>CAXKWD010000001.1:63179217-63779217 GCA_964059195.1 Ectobius pallidus
TCCTAATAATTATACGCCTGTACATTTATTGTTACAAGAAACAAAGCTACTGCCACCGAGTACGAGCTCCTGCTCTTTCGGGGTTTCAGGACCTTTATATACTATCCATGTATTTACGTAATTAAAAAAAATAATAAATAAAAAAAAAAAAACTTTTGTATTTTTAGGTTACCAATTCAGACAAAACAGAATGTCGATAACATATTCAAATATATACAAAGCACAAAGAACGTTATACACGATAAAATGCATTGTATAGTTTAGACAGCAGACAGCTATTAATGCAGTTGTTGAGGAAAGTAAATATGTATAGTATAATGATATATAATAACAATAAAATTTGATTCACCAGGCAATTCGACCATATGCAGATAATTTTCAATATTTCGATGGCGTTTTCGAATTATTGTGAGAATGTACTTCCCAAGTTAGCAATTTTCTGGACCTAATGGGGTATCGAAGGTAATATTTTGTTACAAAACATGAACGGTGCTGTAAATCCGATTAGTTATAGATTGTTTTCAACAATAAATCTCCAACGATAAAGTGAACTGCACACTTCAGGCAGCTAGCTATAAACTAAAGTTTAAATGAAATATTACAAGAAAATTTCTGATTATTATGGTTTTGCGTTTATGTTATCATACTGTCTTCTATTGAAGATATCCTTTCGACTCAGTGTACTCACAAAAGATTTGAAGGAAAAATGTCATGTTTTAACCTAATATAATATTTGAGTTTGTGTTTCCGTGTACATCCAACGCCACCTATTAACAAGACCTTGTTAAATTAATTGAAGGTGGCCTTGCTCGGTTGCTATCTTGATTCATTTGTTTACTTCTCGCAGAAATCTTATTTATTTTACATAATTATATACTTTTGTTAGTATTAAATAATAATACTAACAACATAGGGGTTGCCTGAAACGACAAAGTATACCAAGCAATTAGCCAACAGGTATATAATTACGATTATTTAGGTATGCTAATTCTAATACTAATGAGGTATGTCAACAATACCATCTTGTCAACTAAGGGTTGACGTAAACACTGGTAGGCATAGGGTAAGGTGGTACATTTTCGAACACTTAACAAATATTCTTATTTTATGAACACAATAAACATAAGACAAGTTCAACTGTATTGTATTCACAAAGTTGGCAATGTAGTTGACCCTTCACAAAAATATCAAAGTCATACAGCTGCAATATTGGTCATGGCAATCGATCTTTCATTTCCAGAATATCGTTCGAAAATGTACCGCAGTAGGTACAATTCTAAACACCAGTGGGTACTATTTCGAACAGTGGCATTTTCAACGAACAAAGTGCTTTCTTCCAAATATTATTTTCTGTTATTATTATTTATCAGTAATATGAGCGTAATAATGATGTGTCACGTTTTAAATAGGCAGATGGCCGGATTGGGGCATGTGGTCAGCATGCCGACTCCTACGACAGTTATTGATGGCTTACTGAACCGGAGCCGCTACTTCTTTATGAATTAGCTCTTTTGTTGGTGTCAAGAGGCTGAATGCACCCCGTTCCAGATCACCCTACCTCAGAAAAATCCGAGGAGGTACCGGTGATCGAACCCAGACTTGAGGGTCCGTAGTCAGGAACCACTAGACCATTAAGACGGTCTGTTATAACATCAAGAGCAATAATAAAAATACTTAACAGCTGCATGCTATTGTGTATTGCATAAATGCTGAGATGAAATAACATTACAGAGGAAGTCTTAGTTTATAGCTCTTCGTTGAAATAATACCACTGTTGAGAGATATATGAATACCACCCTTTTATATTTGACTTGCACAGTTAATAATAATAAACATGCAGAATGCTGTGACAGCAAAACAGCTTTTCCATGCAAGTCTTAAGCAAGCAATCGCGGGTTAAAGTACTGTTCGAAATTGTACCTAAAATTTGTTCGAATTTGTACCTCGAGCTAGTTTTTGTAAATTACTACATTGTTGAAATTCCGCTCACGAATGCCCATTGTTGTGGCAATGACTTACGTATTAAAGACTACGCTATTTGTTGGTATGAGTTAAAAATTGGTCCTCAAAAATATATTCCAGTAACACAACGTGGAATTATAAGCAATTTTATAACGTGCCATTTTTCAAGCATGGCGTTCTTACCTTCGGTTGGAAAATAATTTTTTATGGCCGAATGAGACAACTCGGAACATCATTCTCGCGGATACAGATCAACAAAACAATCAGTATGGACGCTATATTTTTAAAAAGAGGTTGGCTAACATTTGAAACCCCAAAATGGATAAAAATCTTAGTCCGTTCAGAATTGTACCATGTTCGAAAATGTACCACCTTACCCTATAAGAATTCCTTAGAAACTCCCAACAGGTTCCATATGCACCTGTTACTCTCATATAAACAACAATCCAGACTACACCTGTTCTCTACAGGCACTTCTATAACTTCTCTCTTAAATACAGCGGAGGACAATTTGTAAGCAATCAGGGCGCCACCTCCTCTTAATAACATATGGAATTCATATAATTACCAATGTTTAACGCACACTGCTCCGACTTTTCTGAATGGAGAGGGGGATTCAAGGGGTACAATTCACTTAGTCCAGTATATAATAAAGAGAGCAACAAGTATTCTTTTCAACTGTTTTCAAAGTATTCACTAAAAAAAGAACATGTCCACTTGTTGAACAAAATTTATTTTACACTAATTAATCTTAAATGCCGTTTAACTGTGTTATCAGAAAAAATACAGAAAATTTGTATTAGTCAAAAACACGCCACACTAAAAGCTATCTATAAAAACACACAAAAAGCTATCTATAATTATACAACTTCTTCCTACAAGGATGAGAGGGTTTAAGAATTTACCAAAAACATGTCAAAGCCTCAGTCCTCATTTCTTATAGGTCTTGAGTAGTTCTGATTCTCTTGGACTCTTTAACCTATCCTTGCACGTTTTCACTGGCCTTTTCCTTTTCTCCCAAATATATCTCTTTACTTGAACTTCAACTGATATGCTATCTTCGTAATTTTCTTAAGATTTGCTAGAGAAGAATTTGGTTTCACATAGAACAATAGAAAAGACTCCTGGAAGAATGAAAGGGAAATTTAGGTTCACGACCTGGACTTGAACCATGGAGGTGAACCACCGACCTAAGAAAATGCAGGGTGTCCAACTGGCCTCTACATACACCTCCTTAGAACCAGGAAAAATGAACGGGCCGCAAAAGGAAATAAATGTAGACACCTCAGTGCGAATGGAACCCTCGCAGCTTATCGCGCTAATGGGGTGGATGGCTGCCCTAACCAATGAGTGGCTTTAGGCTGTACTTTCAATTTATCAATTATTCTGGCTTCAGGTTCCCTACTTAACTACTATAATATATTTCAATACCACTAATGTTTTTCTTGCTTGTCAGCTAACCTTTAGCTTCGGGTTCCTTAACCATCAAAACCTCTAACATGTAGGCCTACCTAGCCTATAGCTTATTGCGATTCTGTTAATTGAATCCTTTCTTTGTAATTCAGAACAACACCTCTGAATTGCACTAACCTAAATCACTTCTCACTACTATCTCCCTCTTTTCCTTCACTTTCTCCTCCTATCTTTCTCATTCCTCAGTCTCTCACTTTACTACTCCAATACGCCTCTGCCAAATACAGACCTTCCACAAAAATCTATTAACCAAAAGTAGTTATCAATATCTTCCAATAAGTTTTAACTCCCTTATCTCTTCACTTCTATATACTGTTTTCCAAACACATATTTTACCAATATTGTTGACCTCTGTTTCTTTCTTATTAATTCCTTAGTTAGGCCTACTTGACCTCTAATTTCCTGTAGGCCTATTATCCACTTTAACCTCACTTTTGAATCTTATTCCTCTTACTTTTAATCAATAGTAACTGTATTCCTTTAATATATACTAACTGCATTCAATGCTTTGATTTTACTCCTACACTGAAATTCTTATTTCTTTTCCTTTTAACCGATACTAATTGTATCCCTTTTACTTCATGTCAGAAATTCCTATTTCTCTTTCTTTTAACCGATACTAACGGTAACCACTACTTTACTTTTACTCATCACAGAAAATCTATTTGAATGCATTCTCTTTCCTTTTAACCTGCATCGGTTACATCTACCTTCCTGATTTAGTTTTTCCTCTTACATTAACTTCTTATACCATAGATTTGGGTACGCCTATTGGTTCTAAACCAAATCTGGAAATTGATTATTAAACCAAATATAGATATATAAAAAACAAACAAGTCCACTGTTCGGTACTTATCAGTTTTGAAATGTCCTCAGTAGTCTAGCACAGGGCATATGCTCCCATGTTCGACTCTTGACTTCTCTTCGTCTGGAGCGCTGACGTTCTCGAACTTCTCGGCGTTAACAGTCTTGTTCAACATTCCTCTTCAAAGATAATTGTCCCGGCAGATAGTCGGTCTCCCATATCTAAGTCTTCCTTCCGACCAAGCTGGATTATATCTTGATTCCATCCAAGATGCGTGAGAACCTACGGCTGTACATCATGCCGATTTCCATTGTAGGCATGAGCCGATGGGCGGTTCCCTCTTGACCTCCAGAGACTATATCTCCTTTTTCATTCGAATATCAACTCAATCTCTTGCCCAGAATGGCGAACACACCCTCCATACTCCACGAACTCTTCTTCTTCCGCTATCTTAACGGAAAAATTTTAAACTGCATGCACATGCGCAGAAGAATCGACTTTCCTGAAACAGTTTATTCACGTTGTCATGATAACTCTTTTGCATTAGATAAATTTGTTCCAAAATACTCGTTTTACCATAAAATAGGCACTAAATTGGGCTTTACTCCGGTACCGGTTAACCGATTTGGTCCAATATCAATAGGCTTCTTCCCGTGGACGTTATAAATGCGTATACCAAGTTTTATGAAAATCTGATAAAGTTTGAGTTATTGCATATACAGACACACGGACATGCATTTTCCAGTCCCCCACACAATATCATAAGTACCCTTCTGGCACTTAATAAGCACTCCTGATGACGTAACATATTTACGACACCTTATTCACCATGTTCATTACGTGTTTCGTACTTTATCTATAAGCTTACACCTAGTTCATCTCATTCTTCGAGCCTTCGCTACTCTACTGTATTATTAACGTAGGTTAATATTCACAACGTCACAAGGTAGTGGAATACAGATGGTTCTTCAATATTGAAAGAAATCCCTTGACAGCTGCCACTGCGATATCATTCAGGTAAGGCCAATTTCCTTGCTAAAGTTTATCAGAAGGCGAGGTATTGTACTTAATACTTTTCCTTAAAAATAGGGAATTGTCGGTTCGGTGTACAGAAGGGGATCATGAATACACGCCTACATGAAAAAAACATTGAATGATTTAGATGAAACTCACTATGCGTTTTTCCCAGGGAACTCGAATCTTGAGATTTTTTACCCCGAGCGGCGCACTTTAATCGTGAAATGCACCTCGAAGCTGAGGTTTAGCTTTTTAATCATAAATCGTTTGAATTGTTTATGCAAGATTTGGGCAAGGTTCATGAATCTATGGTACGTTTTAGTAGTTTCGTTTCGAATCTGTATGCCCATATGTCAGCACAAGCTTTGTTTTGTTCGTTTAATTATTATATATATATATATATAGGTGTATATATTATGTAAAACAATATAATTCAGAATAAAATGATTTAATTCCTGCAATTTATGTAAAAACGTTGTCAGCGATAATAAATATAATGTTTTAATTATTCTTCTGTTAAATAAATTATTTAAATTAAACATGTAACAGCCGCGAGCACCTGCTTGTAAAAATACATAACTGAAAATATTACATAAAAATATCATGTGCTGGATCGTAAAGTGTATGGACTTCTCATTGGTACCCGTGGAGCTATCCCGAAGTTTTCTGAGGACTTCAGGAAGGAATTCGACCTACAAGCTTCCTTGAGGGACAACATTGTACAATCGCCGTCACAATCAGGTCAAATCCTCCACAACCATGCTTTGCATTAATGGACTGCGTACTTTCTTGTACGTTTGTTATTACTTCCTCTGTCCGTACCATAGGTAGGACTATAGGTAGAGGAAGTATTGTTTTCGACTACAAATTTCGAAGTTGAGTTTTTAACATATGTACACGTTTCAAGGCCCCCTGAATCCAAAAATAGTATTTTTGGAAACATGTCTGTGTGTGTGTCTGTCTGTCTATGTGGAAGTCTGTGAACAGGCTAGCTCCAAAACGGATAACCGTATGAAAACAAAATTCTGAATTTGGGTCAGGTACCTTCTGAAGATGTGATTCGAAGATTGTCGACAATTTTATTTTATTTTTAAGGGACTTTACATGAAGAAATTTTCGTTTTTCGCGATTATCTGGAAAACGGCTCTAACGATTTTCTTTTTGCACATGGATCACTTATACCAAGAGCTAAAACTTTTATTTGAAACATTTTTTCGAACAAATTCTATGAAGGGTAGTTATAAACCACCCACTGTGAATACGTACTTTTTTGCAATTCGGCTTCTTGTAAATCGTACGAAAACAAAATTTTATATTTGGGTTAGGTACCTTCTGAGGCTGTGAAGATTGGCGACAACCTTCTCTTATATTTAATGGAACTTTATATGAAGAAAATTTTGTTCTCATAAACGGCTCGGCATGTTAGTACTTTGCGACTCACCCTGCTATCCTTTCCACTCGCCACTCGCCTGGCCACTTCCCCGCCTGGCTGCTTCCCGCGTGCCGTCGCTTCCCCGCAACGCATACCTTCATGCCTGTAGCCGTTGCTCAACGCCGGTAATGCATAATTGCAATTGATATGTCACCTAATATTTCACAATAAAGAAAGCCCCTTGCACCTCCACATAATATTCCACAATTATAAAAACGACCCTTCCAACAAAATAGGCTATTTCATAATACAAAAAATACCCTTGTACCATACATAATATTTCATAATTATAAAAATCGCCGTATTATAACAAAAAATGTGGCTTAATTGATGCAGGAAAATTCCCTTGTACCAACACTACTTATAAAAACCGATTCTTGCGTTAAAACTCATGAAATCCCCCTAACATAGGCCTAACTCTAATATACGAAAGCTTCCTTCAATGCTCAACATTCACTCGTAGCGTTGTGGTCAAGACTCCTAGCTATAATGCTAGGGGTCCCGGGTTCGAATCCCGGTCGATCCAAAATTTACTATTAGGAATAGGTCTGAAATAGGTAGGTAGGGTGAAGAGGAGGTGAGAGGAAGAGAGAACAAGAGAATACAAAAAGAAACAAATTATTTTTTCTGTTTCATCAGTTCACTAAGAGATGGCGCTACCGTCGCTTCTAGTAGTTCAAATGCCACCGCTAGGGGAAGGATTGAGAGTTGGAGTGGGGGACTCGGGTGAGTCGCAATGTACCAATTTCCCAACGGCTCTAACAATTTCCTTTAAATTTTGTACATGGATTGCTTATACCATTTCAAAAACATTCTCTGAAGGGCGGTTGTAAGCTACCCACTTGCCTGGTGAAGAACTCAATACGTGGGCATTTAAGGCATTTTGTTCTATATAAGCATGTGAAGTGAGAAAAATGTATTGTTGGCCCTGCTTACTGTAAAGAAATATCTGAGGGGAATATTCGATAAATTTCGGAAATTATTCTTAACAGCGGAAAGTTCAATAAACGTTTGCTGTCCATAGCCTGTGTTTTTAGTCGCAATATTCAAAGAAGGGGCTATAAGATATTCATGGCAAAATTAGCGTAAAATTGTGTCTTGCGATTCTGTACAAGGCTATGTGAATGCTGCTAACTTTTATTTGGGCAGAGGAAGTTATGTGACTTTCAATTAGATTTTTTTACCTTGTCATTCTTTGTTATAATTTTGTGATTATACTGAGTCCACTGGGCTCTCTCCAATGGGAGACAGTTTATTTGTTTTATGTTATATTATATGCAACATTATTTGTCCGAATATGGCAGTATTTTTATACACTGTAGGCCTACATTGGCAACTGTATCATAATACGGCAGAGAAAATGACACATATTGGGATTGCTCCCGGAGTTCCTATAAGTGGGCTGAATCTATATACTGTAAGATGACTTATAATGTAGGGAATGTTAACATATTCGTCTTTAAATAAGTATTTAAATGATAAACTTCAAAATATACACATTTAAGACATACGTTCATTGAAGAAATTCAAATTAAATTATTTTATATATGGATTGTATAATGTTTGTACAGATGCAACCTTCAGATGCGGATATTGATGGCTTATAAAATATAACAGATAGTCATCATACTATTTTCTCGCCTCACGCTTGAATTAGGTAGGTTGCCACAATGTGTAATGACTAGACCGCGGATTTTTAGGTACTAAAAACTTGAGCTTCAGGCACCTAAATTAGGCGTTTATTATACCTTGTTTAGGTTGTATAGGTTACAAAATAGGATCTAAAACGACTTTGAAATAGAGTGACAGCGTAAATTTTATTAAAATATGAATAGGCCAATCATATCTAAAATTTGATATAACTCACATTATTGTGTATTATAATAGCCTACTAACCAAATAATTAAATTCACTTCAAGTTTAATCCACATTTTTCAGTATTTTGATTCCCTTAGATTAATTCTCATACACCATAGTTAGCCGCATAATAGACTACAAGTACCTTTTCTATATTTTCCATTGTGAAACTCTGTCGTTTGTCACTTAAAATCAGTTTATAGGCCGAGAATGAACGTTCCACATCCACTGACGTAACAGGAGCAAATTTGAGCCTGGCAGTATGTTGCATTACAAGTGGATGATCTACGTCACTGCCCTTTCCACTGAGTATATCTGCCCTGCATAGAGAATTTGTAGACCTGTGTTTTTTTTAAGCACATTGTCTATTTTTGTCCTGACTTTCTCCCCAACTTCACCTGGTGCATTCTTAATGTTGTCTTTAACTTCTTGAATTAAATCAATGTTTTCATATAAGGGGGTCCCTCTTCTTTCCAATTTTGAAATAATCTCCACAAGGAATGTGAAGTGAGCCCTGATATATGCCAAGTCATGCAGAATAGAGGAATCTTCCAACAGCTTCTTTGCTGTTGTAATGTAGGTCGATGCACCATCTCCCAGCTGCATTACAACACTTTTTATCTCGTGAAGATGACAATTGTAGTATTCAGCAGCTTTCAGCCACGTACCCCAACGAATAAGTACAGGTTCAGGGGGTAAAGGGACATCAGGTAGCTGTTCCTGGAAGACCTGAACTCTAGTTGGAGCTTTAAGAAATACCTTCTTTATGGTGGAAATCAATTTGTTGACCATTGGAAATTGTGACCTGACTTCCTCTGCTATGCGGTTGATACCATGCGCAAGGCAAGTCACGTGTAATAGTGCAGGATAAAAAACTTTCAGGAGCTGCATAGCTGCTACCATGTACGCTGCCGCATCTGTGTATGCAAGAAGTACCCTGTTTTCGTCTATGCTATTTGGATACAACACTTTCAGACCATTGTTCACGAAGTTCGCTACAGTTTGTTTGTTAGTTTTCTCAAGTTGCTTCGTGCAGATGAGATATGCCCTAGAGGATGAATTTGGGTCTAATTTTCCAACAATCAGGTTTGCTACGTATCGACCACGAACATCGGTGGTTTCGTCGACTGAGATCCAAACATACGATTCCCCTATATCCTCCCGTATCTTACTCATTGCGTCATCGTAAGATTGCTGCACGTAATTTTTCCTTATTGTTGATTCGGAAGGAACTGATCGATTGCAATACTTCTCCAAGAACTTCCTAAATGCTTCATTTTCAATTGTTCTGAATGGAATATTGGCCGCTATCATTGCATCACACAATTCTGCATAGAAGTTGTTTTTGTTGCTCGTCTTCTCCAAGGATTGACTTAAGAGTAACTGTTTAGATTTTGATTTGC
The DNA here is from genome assembly GCA_964059195.1 of Ectobius pallidus. Classification (NCBI taxonomy): domain Eukaryota; kingdom Metazoa; phylum Arthropoda; class Insecta; order Blattodea; family Ectobiidae; genus Ectobius; species Ectobius pallidus. The sequence continues at coordinate 63,189,167 of CAXKWD010000001.1, forward strand.
GCTCCTCATTGGCCTTGTGTAATGCTCCCTGGACATGCTGTGATAGATGGGACTTTTTGTCACTTGAAACCTAAAACAAAATATAAAATTTGTAAGGTGGTTTTTTACTTCTACTTTAATGTAATATTTTATATTAATATTAATGTATGACAAACTTCAGGCGATTTTCATTGTTTCCATAAAATGCACAACAACAAAAACAGCGAAATGCAATTTAGACTGGGTTCGAAGAGTTCTATACACGTCAGTTTACCGGTAACTCTGATTTACGGAGCAAAGAAATGTCTAACCCTAGCACTTTGGACAAAGAGATTTGATTTATTTAAATATGCCACCAGACTAAATTAATTTGAAAGTTAAAAAAGGGAAGAAAGTAAGTTCACTTCTAGCAGTGTGACTTTCATTGCAGGCCTACTGAATTTAATAAAAATAATACAAACTTGTTAAATGTTTAGACTACATACCTCTTTATTACAAGCTTGACAGAAAATTACTTTCCCATCCTATGTAAAACACGGAAACTCGTTCAACCACTGACGAATCAAACTTGACTTTGAAGTCCCAATTTTCGGCATTTTTGTTCACTTCACAGTTCACACATTCACATCTTGGAATCTTCCACCAAACTGGTGTAGAGCAAGCGAAAACCATTTTTGGAGGCTCGTGGTCAGGAAGTACCGTTAGGCATTGGTTCGTCACCCTTTAAACAATAAGACTTGTCCTTGACAGCTGCAACTGACACTGTGTGTCCCTAAAATCGAAATACAGTATATTGATCTAAAACAGGCCTGTCCAACTTCAGAAGTACTGGGGGCCAAAATATTTCGACAATTGATGCTGAGGGCCAAACACTAAAAGTTTCATTCACATAAATATAACAGTAAAGTACAGCAGACCAAATTGTTGAAATAGGATTCATTACCAGTAGGCTGACATTAGAATTTAGTGTGAGCACTGAGCATTTTCAGACTGCTTCACTAAAGTATGGATGTCCACTTCTATGTTAGTAACTGCCAGTCTAAGTAGGTGTAACAAGGAATCATCAGTGAGACAGTTCCTAGGCCTATATTTATTTTTTACGAGTTTCGTGTTGAAGAAAGCACTCTCACATAGGTAAGTGCTTCCAAACAGTGAGGAAAGCTGCATACCAAAATCTCTAAGCTGAGAAAACCTGCCCTCTGGAAGACCTGGTTTGAAGAAAAGGATCAGCCTGATGATCGCAGAGCTCCAGTTGATACATGGATGGCTGATTCTCAATATCCATATTCAAAGGGTCATTAAAAAGCAGCAGTTTACCTTTAATATTTTCAAAGTCAGAAAATCTTTGATTGAGTTCTTGAATAATAACTTCAATATTTTCACAAAACTCAGAAAAATTACAATCTTCAATTTCTTCTGACAGCTCTTGACAACATGGAAAGTGTGTTAAATCATTTCTTGACAAAGTTGATTTAAGAATTTTTAAAACCATTAACATCACCACTATCCCTGACACCCTTTGATTTTTGCCCTGAAGTCTCTGGTTCAACTCATTCAAGAATTGTGTCAGGTCAGTTATGAAAGCAAGCTGCCTTAGAAAGTCTGGATCTTCAACCCGTCGAACAAGATTTTCACTATCTTTGGTACTGTCCTTTAAAAATACTGGAATCTCATTCCTCAGTGCATTACCTGCACTCAGCCAGCGTACATTTGCGTGGAGTGATAGATTGGGCTTGCAGCTCATCCAAAAATTCCCGGAATCTGCAGTGAAGTTGTGCCTTATTGCCACCACGTATCTTGTTGGAAACTGTAACCACTATATTCATTGCATTGCTTTGTTTCACTGACTTCCCTCATAACGCCTCTTGGTGAATTATGCAATGAAACATGGGGCAACTTAACCCAGCTTTCCTAATTCGTCCTATCAGTCCTTTCCACTGTTTCATTTACTGCTTTAAATATATCTTCACCCTTGGTTATCCACGTAAAGAACATAATTGAAGGATTTCTTCTTGTGTTGAAAAATCATTGTTGATCATTTGTATGAAAATCAAAAGTTGACTGGTGTGAGTCTGGTCGACACTGTCATCCAAGCACAGTGAAAAGTAGCTGCATTTTCCAACGATATCTTTTAATTTCTTTGTTATTTTTGTCCTCTCATGTCTTTGTCTTGAGATTGTTTGATGAGAGAGGGGAACAAATGCAAATTTTGCAGATAAATTGCTTTCACCAAATGCATTTGGCATAGCAATTGCACATTTCTTAACTAGATCTCCATCACTAAATGCTTTCTTACCTTTTACAAGTTCCAATGATACATTGTAAGAAGAAGTTAATGCAGCTGTCTGCGTGTAAAAATACCGCTCTGATGATTTAGGTTTTTTTTATAATCTTGTAAAATTGCAGCTCTTGAAGCCCCCTCATACTTCTTCAATTGTTTTTCATGTGAAGTAGTGTAGTGTCTCTTAACATTGTACTCTTTACAAGAAGAAATTATTTTCATGCACACAACACATTGCAACTTGCCATTATTATTTGTGACGAAGTAATTTAATTCCCATGCATCTTTATAACTTCTATTTTCCTCTTGTATTTTTCTTTTCTTGCTAATGTTGCTCATGTTTGCTCGTTCTATCTAACAACGCTGTTATCTAACAATTTGCACGAACAAATAAAAAAAGCATACACAACCTCGCGTAAGCACATAAATTAGAAACAGGCTGGATCTGAACAATCAAAAACAAAAATTTCCCCGATTGGATGCTTCTCGTGATCATAAACTTGAACAAATATTCCACCACAGTCGGTAATATGCAACGCCCTGCGTCAAATTCCGAAATTTCAAACCGGGAATGGTTGTCGTATTAGAAGTATCCGCGGGCCACAAAACTGTGAGAGCGGGCCACATGCGGCCCGAGGGCCGCGGGTTGGACAGGCCTGATCTAAAATGTCTTCGTTTATAATTTTCCGTACAATTATACCACAAATTATATTTACGTTCCATTTAATATGAAATAAAAAACTAAGGTTTTCGGGATTTTGTGTTAATTAGGTCAAAATAGTCCGTAACGTTGAAATAGGCATTTTTAGGTGCTATAAAATTGTGTTTAATAGACGTAGATAAGTCTGAAACATAAATAAACTTAATTCTTTTCAGATATCTGTCAAGAAATAAAATAGGTAAAAACCTAAAGATCCGCGGTCTAGTAATGACATGTTCTTGCAAGAAAAGAAGACGTGTGGAGATGTAATTATCTGTTTGAATACAATAGTAATTACGGAGCTCGTGTTGACTCAAGCTCTAAGTGAGGGCAATCAGTATGCTAGAGGGAGCGTCTTCTTGACACGGGAACTCCATTTGTCTCGCCCTCACCTCCTTGTTGCTTCATTGCATTTTCAGCTCACTTTCCTCACAATGAGGATATTTCGCGATCCTGCACGGAATCGTTTAAAATCGTATTTCTTTTTTTACTTAACTTACCCTATAAGGAAGGAAATTACTGCATTCGACCAAAATAAACAACATATCCATAAAGAAATATCCGATTCGCAATTTACAAAGCAGTTTGTCTGCAAGCCCATCAGCGCATGCGTGGAAAAGAAAACACAGAACACAAGATCTCCAAAACTGCATGGGCCGAAAGTGAAATTCTTGGTAAGCATAGGCCTATACTCTTGCGGGTAATATATTGAAATGATAGACTTAGTCTTACTAATAATAATCCATGGGAAACATTTATGCCAGGAATATACACCACCATAATCCCTCTCCCGACAGGTTGCGGCCCTGTAAGGCCCGGGAGGCTTGGGTCGCTTAAATCCTCAAAGGGAGAGGTGAAACTACGATAAAGAAAGAAGAATATACACAACCGAGGAGAAACAATTACTAATCATCCTTGCGCAAAAGACTCCCTTGAATAAACTGGATGTAAATAATAAAGATGGTGATACATATAACAGTCGATAGATGTTTGAGAATGAAATTTGAAGGTAATTTTTTATAACACATTTTCGTCTTCTCTTGATAATTATTAGCATTGTTCCGTGTTTGCGAGTCACATTGTCTTAATTTTATCCATAATTACAGCTTTAATGAAATACTGAAACTTGATTTTCTCACGGCAGACGACATACTGCTGACTCTTCACCGTTCGGATAAATGGCGAAGAGGGCGTAGTGCAGTCACATGCTTACTTTAAAGCCGCGAGCGATAAACGTCATCCACAGCATGACGAGAATGTTTCACATTCAAACCGGGTGTAACCCTTAGCAGTTATATAGGGATTATTAGTTAGACGGTTTATGTAGAACGTGGGCGATGTTCATCCAAACAACTGTTTAAAGCACATGTAAGCAACTTTTATTAGTAAGGGTGTTTGTTAATGTATTAGCTTATAAAAATTGCATGCACAAAAATTATATAAAAAACTTTGTATGACATGGGAAATAAAATAAAAAATCAAATAGAGAAACACAGACAAATAGTGTAATATTTTAACACCCTTTTTGGTGCCGGCTTACTTTTAGAAGGTGGGCTTATAAATGTGACAATGTAAAAACGTAAATGAAATGATTGGTAAAAACAACCTGCAACACCTTGGATTTTTAAAGTTATGATGAAAGAATAAGTTATTATTACTATAGGTAATGTATTATAATTTCAGTTGGCCATAGTATTGAATATTTGCAAGGTAACTGGCTCGAGTATTGAGAGATTTTCGGAGTTTTTTCCAATTAGCGGAGGCGAATTTTGGTGGAATTTATTTTGGAATAAAACTCTACACATTAAATGGAAATAGGGACGAACGACTAGTAATGAGCGAGACCAGTCTTGGTCTTGCAGTCTTGGTCTTGGTCTTGCAGAAAATGCAAGACCGAGACCAAGACCAAGACCGCATCAGCGTTAGCAAGACCAAGACCAAGACCGACCAAGCAAGACCGAGACCAAGACCAAGACCAACCCTGCAAGACTCTGGCAAGAACAAGACCAAGCTGCAGTCTTGCTACTTGAATTTTTTTTTATAAAGCTTCGTTGTGTATGCGGTGGAGGGCGAGCGGTCTAACCACTCAGCCATGGGGCGGCCTATGACTGAGGATTTGAAACTTTAAACAGTATCCCCGTAACTTAAAACGTCTATTAACATGTTCAGTACCCTATTTCATTAACTATGACATCCGTTTTTACACCTAACATTAATATTCATAGTCTACTCTCACTTTTAGAATCTTTCCTGTCTACTTGAACAAAATATAACACAGCTATTCAGCTCATTCCATTCTCCTGGCAGAAAATTTCAAAATAAAGTGAAGTCTAAAAAAATCAGGTTATACACCCGGCATTCTTCATAATTATTCAATTAAGCACAATTAAACCGTAGATTAATTAAAACAGGAACTTATTTGACGGGTATTTGCTAGTTATTACTTTACAGTTACGTATCTGATTGTAATGTAGCTATACAGGCCTACATTTTATGCTGATGATAGGTAGGACATCCACTGAAAATCTTTTTTACTACTACAATTTTGTTATTGACACAACAGTGGCGATGTTTTAGTTATTGCTGCTGATTTATATTAAGGATGCATATGGAATGGGAAAAGATACTAAAAGTAGAAAATGGCTTGTCTAGAAATATTTGCTTGCATGAAGAATAGTTATGATTAATTATGACCCAATTAGTTGAAGGCCCGAAACTTGAAAGCAAGTAGAAAGTAATTTATGGGGGGTAGCGGAAATCTTTAAAGTGCAGAAATGATCTGTTCACAATGTGTTATAAATTAGAACTAGGGTGTATGCAAAGATAAATATTATTTATTGCAGCCTATGGTTTGGGTTTCGAATGGACATTGTGTGATTTCCTATAGTTTGCACAATTTCTAAAGCATCTGCTTCAATGCCGTTATGTTTTGTTACTATATTATACAGTTTTAAACATGTCAGATAGAACCTCTCTCCTATGCGGAAATCTTTAAAACATTTCATACACATCCTGTTAATTTTACTTCTTGTCTCCGCAGCCTTTCAATTTGAAATTTTACAATATAATATTCATAATTTTACACTCTCAAATAGTGTATAGCATCTCTTGGATTTTGAGTTTAAAGTTCTGCAATAGGATAACAGAGAATATTACTGTTCTAGCCTATATCACCATGGACGTTTCGGCAAACAGCATGACGTCATATTACTGTTTACATGGTCAAAGGAACTAAAAGCAATTAGCTTTCGTTACTTTCGCAAGCAATAACACACATGTAATCGGTGCAACTTTAAATCATGTAAACGCCAATGATCACAGTAAGATGCGTAAAAGAAAACTGCAAGACTCTTGCAACAAGACCAAGACCGAGTATGCAAGACCGAGACCAAGACCAAGACTACTGATGCAAGACCGAGACCAAGACCAAGACCAGGGTTACCTATGCAAGACCAAGACCAAGACCGCCTTGGTCTTGGTCTTGGTCTTGCATTTGCTCATCACTACGAACGACTACAAAAATCGGGAGTTCCCTAAACGTTTGAAAAGAAAATAGGCAACAATCATAGTGCCTATCACGAACTCGCTTCTCTTGATTTCCGTCAGCTTGCATACGTGGTGTAACCAAGAATGACATTTATTGAAACCATTTTATGAAAGGAATAATATGTAATCAGTGCTAGGAAAGTAAATACAATATGGTATGAAACACATAACTTTCTGAATAAAAAGTATGAATTTTGCAATTTTCTCGCTTTTCATTCTGAATTCGAGCAAGTAGTCGCAGCCCCAGCCGCATTGCGAGTGGTTCATTTGATTGTCGCAACCTCACGCAAAGCTGTATTGTTCGCGACGCAGGGAAAATTCTAAATTTATAATACAAGCTTGCCTTATAGCCTACCAAGGAAAACATATTTATGTAAACACGCAACCCCTTATGAAACTGAAATAAATTACATTTTATATTATTTTTGTGTTCCATGATGTTTTGACTTAAAAATGATCTATATAGGTCTATTTTTATCCTCCTCATTTTCTCACATTTTTTAGCATACAAAGCTGAAAGTACGGGTTTAATTCCCGCACGGGACAAATTTTTCTATAAAGAAACGAATGCTTCGAAAAATGTTTCAATGAAAGAAATATAGCTTAGAGCTCAGGTCTTAGATAATGTTCAAACTTAAACAGCATGTTTACAAACATTTTTGTTATAAATATCGAAAAATGAGATATTTTGATCCAAACATAGCAATAAGAGTAAGAGAAAATTGTCGACCTATTTCATATCGCTTCATAGGCAAATGGCCGATGCCAAATCAGAATACCTATATCATTTCTTTTTTATATGATTATTTTTCTTTCTGACCTACTCTATTCACAGCCACATTGATAGTTCTATTCAGATATATTTTTCTAAATAGTATTTTGGACCTATTCTATAGCTAAAGAAAGCAACACGTCTTGTCCTTTACTGTCAAAAAGCCCATAGGCTAATTTAATTTATTTGGGTATCATATATTGTTTTCATAGTTTCTTTTTTTAATTTTTGCTTGATCATGGCATTCCAGCTGTCAGTTAATTAACGATGAACGACAATATTTGTTTTATATTCGATGATCTGTTAAACTGATTCGTTAATTTTACACGAATCAAAGAGACACAGTACGATTTTCATTCGTTAGAAATAGTTATTTATTAAACAAGTGGTAACATGAGTTTTTAATTTGCTCGTTGGTTTTCTACACTCGCAAACATATTTACTCGCAAAATAAAATCATTTTACCTTGTACATCATACACTATTTTTTAGAAAGCCGTTAATATTATTGAAAAATATTTGATTACGCTCCGTGCTACCATTCTGGGAGCTGCTAGCTGTCCTTCATCTAGTATGGACAAGCGCAGACAGCGAATATTTATTTTCTGGTACATGACTGCCAACATAAGGGAGGGAGTGGACAACGCTTTTCAGCTATCAAGTATGACAATTTTTGCTACCACTGTGCGAAATTTAACATTTAAAAGGCGTAATGAAATTTAACATTTTCAATTTTTATCAAACTCAGTCTATTTAATAATAATCGTATGGAATTATTTTTAACTAAAAGAGTATTATCCATGTATCTGAAATCATAATTGGTGACAATAGAATGCCATCAAGATTTTATTGCATTAGTGCATTAATGTGCAAATTTTATTTTGTGTGTCTTGTGTTATAAGTTTTACTCTCAATTTAAACTGTGTAAACAAGTACGGTATTTTTAGAGTAAAATCCTTAAACAATAGATAATTTACAGATAGTAACTGTTAAACTTGAAGACTGTATTCCTCAAGGTTTACATTTTACAAGTTCGCTGACGTAAGCCAGACTGCACATAAAGTAAATAAAATATCCAACATATACCGGATTCCAAGAAAAATAGCGTGTTTCAGTAATGCGATTTGCCCACTACTTTTTCTTTTGTTTATTTATCGGACTTGAAACTGAGAAGGAACGAGGCAATGACGAATCGTATAGTTCTAACCTTGGCTACTCAGGTCAGAGAATTGATTAGTCATTTCTGTTTGGGTGTGGTTATACGATCCCGTAATGTCTGCGGCCAGACTTGGATTTCCATGCGAACCACTAGGTACACCCTTGTTCAGTGGCGGATCGAAGTGTTAGCCACCTGAAATTACAATAAGAGGTACGTTACACTGTTCTAGTATAATTAAATCATTGTAAAAGTACTTACTTACCCAATGTCAATAGACAATTCCTAAGCAAGCTAAAGGAATATTGCCTACTTTATAGAACGTGGAGGCTCATTGTCCCGCTTACATGAGTCCGTTACTAATCCTATTCTGAGCTAACTCCATCCCAGTGGCGGTTTCTCCTACTGCTGCAACACACAGCTTGTTTTAGTGGTGGAACTTGCGTAGTTCACCGTTCCCGCCGCGTGATGGCGTTAACTCTGGTATAACTGGCCAAGCTGTCACTGGCCGGCTGCATGCGTAGGTATTAGACTAATTAATTTTAGCTACGTATTTTGCGACATTCAATATGCAACAATATATTAGGATGTCCATTTGTCCCGTTCTTCCCGGGCCAGTCCCTTCTTTTGGAAAAATGTCCAGCTGCCCCGAAAGCTTTATGGGGGACGCTCAAATTTTCCTGTTTTTTGTGTATCCGCTTGGCCACTCATTTTATGCTACCGGTATATAACTTCGTTCCTAGTTTGCATTTAGTAAGTTAGTGGTGTATGTCATTTCTCACACCCTTAATAGTTTGTGATTAGGTAATTTATTAAAAGCAGCAGCTGAAATGGAAGAAAATTTAGGATTGTTGTGCTTTTGTTAAAGGTATTGTAAGCTATCAAATTTGTCTGCTGACGAAGACGAAATGTTTGAAATTTCATGCCTACAGAAATACTTAAAAAGCGAAATTGAAGACAGTGTTGCAAGAAACAATTAAACTATTTTTGAAAAATTGAGTAAAATGTTTGCCTATTTTAACGGTAGAAACAATAACATAAAAATATGATTTGTTTGGTACAGTTTTGTCTGTCAGTTCCTGGGTCAAATGCTGCTGTGGAACATGTTTTCTCACTAGTGAAATTGTTGTGGTCAGATGAGAAAAACAAAATGAAAATTGCAACGGTGAAGGCCTTGTTGATGATGAATACACACTTTGATGGGGTATCGTGTGCTGATTTTTATATAAAAAAAAATAAAATACAGTGGCAACGAGGCATCTTCTTCTGCGGTATAAATAACTATCTACAGCAGTGTACAGAAAAAAATTAAGCCATTTGAGATCATTTGTACGCACGAGACAAAATAAATGTGAATTTTTTACTAAATTTTGTAGTAGAAATTTTTGTTCCCTTTCTGAATCGTCCCAGGTTTTTTCCCCTCAGTATTTTAAACACTATCCCGTTTTTATATAATAATTATATCGTTCTTCATTTGATTGAATATCTTTAGGCATCAGGCTATAAGTATCTGCAGAGCAGGAGGCCATAGCCCTTATGGGATTTTAAGGCTAAAATCAATCAATCAAAATCAAACATTCAAATAAAGTCAAGATCCGGGTGAAAGGCATTTTGTTCTTAAATATCGTCCAACTTTAATATACTTTTCAAATTTACATTTGTTTCAGTCTATATATATATATATATATATATATATATATATATATATATATATATATATATATATATATATGTATGTACATTTAAAAGAAATCCACTCTTCTACAGCAAACTGTGGAGATGCAATTCATTGTAAGCTGACTTCCTTCACTCAATAAATGCGATCAATGGCAGAAAAGAAGTAGTGAAATATAGGCAGGTAAAGGAAAATTTACAGAAAAAAATAAGAGAGAACGTTTCTATAATGATTATTGAACCCAATCTAATCTCTTTAGACATGTTACTTAAAGGTAGACTCAACAATGGCAGGTAATGATATTACTCATTACCTTTGTGGCTACTTGCTTTATACGGCAGGAAAAATATACATTGGTTACAAGGAATGTTTAACACTTGAGAACATGGAGCTACCCACGATTCGACTGATATTCAAACTCTCTGTAACACAATGGACTTTGAAGACAGGTGTTAATTCCTCAAATATATTTCTGTGTCATTTTACGACACCGACAAAAAGTAGACAATATAATTGAAGGGAAGTTGATTAAAGAAGATGCAGTTTGGGGCGATATGTTTTTAGACTGACCATTTAATTTTATATCTGCCTCAACTGGTATTTCTTTAAAATGTCGCTTCATTTTCGGTGTGAAAGAAATTTAGAGAGAGAAGAGATGTAGAGCGACCACTAAATCCTCTAGGAAACTGTCAAAACTTGTTTGTAAGATAATTAAAATAAAAAAAATATATTTAATTTAGTTTATTTTGAAGTGCATCTGTAATTTACGTTTGTAAGGAATTTTCATTAATACATTCAATCCAATTGTCACATACACTGCATAACAGCAAGCAATAACTTCACAATACACAGATCAATATGCTCGCGAGGTTATTATTTTTTTTTTAAATTCATCAATACAAGATGTAGTTTCAAAAAGCAGTAGATTTTCTGACTACGAGCTGAGTGTTTGTCAGTCACCATAAATAGACTTAAAAAGATTTAGGGTGGCGTGCACCATCCAGGAGTAAATCTTACTAAAGTAGTAAATTTAAGACGGAGACCTGGAGTATACAAGAACCAGTACATCTGTCTCACTCTTAAGTCATACTAATGTATGTGCTAGAGTGAGACAGACAAACCGGTTTTTGTTACGTAAGGTTCCCTTCCTAAATTTACTACTTTAGTGCTACTCTTTTAGTAACTTACTCTTTTAGTTGGTGTTGGAGAGCTCAATTGATAGTTACTTCTTTAGTTGTTACTAAAGTAGTAAGCGATTTTTACTAAAGAAGTAGTCGAATTCTGCGCAGAACAGCGCAGAAACGTTAGTGCAGCGCAGCAGAACACGTGCATTTCAATTGCCAGTATTATTCAAGTGCCAGATAATGAAAAGGAAAGGTTCGCTGAAACAATGAATATGAATTTGGGTTGTTCCAAATATTACTAATGACAATCTTCATGTTTCAAAATAGGTCTAATAGTAATGTTTTATTCATTACTAATTTTAATTCCTTCAATTGAGTATTTTCAGTTTAGTAGCCTACGTATGGGTACTGTGATTACAATTTTTGTGCAAACTATTTCGGTATTATAATGGAAACAATTGGAATTTCCAGTTGATTTTCATAATTGATTCACTGTCAATATTATAATTATTTCTCTCATAATAATAATAAAGTTCTAAAATATATTAAAATATTTATACTTCCTAAACTTACATATTCTTCCCCAAAAACGATAAATCAATTATTCTATAGTTGTTTATCATAAATCTCACTATAATGAATTATTAATACTTATTGACTGTTTAACAATATTAATAAGAAGTATTACACAAAATCATGAAAAAGGGGGGATAAAAAGGATAACAAAACTAATAAGGGGCATTATGTTTCTGTCCTTTTTCAAATGCACAGAACATTTACTTAAAAAATATTACCTTATAAAAATAATAATATTACAACTGAGAAATGTAATATTTAAACAAAAAATGGCGGTACAATATTTCGGGAGCTATGAACTCCAATAATAATTATGTAGATGGTTGTGTGTTTAAAAATAATTTCAGTGACTACTTCTCTAGATCCTGTGCAGCTTCAACCTCCGGGCCCCTCCTTAAAATTTTCTTTCGGCACTCATGTTGGCATTTTTTTCTATGTAGTTTATAATGCTTCTCACTTTCCTGTCCACAGGGTTAATTAAAATAGTTAGCAGCATACTATAGACCTGCAGCATCTGCTATAGTTTATTCCCAAACATGAAAGTCTCGTCTCACTCCTCCATTCGAGACTTGGGGAGTCTTTAAGGAATGGTTTTACAATGTGTCCCTTCTCAATGTACGCTAATCCCAGAGTCAGTCAAATTTTCTTCCGATGTGGCCTGTTTGGACATTTTTACACCTGGGTTAGAAAAAAGGACATATTATTCATTAACACTGCGGGTGCAACTATTGAACTTTTAGCTCTTATAATTATTATTATAATCTGGCATTCGCAATGTTGTGCTTTAAGTTAAGCTATAGAAGTGTAATGTAATAAAATTAATTTACAATAAATACATTAAATCGTTTAACAAAGAGAATCACCTATTGTTCAGTAATTCTATGGTTAAGTAGCTGGGGGAAGTGTTTTCTGGGTAGCTCCAAGAACGGAGGCTTTCATGTATTGGAATGTACTATACCTCGCCGATATCTGTATCCATATGATTAGATTGAAATACATCGTCGTTTTCTGACCCAAAGTTAGGGAGAACTGCAACATCTAAAGGCCGTTCCAGCTAGGAAGATATTTAAGAGCACATGAGCTCCTTGTACCGTGCAATGCAAACGTCCCTTCCACTCACTCTTCCCCTCACCTTTGGTGGACGTCTTTCTAGTTGGATCGCTCTCCGCAATGATATTTCCACATTTGACTGGCTGAAATCACATGGATGTAGTGAGAATCTGACATCGTTTCTTCCAAACGCCAAAATTTCATGTAAGGATTTATGAGCTTAATTATTTACGTTATTAAATGCCCTACTAGGTATGGTTCGCTTAATATTTATTAAATCACCTGCCACAACTCTCATTTTTGGTATACAACCTTCTTCATCTCAATAACTTATCCTCAGTTTGAACTATGTAATCCATTTAATGTGATATGTAACTCATAACTCACGCAAATGCCACAGAACACACTTACTCCACAACTTTACTCCACCCCCTGAGTAGGAGTAAATATTGGCCTTATTTACTCCACAACTTACTACGTTAGTAACGTACTCCGTGTTGGTGCTCTCCACCACTTGTGGAGTAAGTTCATTTACTCTGGGAGTAAATAAAATTTTTACTTCTTTAGTACATTCCTCTATGTTGAAAGCCGCCGAGTTTAGTTTACTCCTGGTTGGTGCACGCCGTCCTTACTAAAAGAGTACGGTTACTAAAAGAGTAGCTTACTAAAGTAGTTAGAACTAAAGAAGTAAGGCTTACTAAAAGAGTAAATTGCATGAGTTTGGTGCACGCCACCCTTAGACATCGCCATCAAAATAACAGCAACTAAATGAATAGCTTGTAGTATCACCTTCTGTTCTTCATCTGGGTTAAAAGTTCTGTAGCACTGACTTCGGGGTTCTGTATATTGGGTAGTTTCTAGGGTCATATTGTCCAATAGCTGATATGAAAGGGTTTTCATGGTTTTTGATCATATCATACGGTTTTTGCAAAGCTTGTAGAAGATGACGATACAGATACTGAACTTCGAGGTCTTCATGAATTTAAGAATTTCTTGTTCCCCAAATCACTGGAAATTTCAATAAAGAGTATATATGTACTATTCTATCTGTAGCCCTGTTGGCAACTGATTTTATATATGTCCATAACAATCTTCTGTCTAGAATAACACCAAGGTAGCGAACTTGTTCATCAAAATTTATCTCTTTTCCAAACAGTTCAAGTCTCGAGTTTCTTAAGTGATGACGATCGCTACGATGCCTGGTGTGGGAATTTGGAACTACTTCGTCTGAACTCTACGTTTTTACGGAAGTTCCAACACTTAGGGCCTGGATGATGACCACCTGATATCATATTTATCTGCCAGATAGAGAACCTATCTGGAAGTTGGCCAAGAATTGCGTATTTTGATCTCCTGACAAAACCAGTCTGGGAAGTCAACTCATAGCTAAGCTAGCAGGAGGATGGAGTGGCTGACAAACTACCAACTGCTAGTTAGGGAAGGCTTAGTCGAAATAAGATGGCAGCACTCAGAATCTTCCTGGCCACCTGAATTACAGAAATGATGCTGGAAGATATAATTTACACAAAAATGTCATTTTAGGCTCACATATGAATGAAATAGAATTGCAAAAATCAATTAATGCACTTAAACGATATGTTCCTATGTAATTGAAGAGCGTTTTTTCAAAAGCCGACATCTACATTAAGTATAGTTTTGAGATATTCATTTTCTTGCGTACACTTGAAACTTTTAAGAACTTTTATCTGTGTTTTTGTTATAAAAATGTACATGTTACAACCTTTATGATACCAATATTATTCATTCAAAAAACAATAATGTAACATAGTTTATTTCAGCTCAAAATATTCAAAGTTTTCACAAAATCCAATATCTGCACAGGACAATATAATGTATTTGGAGATTAAACTTTTAATTGTATATTACTAAAGATAATTTTTTGCATTTGTTTGTTGGGCATATTTTCAGGCAATTACAAAATGTATCTTTTACTCCATATAAGTATGCAGCCTTTATCCTGTGGTTTTCCTTACGAAGTACAAACATTATTCCTTGCGTGATATTAACATTCAATGAGAATACACATTACAGAGCAACAAGACTAATTTTAAACAAAAATATTATTGAATAGAAACATTTAAGAAGCTGAGTGGTCACCTATAAAATGCAGTGATACTTAAAAACAAGTGATTGTTGATGAAGGACCCTGAATAGATCTGAATATTGACTTCAAAACAGTTTTAAGTATAAATCTATTGTTACGAGGGCCATCCATAAAGTAAGTTTCCCAGGGGCCGTTTACAGAAACAAAACAAATTTTCAAGGAAATATTGATTGCAACAGACACAGGAAATGTTCAGCTATTTTTCAATATATTCACCACCGGAATTGAAACATTAGTCATACCGTGAGATCAACTTTTGAATACCTGTGTCGTAGAAGTTTGCCGCCTGGGATTGGAACCACTGTGTGAAAACCACCTTCGCCTCTCTGTCAATCTTTTTCATTTCATGAGGTGTAGGGAAAGATGGAGATCACTGGGAGCGAGGTTCGGGCTTTAGGGTGAATATTTAAACAACTTCTAGCCGAACTTCTGCAGGAGACTTGCTGGGAGGTGTTTAAACATTCACCCTACAGCCTGGACCTTGCTCCCAGTGATTTCCATCTTTTCCTACACCTCAAGAAATGACAGGGAATGACAGTGAGGAGGAAATGTTTGTCACACAGTGGTTCAAATCCCTGAGGGCAGACTTGTATGACACAGGTATTCAAACGTTGGTTCCACGGTATGGCAAATGTTTCAATTCCAGTGGCGAATATGTTGAACAATAGCTGAACACTTCCTGTATCTGTTGGAATATATTACCACGAAAATGTGTTTTGTTTCTGTAAACAAGAACAGGGGAACTTACTTTATGGACGCGCCTCGTACATAGTCTACTAGAAGAGTTCCAATAATTTATTTGTTCGAGCCATCACATCAGCATAAAATGCTTTGGCATCATCAGGGACTAAAAAGTACCATATTATTTTTTCAACATCCCGTTTTTTCCGACACATCGTTCACTTTGGGAAATTCATTTCTTCCGCACACACTCTTAAGTCTTTGATACTTTCTTTTAGCACTTCATATTCAATATCTGATCCAAAATAAGTAGATCGAAAGAAGCACTCTTTTACTTTCCCCTTTAACATTTCCCTTTGTATCACAAGAACAGTGTTGCTGCCGAAATCTGAAATGACAATTGAGATCTCAATGCCAGACTTGAAGCCTTCTTAAAATCCCGTATTTTCCAGTCTTGACCAATCATTTGTACCTTTACATGTTACCTTATTATGTCGCAGTTGAGGAGAAATAATGTCTTCCTTAATCCTCTAATCCTTCTGTATACTCCAAAATACCCGAACAGGTGGCATGTAACTATGACGAGGTACCAACGATTAATGCAATGGTCAGTGTTGCCACATGAAAAAATTCGTCTTTCCTCTGTTTGCCACAGATATCGGATTTTGCTAAAACACCTTAACAGTAGATATCAGATTTTGCAAAAACTACCGTTTTTCTACCATTTCTGAGTGGAATAGATATCTGAATATGAAAGATCCAGTATAACCATTGGGAAGGCAGCTACTTAAACTATACGAAACAACATATATCTCAATTTCGTCAAAATCTGCAGATATCGATTTTTGAAAAACGCTCCTCAATTTAACTGTACAAATATAAATCCGAGCAGCCACACCTGGCAGAGGCCTACCGAACTACAACAAACATATCTCTTTGCTCAAGGAGCTAAGGATCATTTTACAAAATTTTACTGCGTTCTTGCCGATAGCAGTTCAGCGGTAGTATTATAAGACATCTTCCAGTTAAGCTATCTGGAAGTCACGTATCGGGAGGAATTGTCGGCAGGTGGTAATACAGGCTTTTAATGTTTAACATGCCCTGCTGGTAGCTTGGAGAGTCAGAGTCGGTAATGTGAATGCTACCTTTTCCGCCCCGCGATGGGATTCTGTAAACAGCACGAAATTTTGTACAGTTGTGACGTCATGCCAGTTTTAACTGCAAAAAATGCTAAAGAGGGGCCAAGAGTGAGATACAGAGACTTTACTAATTACTTCACGTCTCACCGACGCGCTGTTAGTTATGTGACAAGATCTAAAGTGCCGTGATGTAGCGTGAGGGACCATCACAGTGAAGTAAGCAATGTTTTTCATCTTCACCGCCAAATTCGAATGTGTTAAATTCAGAAACATGGATTCCACAACCCCGATTAAGTATTCTGTCGCACTGGGAATACTAACGCAACTTCCTCTACCTCGATCATTAAAAATACTATTTTCTCGTCTCTTATTCCATATCAGGGAACTCTCACGCAATTTTCGCTGTCCTAATTTTTGTTGCTACTTTCTCTCGTCGTAATCTATCTCTTTGAAAACTCACACAACTGTTCTGTACCTTAAGCATATAAATTACTATTTCCTCACGCCTTAATCCATCTCTGGAAACTCTCACGCGATTTTCTCTACCCTAATAATTTTTTTGCTAATTTCTCTCGTCGTGATCTATTTCTCTGAAAACTCTCGTGAAATAGTTCATCTACTGTAGTAGCAATGCACGGGACATTTTTGCGCTCAGAAAAAATGAACTTAATCACATTAAGCTCGGGAAAGTTATATTTAGAATTTAATTGGTGCTTGTGTTAAGAAAAACCATAGGAAGAATATTAATGGACTAGGCAAGGAATTGTGATATAAGGCAAGGGTGAAGAGTACAAGGCATTGGTGACTGGTTATAAAGAAGAAAGTCAGAGAGGAATGAACATGTAGAAAGAATGAATTAAGAAAGATCGGTTTAATAATCAGTAGGCTACACGAATAATAATGTTATACACTATTTCACGAGACTTTTCGGAGAGATAGATTACGACGAGAGAAATTAGCAAAGAAAGAAAAAAAAATTAGAGCAGAAAAAATCACGTGAGAGTTCCCAGAGATGGATTAAGGCGGGAAGAAATAGTAATTTCGATGCTTAAGGTACAGAATGGATTAAGAGACGAGCAAATAGTATTTTTAATGGTCGAGGCAGAGGATGTCGCGTGATTGTTCCCAGTGCGGCAGAATACGTAATCGGGGTTGTGGAATCCGTGTTTCTTAATTTAACACATTCTAATTTGGCGGTGAAGAAGAAAAACATTGCTTACTTGTCTATGATGGTCTCTCACGCTACATCACAGCACTCTACCGTCAGACAGTGGAACTACATACTGCCACCTGTGGAGAGAACGGGGTTATATCACATGTCAGTGTTTAATAGGAACCGTCGTTACCGACCGCACAATAAGATTGGCCAGTATACTTCAGGATTGGCAGTGTCACGGCAACATGGCTTGGAGCGCATAGGGCCCCGTCAAATACGGTATTACCACTTTTTGTTTTGTTTCCCTGCCTTCTGTTTGGGAATACTGGTGCACAAGGATGGTCTAGAACGGGTATAAAAGATCTTGGACACCTCAAAGTGATGAGCCAAAAACACAACGACAAGAAGACTCATATCCATAATGTGTTGAATTTAGCTGCAATTGGAAATGTAAATATTGCCTATCACGATGATGTACGATCTCATAATGACCAAGAACAGATATATTCTTTCAAGAATTATCGACTGTATCAAGCTCTGTGGTGCATTTGAACTCGCGTTACGGGAACATGATGAGACTGAAATATCTGACAATCCGGGCATTTTCTTGGAACTTGTTGAATTTATGATCAGTTTAGATAGGCCTACTAATCATTTTTAAAAATATTTTAAGTTTGCTGTATGAAATGGTATTTGCAGCACACCCTCGTTTTGAGCCACGAGCCGCCACTGCTACAACCAACCATCCCTTGCAAATCCTACTTCCCTTAAATGTATTATAATATTGTCCTACCACCTATGTCTAGGTTTTCCAAGTGGTCTCTTCCCTTCGGGTCGCCCAGTCAATATGTTGACATACATCTTTCCTCCCTCATGCGGGCAACATATCCAGCCCATTTCATATTCTGTGAAGAGTACAGATTATAGCTCGTCATTATTCAGTTTTCTCAGGTCCCCGTTTTCATCTCTCTTAGGTCCAAATATTTTTCTAAGCATCCTGTTTTCAAACACTCTCAGATTATGTTCTTCCTAAAGAACACATTCACGTTCATATAATACAACCTGCAATATAATTGTCTTATAAATTTTTATTTTTAGATTTCTGGATAGAAGACGAGAAAATAGAAGTTTCTGAATTGCATAAAAACATTTATCCTTAATAGTCAAACTGTAATCTGGCTATAAAAGTGTACTCAAACAAAATTGAATATAAAATCACCCTCACTCCTCATTCTTATCCTACAGCTTAGTTAAGTTTTGACTGCAATCACTCTAAAGTAGAATACTAGACTATTCTTCCTGGTTTTAAGAGGCTCTTCTGAACGAAACTAATGACAAACTTAAAAAAAAAAACTCCATGGCGCTACATCCCTTCGAGAGGTTAGCCCTGCCATCTGACCACTGCGTCATCTACCATTTGCAGATGACTCCCTACTCCGTTCCAGACTCCCTACCTCAGAAAATCCGAGGAGGTAGCCAACCGTGGATCGTAACTAGACCTGCGGATCCGTAGTCAGCAACGCTATAGTGCGACAAGTTAAATAAAAAACGTGTGAATATTCGGGCTGCGCATCGACCACGCTTTTGACTCTACTTCCACTCCTCCCCTCTACTTAGAGGTGTACAAATCTCGATTTTAGCTTGCCCATACCCGCTTGAACGCCAGGCAAGCAAGTTGCGAGCGTCACAGCTAGTAAGCAGGCAGGTTTCTTTAGGCGACAAGTTAAATAAAAAGCGTGTGAATATTCGGGCTGCGCATCGACCACGCTTTTGACTCTACTTCCACTCCTCCCCTCTACTTAGAGGTGTACAAATCTCGATTTTAGCTTGCCCATACCCGCTTGAACGCCAGGCAAGCAAGTTGCGAGCGTCACAGCTAGTAAGCAGGCAGGTTTCTTTAGGCTTGGATGGGTCAGGTTAAACCCAACTTATGCAAGTCTGAATAAGCTTGCGACATTCCTATCAGCTAAACAACTGTAGTGCTAAGTGTAGGTAATACTTTCTTGCTTTTCTACATGCTGGTAGAAGAAATTCATCATGTAGATAAATAAAAAGTGGATAAAGTATTAAAAATCGTTTTAGCGTCTTAACACATTTATTATTTTTATTGTTGTAATTGATTTTTTTGATCTTTTCTCGAAAATGTTTGAAAATGTTTCCCATGCCGAACTATTACCTTTGTTCATTGATAATTCAAACTCTCCACATTTTAGTTTCTCCTCGGCTTCCTTCAGGGTAAAATTCTCCATTCTCCTTTTACTTGCACTCTAAACCCATCTGAAGTTCCTCAACTACGTAACTGCACGACTTACCAGTGCACTGATATACCCAGTTTCATATTCTTTCCGCCAGGCCTTGAAGTTTCTTCAGGCCCCGTGAAACCCACCAGGTTTTGAAGAGCTTGTGACTCATAGCGACAGTATTTCTTTCCATCGTAGCAATCTGGCTTGCTCTCTTATCAAGCAAGTTAAAAGCTGTGGCTGGTTGCAGAATTTCAAAGGGACAAGCAAGCTAAAATCAGAATATGTACACCTCTACCTCTACTCCATCAGATCGACGAGCGAATATGCCCGACTGCGAGACTTCGTTGGTGCCGTGGCCTAGCGATGGAATTGCTAAGCGGGGAAAGGAGGGTGCTGCGCCTCCCTTCTGCTTGTGCTACTGCGCAACTTATTTCTTAACTTGTATCGCTATAAACACTAGACCACGCAGGCGGTCAATTAATGATAATTTTGTCAATTTTTCTTGTTGAAATGTGATTCCTAATTACGTATTTATACTTTTAACAGCTAAAGAGCTTTTTTCAACATAGTAGGAATTGCTAGTAGGAATTGCCAAAATTAAAGTACCTCCAAATTTGACAAGTTATGCATTCTGATCATGCATAAATGGCCGATATTTGAGTTTTAAGTGCGATAGTGACGATAATGTAATTTTAGTGCAAACAGCAGAAATTGGTCCCGCAAACGATGCAGCATGACTTGACAACATCAGTGGAAAATGAATGAGTATTTTAATTTACTTCAAGCAAAAGAATTAGAAAATCAAATCTGAAATAGTTTACTTTCGGTATATCCAATCATTTTGCCTGTTAGGTATTTATTAGGAGAAAGTGTATAATCCTTCCTTTTGATAAAATATAATAAAAAAATAGATATACTGTACTAGGGACTATAAAAATTGGTTATTTCTTAAAAATGCAGACTATTAAAAATAAATCTACAAAAGTACCCCTAATCATGCAGAGATTATCTTCCTGGAGAAATGTAATGAACTCTTCTTCATCTGTAAGAAGAATGTAATATAATTAATCAGAAATAAAATTAAATAAATTTAAATTAATTTAAATTAAATTAAATTAGAATCTTGATTTCGTAATTTTGGACAAATCTCAATACGTCTATAGATTGAGTAGAATTTCATACATGTTATACACCTATTTATTATTTAGACAGGTGTCGTGCACAAGATTATAAAAAATATAACACATCATAAGTTATTTCTTTTATCTTTAATGGTGATATTCACGACTATTTTGGTAGAAATTATAATTTTATACACTTACCATATAATTCCTCAGTAAGATATGGTACTAAAGGAATTCATGATTCCCTTTGCAAGAATTATAATGAATTACTACAAGATAGTGGAGTACGCCGTGGTGTAGTGGTTAAGGCATTGCGCTACAAAAGGGAAGGTCGCAGGTTCGATTCTCGATGAGGTCGTTGAGATTTTTCAATTTGCCTAATCCTTCTGGTGGCAATATGGTCTTGGAGTCGACTCAGCCTCTACCAAAAATGAGTACCAGGAGTATTCAGTGATAATCTTAGTAATGTGCTATGTTTCATTAGTAGGGCAAGGCATTTAATGACCATAAAATAGTGAAAAAATGCAAATTAAAAAATGCATTTATGACCTAAAATAGTGAAAAAATGACACAAAATTTAAAAAAAAAATGACCAATAAATTTTCCATTATTATTTAAATTTAGTTTTTTAAATTAATGAATTGCAAAAAGGAATTTAATGGATGTCAGTGCGTTATATATTAATTTACAATATAAAACTCTTATTTTGTTACTAAAGAAGTAAGTAAATTGATACTGCTTGGACACCCTTCTGAATTGACATGACCATCAAATTGCCCCTAGCAAATATCATTATGTGACATTTAAAAAGAAAGAAAAAAATATTTATTGCTACAAGACAAACTGCTGTGATGTTTACAATAAACCAGAATTAAAATTAACTATAAACACTTGGCGGAGATTCTCAAATAAAAAGGAGACTGTTGTCTGAAAGTAACGATTTGTACATGGAAAAGCTCCTCTCTACCTCCACTGAAAATGCCGAAATGACTTAAAAATGCAGGAAATGACCTAAAAATTGCTGAAAAAAGACTTATCTCTTGAAAATGGCAAAAAATGCAAAATAAAGCAAAAAAATGCAAACCCAAATTGCCCTTATCTGATCAATTATTTCATGATACATATTTATATATATTCGAGCTATCTTTTAACCTTCATATAAAAAAGATGCAAAATCATCAAATGCCTTGCCCTATTCATTAGATTATTTTCAATAATTATTATTGAACATTTTCCTAGCTTTAGTAAATATATTGTTGTTCTTGGTGTATTATAATGTACTTCCCCTAGTTATTAGTTTATTGTTCTTTGGGGTCCTTATTGATACATAACAAAAACAATAAAAAGTAATATTCTTCTCCTAAAATGTTGTCACGCTAGTCACAAGCTAGATCTCTTGAAGATAGACTGTGGTATAGTTGGGTAGGTGATAGGTTCAGAACCAAAACGACGGTCAGTAAACAGAACGGACGATCTGCCTGTGTGAAGATCTTTCCATCTAAGATTTTCAAACAGGCAGATAGATCTACATGAAATTATATAATCCGGTCATGGAAACCATCATTAACGGTCGTGAGTGTCGGCATGTTGACCACATGCCCCCAATCCTGCCATCTGCTTATGGTAGAAGACGCAGAGGTCTGGTGGTAGGCCTTGTCCCTTCAGGGATGTAGTGCCAAGGAGTTTAGTGTTATAGCGTATATATAAAAAAACCTAGCTGGTTACCCGTCCTTCGTACGGGTGAAAAAGTACTTTCCACTCTTTTTAGCCTTACATCACGAGGAAGTAGCCGTACTTCATTTTTAGTATGCCTGACGTTCTTCCAGAATTTGAGAAAGCTGCCTGTCTGCAACTAACTCTATGCAAGACAATTTATTTGTTATAAGTGCAGCTTGACCTATGTCTGTATGCATATGTCAAATATTTAATCAAAACTCACAGCAATAGCCTAATGCATAAAGAAATGAATAGGATCAAGAACGTCAGGTAAGCTATAGGCTATTAAAACACGAAGAACTATTAGTTACTGGTGATGTTTCTCATGTAATTCTAAATACAGTTCAAAATAGTTATTCACCGT
The DNA here is from genome assembly GCA_964059195.1 of Ectobius pallidus. Lineage (NCBI taxonomy): Eukaryota > Metazoa > Arthropoda > Insecta > Blattodea > Ectobiidae > Ectobius > Ectobius pallidus. The sequence continues at coordinate 63,212,573 of CAXKWD010000001.1, forward strand.
AAGAAGGACAGATAAATAGCTTGTCAACAATAATAATAACACAATAACCGATAGTTATGTAACAAAAACCACATTGCTCTTAATGAATGTTCATTGTCTTGATAATTATTTTTTCCACAAAATTGTAAAGTGTTGTAACCAAGTAATTCTACTCCATACTAACAAAAAAAAAATAAAAAAAAAAATAAAAAAAAAAATTACGATCTTTAGTTTTACTAGTAGGTCGTGAAATATTGATTTGTTATTTTGCTATGGCTTGTGTTCATTTTTAACTCAATACTGAATTTTAATGTTAATAAATTATGATATTAAGTAAAATAGTGAAGGTGAGTCAACGACTAAAGTCCTATAACCATTCCGGGTATAAAAACTATGATCATACAGAATTTCAGCTCCAACAAATCGGTTCAGACAGAGATGAACCATTACATTTTTATACAATAATAACATAGATACGCACATGGAAGAAGAACGGAGAATGAGATATATAAAGCGGCGTATCTGATCGGTACATTCATTTTTAAACACGTCGTTTAGAGTATAAGGCAATGTTAGACATACATAAGAAAATATATTCCCACAATTATTTTATTCCTCTGTGTAATGATGGCATTAGTAAGGATTTTACCTCTACTTACATTCCGGCAGCAGAAAAATAAAAATAGATGTAGCAGCTTCTGAAATAAAGTTTTAAATGTTTATCGCCGACTGAAATCCACACTTAAGTTAATTGCAAGCTATCTCTAAAAGGCATGCAAATTGTCAAACCACATTTATGCATAGCTGTACGTGTTTTTCTTGCTTGTGGAACAGTTTGTAATCTGCGAAGTCTTCTCAAGAAGATGTGGAACAAAAAAAGGGAGTTCTTATCCCTGCGAAAAGGTTTGTATCTAGGTGTAAATTCTTTGCATCTTTTTCAAGTTAAAATTCAATGGTTTTTATCTGAGGAGACGCCAAATGGAAAGGAAAACATATCCACCGAGCCATTCTCTTTCTCCCCTTTGCCGTGCGTTTCTGCATATCTCGGAATTGTCTCATTTCCCCTGAGAGATTAGGTATAGACCTCCCGTTCGACCCAGCAAAGCCAGCAGACTGGCGTTAATGCTTAGTCAGGAAGATACCGGCAAGATGTACAGTAAAAACACCGCCTTCCACTTTGCAGACGCGGCACAACGGATTTACAACTAACACCTCCTATTTCTTTAAATGCCTGAAAGCGAAATACAAAAAATTGATTTTAGATAACATCAGGATTAGAGTTTAGAAGCACGTATCCTGCACCCTTCCTATCGTAAAACTATTTGGAACTCACATAAGAATTATTACAGGTAAGAGCCGTGCCGGGGAGATTATAACCACACTGACAAGCTACGAGAAGAGAGATGGGAAGGGACTTATCTAACTGAAAGTCATAAGTTACTCTCGGGCGGCATTAGTTTCTAAATATGCCTATAGAGGAATTTTTTAAAGTGTGCGATGTATTATTAGTAAAAATGGATCTCCGAAATTGTGCATATTGGTAGGCTATATTTATAGATATTTATATTTATATATTTATGTTGATATATTTATATTTATATTTATATTGAAGTATTGAACATTTGAAAATTAAATGTAATGTTGTCTCGTTCTTTGTCTACCTTGATGTAGATGAGAAGTAATGTTTCTGCTGACTATTTAGCTTATGAATCAGTGATCAATCGAGTATAAGAATATGTGGAATTTCTACCAATTGCAAGTGCATATCGTCATGTTTTTATCGTTTTCATTTTATCGCATCTATGTGCAATTGTTTTTATGTAACAAGGACTGATCACTGAAAAAGCTTCATACTTGTAACTTCTTTGATAAAAAAAACAATGACTAACCACAGTGAATGCGTATAATATATAGGCTAAGCTGCATATGAGCAAACGGTGATATGAAAATAATGTATAATTATTTATTTGTGTGGGGAACCATGTTAAATCTCGTATAGTGATAAATAACAATATTAATAACACTAGATATTAGTAGTGGCACCACTGATGGCAGAGAATTTAAAAAAAAATTATTTTCAATCGTTCAGCATTACATTGCTATATCAGATTGGCGATGGCCACTGGAGATATTTAATGGTATTAAAATTCTCGCTATAGAGGTGAGTCATTATTTGAACCCTTACTTAAAATTACGATCTGAAATTATTTGACATTTGAACATATAAACATAATTAAAATACTATCTCTTGTGGCAATCGAGTCAATAAGGTGGCAAGCCGCCCTACATTATGGGACTTTTGTCCGAGGCCATAATACTGTGCCCCTGAAACATGTTCTAGATTATTAAGATTTTTTTTGTTAGATTAAAAATATGTTCATGAATATACTCTACACCGAGTTCACTATGTAACTGGTTGTTTCGGATAAACCAACAAGAGTTCACTGATATTCTTATAACCTTGTTCTGGAATAGCCTACTTGAAGACGCTGGATTTTTGTTCTTTATGCAGCACACCACATTGGGCATGCATATAGCAGTATGCTTTCGTAAAGTAAAAGAGTATAATCAATTCTGAGAGACGATTTCATATTCATAATCGGGTATAACTTAATTAATCGAGCATAAGCTTCGTTTAGTTTTGTGGTTATATGGGTGTGCCAAGTCAGTCGTCGATATAAATGTAGTCCCAGGTATTTATTAGCGTTTTTGATTAATTTCATTTTCCGTTGTGGTAACAGCTTTGTCTGAAGGAAGCCACGTTACTGACGAATTATACATCTTGACATCAGGGAGTACCTCAGGTCTTCTCAGAGTAAATATTTTAAGTTGAATTTTCTGAGGGTTTGACTGAATGCGCCAGTATAAGAATATATCTAATGAAGACTGCAATTGTATAGCATCTGTAAATATATTATGATGAGAAGCATAGCCTATATCACTGTGTCATCTGCAAATAGAGCTGTATGCACAGAATGCAAATCTGGGATATCAGCAGTATAAATACTGAAACGAGTAGGGGACAAAATGCTTCCTTGTGGAACCCCAGCAAGAATGGGCCGCTTTGTTTTGAACTAGAAAAATAGAAAGCTGATATTCACGGAAAGTGTTAGTATCGGAAATAACCGCATACAGCGCCAAAACGCGATATATCGATTGGGTCGCCATGTCATTGGATCTATCTTACAGTGACAAACAGCGATGTGTTTTTATTCATTTTATGGTTCTGAATTATTCTTTACATGCTTAATTATGTGAGCATTCGCTAAATACTCACAATCAATATAACTCAAGATCCGGGTTCTCCCAATATAAATTTATCGGAAAAATCCGTACATCTCGTTATATTATATATGATAATAATTTGACATGTGCAATTCATATGGAGCTAAGGCCAATTATAGACGATTGTAGAGCTTACCAAAATATCCATTCGCTCTAATAAAAAAATTATCATCTGGACTTTAACGTAAGACGTGCACCATAAAATGAGAAAGAGGATCGATCAAGAAGTTTCGTCGTGATAACCAGATATAAGGCAGGCTACTATTTTCTATTACAGCTAGTATAACATTAATTAACCAAAAAAAGCTAAGTTGAGTTCTTCGAGTTCATAAATAATTCTTTCTATAAGTGCATTGTTCTTTATGGAAACAGTGGAGATCTTTATCTTATATCTTGACAAGAAGAAGTTCTCACGTTAGTTCACTGTAAATAAAAATAACCGTTCTTAAATAAATATCTTTTCTTAACGAGTAACTCTTTTCTCATTCTTCACAGTAGAAAATTAAGAAGTTGAGAGATTCTTAACATTGTGCTGAAATTCTTGAATATTGTTCCGGGATTTAAACGACCCTCGGCGTTTTCTTTACCGTCAGTAGAATACTTAAAAATGTTATGCTTTTAATATTTCATTATCGTTTTAAAGCGAAGGAAGAAAAAGAGAGACCGTTCTCCCGTTTTGGTGAGTAAAGTGTTCATACTTATATCCAGCAGTTACCCAGACATTTGTTACGATAGTTTATCCTTCAATATAAGAGAGTAAATTGAATTAATGTAGTAGGCCTATTTTATCTCAATGAATTATGACGTTCTACTTCCGATGTTACATAGAATGATTATTTCATACTTTTACACCTCCAAAGATAATAAAATAGAAACCCACTGTTGCTTATAATCTGGGACCAATGACAAGGGCTCCCGGGTAAGTTACAATTTGGCCCTTGAAAAATAACACTAATAATAATACTAATATAATTTGCCATTAGGCATTAAATTACAATGCACATATTATTATTACTACTAATAATAATGATACTAATAACAACATTATTGTAATGATAGTAATAAATAAAATCAGGTAAACTGATAAAAGAGCGTTAGCGTTAATAGGCCATATTTAAGAAAATATAGTGTTTTGGACCAGGCTTCTTGAGAAAGTTTGATCAGCATATGTGAAGGAATAAGTGGGATAACTAGAATGTTAACAGAACGAATTCGCAACAAATTCCTCACTTCAACAATATTTCCTACATTGTTTCTTCAGCATCTGAAAGCGTACAGATATGAAGTCAAGGCATCTAGAAGGCAGTGATTAGTATGGAGCCTAATTCAAAAGTGTTGCCTCAAAATCTATTAGTTTTATGTAATTAGTTATTTTTTTGTGTTACAATGCTATTCTACGACGTAGTTACTGAAGCTCAGTTTTAGGAATAATTTCTGCTGAACATAATTTTGTAAATTTTAGTTTAATTGTGTTTTGTGCGAGAGTTTAGAGAGACCTTCCTTGTACATGGATATTAGCAACGTCAATGAACAAGCATACAGCTTGTTTTCAGATGTGATGAAATCTGAATTTACAGAGAAGAAAGCGGAAATATCAGGTAGTACTGATGATTTAAGTGCTGATACAAGGATATTATCTGAGTCTTGTCAGAAATCTTGGCATGAGTTAGAAAAAGAAATGGAAGTAACAACAATAAGAGAAAATAAAATCCGACGCACGGAAACAAATGACGAGTTTATCCTACCAAAGAAGCCAACTAAAACATAAATTGCTAAGAAAATGTTTTCGGATACTGTAAGTCAGATCCCCCCCCCCCCCAAAAAATAACTATGAATCATTATCTAAAGTAAATTCTGCAGAAAACATGCAACCAGACATGTCAGTACTAACGAACAATCTAAACTTACGGAGATGAGCAGAATGCCACCTACAGTAGTTAAAGAGCTGCCGGAGGGAAACTTTTTTGATCAAAATCGTGTACTACAGGCATTGTTAAGCGAACCTATGAAGGTGAGCTACTCGGCGGAAGGAAAAAAATACACTTCGTGTAGAAGCGATTTTGACACACTATATAATGCACTACAGAAGGAAAACGTGCTATTCTATTCTCTTGAGCCCCGCGAAAGCAAGCTTTCGGCAAGCTTTCGCAGATTGTATTTAAAAGACTCCCAGTATTTGTTGAACCCCAAAGTGCTAAAGACGAACTGGAAAAACTCAATTTTAACGTAGAACAATAAGTTCGGCAAATTACAGTACCAAAGCTACAGGAAGGAAATGTTGTCAGACGACCAATACCAATGTGGGTTGTCACACTCCCTAACAATGCACATTCACGATCAATCTATCAATTACAAGATATTAACAACCTAATAATAAAAGTAGAGTCGTACAGACCTAAACCGCATGCGGTACTGTGTCATAAGTGCCAAGGTTTCAATCATATATCGTGTAGATGCAACTTGCCTACTCGGTGTGTAAAATGTGGCAATTATCATATCTTTACTGAGTGCCCAGTAAAAGGACTCAATCATGAACCGAAATGTGCTAATTGTGGCGGAAATCATACCGCTAGCTATGAACAGTGCCCAGTACAAATGAAACAAAGGTCAGTGCTGCAAGAAAAGCTAAGAAATAATGCTCAAGAACGGGTCCAAGCTAGTAGACATGTTCCGATTTTGAAAGAGAGCGACTTTCCTACACTCCCTATTCCAAGGAACGCTTCACTCCCTCATAACAACGTCGAGACCACGAAATCGTTAACAGAGTCTATCAAAGATATAAAGGATTTATTAAGAGGGTTCAATGTTACAAATTTGATACAAACTATTCGTACTACAAAATTCAAAATAAGAACGGCAAAGGACCTTCTGATAAAAATAATAGATATTTTTGAAGGCATTGCCCTTTTAACAGAAAATGACTCCAAACCAAATGGCCAGCAGTTCTCCTTCCTTGAAGAGAGATCCTACTACTGCATATTGAAAGTGCAGTCTATAGAACTATTGCGGGAGCTGACTATTAAATACGTAATACTCAACTTTACAGTGATCTCGACATGGAGTTATAGAGGTCTACGCACAACATATGAAAGCCAGATACCTTGTGTGCTTAAAAACATTCTAATCCCTTACTAAGGGAAATACAAAGTGACTAGTAGCAATACATAAACACTATTCTACTCTCATACCCGGTCTCTACTTTTAGTAGATAAGATGTGCAGAACTTAAATTGTACTACTTCTTCCGCTTGTGAATTGTAATATGTCACTGTAAAGGCATGGGTCTAGCTGGCGACCTGGCACTTAAATATATTTAACCATCATCTTATATATAAAATAAAATACGAAGTCAATTGTCTTCAGGTTCCAACAGCATGCTCAGTTCTATGGACTTATGCAATAACAAAAATTTGCTATTTAAAAGCATGTGCCTGTTGATTGGTCGTTACTTCCGTAACATCACCCGATTTGGTAAAAAATCAATACTTTTTTCTTATGGACTTTATAAGTGTGTAATGTATTTTAAGTTTCATGAAACTCTTATAATGCATATTGTCATCTCGCGTACAGACACACAGGCGTTTTTCCCGTTCACCAAGTAATCTTAGAAAATACCCTTCTGGCACTTAATAATCAAATTATAAAGAAGAACTCACATGTTATATTAACACTACTCCCTTTAAATGGAGAAGTAGTTTATATTGAGAAATTTTAAGGCACTTAGAGAAAGGAAAACCGATCTTTGAGAATTTTCATATTCATATTCAACATACATGATTATTTAAACGTGGTTGAGCAATATGAAAATTTAAATTCATCATGCAATTTTACCAAAATTTCAGTATTGTGTTCACAACTGAAATAGAGACCGTTGGATTTGATCACGAAATTCTACTGTTGTTTAATATTGTAAACAAGAAGTCAATTAAAACATATTATGCTTGTTTTATAACTCTCCGACATATTATTTTACTTAATATAACAATTTGGTATCTTTAGAAATAATGTTATACAAGTACTAATTTAAGGAATGACTATTTTTAAATCTCTATTAGGCCTGTTTGGGCAACTGTAATCATGCCCAGCAGTGTTGTGTTGTAAGTAAGTAAGAAATGTTAGAGAATGTGGAGAACGAGAGAGAGAGAGAGAGGGAGAGTGGTAGAGAAAGAAAGAGAATAAGTACGGAGAAAAAAGAATAGAATGATAGTGAGTTTGCACACAACATGATGAAGCAAGAAGTAATAAGAAATATTAGAAATATTATTGTTCGGTAAATTAGTTAATACCGGTTCTTTACTCATTCATTTTATGGCCTAATTATAACCCAATTATTATAATCCTCGACTGAACGAATGTTACTTTTGATAGAAGTCAAGAGACTCAAAGGGTGCCAGGCACCCTTTCAGCAGGTTTCGTTAATATCGCCCAGCTATTTTAATCTCAGAGGTGAAACCGGAAAATTACATGAACAATGAGACAGCGATAACGAACTCTTTATCAACACACTCATAGAAGTTGTAGCTAATTCATGATATTTTCACAAGCAGAATTCAGAATCTTCATCTCTCTAATGAAATGAACTTGCAGCTGGACTTTTATTTTTTAATACATTTTTTGAAAATTTTAACATTATGTGGAAGCACAATATCAATATATTAAAATATGTGTTAAGAACAGAAGAGGATAATTATACCTTAACCTAATAACAATTCGAGTTATTGCAACTTACTGCATTAAACACAACATCGTTTCATTGTTCGTAATTTGAAAATCCAAAAGAAAATGACAGTTTAAAAAACATCTTCTTAGTCTTGAAAGAAGAGAGCTCTTAGAGAAAAAGACTTGGAGAGAGGGGGAGACCCGTGACGTCACGTTCAGTCAGAGATACGGAGGAAATGAAAAATCTGTGTCGCCTGGGAAATGGGTTTCCCGGATCTGGGAGGTGAAAATGAGGTGATATATCTCAGAGTTCATGCACGTATCTACATGCCGCTGTGGCCTATCTTAACGCGTCGCGACGCCTTTACGCGCACTTGATTCCAATCAACCGTCTCCTCGCCTTCAAATTGAATATAACGCATAGCTCACGGTGGCATTCCTGCCTCCTAGATACTTATCGCCTTGTTGGGATATGAAAATCGTCATTATGTAAGTGACGTTGAGAACTTGTTTACAATTTCAAATCCTTGGAGGTTTCATAACAAATATTTAAAAGGATCTAGCATTAAGTATGATGCTAATGGTAATAGACCTTTCGACGTATTGGTCTATACCTCACATCAATGTCGAATTAAATCGAGAGGGAGAACTTCATTGCAATAAACTAATGAATGTCACTTTGAAGTTTTCATGAATTCGTTATAGCATACTAACAAAATCACAGTATGATGAGTAAAATCGCTCGAATTCTTAAAAAAATGTATACTTGTCTCTAAAATTGTGTTCATTGACTTTTTATAATTGTTGTTGTCTTCTGAATAACAATAAGTACAATAAAAAGTATAGTTTTACAACAATAATACAATCTACTACTAAAATATCCAACTTACATGCTCGAAACACCTAAACAAGGAGAACTGAGTAACTCGATGAAGAGTAGCTTTATTCTATTCCTAATGGCTGATGATAATAATATAAACACATTAAATATTTTAAATGAATTATTGTTTATAACTAGAGCACGGATTTCTAAGCAAAATTCATATTTATTTTCTCCTTGGCAAGCAATTTTAACTTTATTGTATGGTTTATTTTGCTTATTCTGGAAGAAAAACAATTTTTCTTGCTTATTCTATGATTTTTAACTAAAATAGCATACTCTACTCAAACTATCACATTAAAATGCTCATTTAACTTCTAGACGTTAACGCCGGTTACCTTTCTTTTGTCGGCTAATAGAATTACTGAAAAAACCGGGATGTAAAGCACAATTTCCGGTGGAGAAACATGTTGAATTGTTCATCGAAGAAGAACCGTGCTGCTTTTCACATGTGCCTGTGACGTCCAGCGACTTTGAAAGAACATTTTCATTTCAAAAATTGAGGCGCAGGAGCTTTAAACAACAAAATCTGCAGATGACTTTCCTTACATAATGTAATAGCCGTGAATAAAATAAGATTTCTATAATTTACTTGGTTTTCTTTAAATTTGCCTTTTAATTTTGGAGCATATTTTTTACGTTTTCTTGCTTGTTTGCTTGCTATATGTTTAAATTTCCACTGGTCATTCTGGGATGAATTCAACATAGCCTAAATCAGAAGACATCACAATTACTTAACGGGCAAGCATCCCAATTTTAATGAATACTTCATTAATACTTCAAAGTGACAGTCATAAGTTTAATAAAATGAAGTTCTGCCTCTATTCTATATTAGTGGGAGGTATAGAGTAATACGTAAAGGTATAGTAACAGTATACATAATGCTAGATCCTATTGTGTAAACATTCAATCTATCTTTATTCAGGGAAAAAATGCTAAGGAATCTTTGGTTAAAATTTGAGTGGTGCTTGGGAACGCTGACATATGCACTTTGGGCAGGAGAGTGTCAATGTGTGATTGGCAACAGCCACAAACATTTGCACGGGATAAAAGGTGCTCAATATTAAACAGATTAACATTTACTGAGCGTGTGAGGCATTGCAATCAGTCGTGTTGGAGCCGCAATTATAAGTGGAATCATCAACACTTTATTCCAGAGTGGAGGGGGTAGGATACTAATAATAGTATACTTGCTCACACATTCTCTCCTGCATGGGGGGATATTTTGTTGTAAATTTTACATAAAAGTGATTAGCCGAGGTTTATTCAGAACAGTTTTCATTACAACAAAAAAGCAATACACAGACCAACCGATTAGATACATTCTCCTAAATGCGTATTAGTAAGAATCGTAGCTATTTTGGAAAACCGTAATTCGAGATAACGCTAGAAAAACACATTTCGTGATGCCTAGAACAACACGCCCCCCAAAAAAACAATGACACAGGCAGTTGTATTCTGATATACGAGTAACAAAAAGTTGGCCTATTATATATAATTAGAATTAACACGTAACATCTCAGTGAGGGCAAGGGCTTCCTGTTCTTATAGGGTGGCTTAGAGTAGAGACCAGCAAGGACTACGTTTGAGTGCGCACGCGCTCTTGGTATCGTGCAATGCAATGGTAGGCCTATACTTCAGTTCCACTAACTCTCCCCCTGACCCTAGTTGGACCGTTCTCTACAAGAGAGAACCTCTGACAAGCCACTTTCATGGCACTAAGGCTCTACATACAAGTTTATCAATGTTATTTTCTTCTTTGATTGTCATAACATATCACACTATTTTCGTTTTAATAAGGTTACTTTTACACAAGTCTCTGAAGATATTGTGAAAATTGGATGGGAATTCTTGCCTCACCCCCATACAGCCCTGACTTAGCACCATCATACTTCCATCTGTTTGGGCCGCTAAAGGAAGCTCATCGTGGGATTCACTTTCAAGATGCGGAGGTCGTGAAAACATCTGTGCGTCAATGGCTTCGGAAGCAAGACCGTGCGTTTCACCACGCAGGAATACATGCTCATCGTTAAAAGGTGGTCTACAACTGTGGAAAAGGACGGGGATTACATAGAAAAGCGACAATTTATTGCTCTATGTTGTGGCTTTCAGGCTGTGTAATCAAAGTTTAATTTTCTTGCAAATTAAAAGAGAAAAAAATAGGAGGCTTTACTTATTGACTGACCCTCGTAGTTGATCCGGATTTCATATGTAGTTTTGTCGACACAACTACATATGAAATCCCGCACTGTATGTGAGCTAAGCTAAACTAACTTAGCTTAGCTCTTGGTCGACAACCGGCATTATAGTTTCTTTCTATTTTTGTCTATCTGTTGCAATAATTCTATACCACATATCTCTTTGTTGACACTTGGAAATATCACACCACCGCCTCTCTTGTCTCCCCTAGTTCTTACTCAGGGTGTCCACAGAAATTTAAAAAAAAATTCCTTGATATTTTCCTGACTTTCCATGACCAGAAACTTAAAGTACCTTAACCACAAGAATCAATGTTTTCAAGGTTCTTTGCAAACAAATAAGAATACAATCCAACACGCTAATACAAATTTCCCTGACTTTTCCCTTTACTTTACAAAATTCCTTGATTTTCCCTGACCGATATCAATTCCCTTGACCTCCACTGTCTTTTCCTGGCTTTCCAGAATGTGAACACTCTGTTATTGCTTAGTCTGGGTTCCCACACAATCATTACGTGAGTTCATTTTTGGGGGTCAATTCTAAGGATATGTCCTCCTTAATTCCATTTTGAGATTATTGCCATGTTCGCTGCGTCTTTCAACTTAACTGACCTGCGGGTATTTTCGTTTCTTATTCGATCTCTTTGTGTTGTGTTGATGAGTTTTCGTTCCACTTTACTCTGGCATATTTGTAATATGGTTGTATTTTTTTAGTTCGTGACCATGACTGCGATCCATAATCGGTAATATATACATACCCATAATATCCTTCTTAATCTTCAACGTAATACTTTTTTCAAGTAAGGTAAACGGTAGACTCCAAAATTTTTTCCATGCCTGCGTGATTCTTCTTTTTATTTCTTTCTGAATTTGGTTGTTAAAAGAGACTGATCTAAGTAGATATATTATTTTCGTAGTCTAATTCATAAGTAACAAAATTCATACGATCCATAAATTTTTCTGAAAACGAATCATAATGTACAAAATAAATCGATAGAATGTAGTAAATTTTGAAATGCTACTTCCCAAAGAGTTTCACAGCAAGAAAAAGAGAGAGAGAGATTCCGTATTTATTGCAAAACTCGCACCCTACTGGAGTAAGCCTATTGATCTTTGTTGAACTTCCATGTTCCTCCATGCTTGCTTTTATTGACCTCTCCGAAAAACGGAAAGTAATAGACAAGTTTGAGAATGTACTGTACACTGCTTTAAGCAGAGCTACCAAAATACACAGCCTACTAACGAATTTACAGTTTTGCCCAAATAGGAATTCGTATTGTCATTTCCGCAATTCAACATATTCATCGTAAGAAAAAATGAATGATGAATTGTAGGCTGCTATGAAACGTCATAAAGTGAAGTTATAAATTGTACCTGCTGATTTCAGGCTATGAAACTGCAGTCTATTTAAAACGTTAACGTATCAACTGATATAATATTATCCACTAATTTTGTGCTTCTGTCTCAAAATTTCTCAAATGGATATGTTAAGTTCTGGAAATGACCCACGAAAATATGTCCTGATCATATTTTCAGGTTGGTATGCTGACGACGAGTTCACTCGTCTCTCCAAGATTGTACCTCTGTAATCCCTTGTAGGGATGTATAGGAATATTTGGAGTGAGTAGGTATAGTACAGTACAGTTCTAGATGAGAAAAGATGTCATAAGAGGAAAAATTCTATAGAATCGTTATTGTCGAATATCATACTTTTTTATTCAGGGGCCCAAAACATATATCATTGCTGAAAACTTGACATAGAATTTTAAAGTTGAACACAATATTTTCTCTACTAACAGAAGCTCTTCCTATGATACGAGAAGAGAAAGTATAAATCAATACAACATAACATTTAGCCTAAGATAGCTATTGGCCTCTAACAATTTTAAAAAGGATATTACATCAGTAGTATCGGTATCGAAATATCACTAGTCTAACAAGTAAGAAATAAAAATTAAGTTTCGATGACGGAGAATATGTTTAACTTCTTTCTGTTAGTTTAATCTCTCCTGCTTGTTGGGAATATATGCTGCCAACGCCACTCGTTCCATCAGGACCACGACCCTTCGGGAGAGGGATTATATTTGGATCACATAAATACTTTTTTCACCAGGCAAGGACATGATGGGCCTCCCCAGATGAGTGGTCAGGCCAATGTCGGGGCCATTTCCGAGAAACACGAACACATAGAACGAGACACACTAGTTGCACACACATTCATCCCAAACTAAGCTCCGAGGGGATGAAGATGATACTGATGGCCAGAATATGTCCGTAAACCACTTATCCGACATTAGTCTTCCAAGTGAGAAAAATCCCACCTCCAACCTCGGCACGAACGGTAGGAAATATGTTTATATTAGAACTGCATAATCATGTCATTGAAATTGTAATATCTGTTACTCCAGAGAACACAGAGAAAAAGCTTCTACATAGTCTGACTTTGCTCACCCTTGTTACGCTGCAACATGATAGCTTGGACTGGGCTTGAAAATTTAACAAGTAACCTTCGTTCCATTACCTTATTAGGAAATTGAGTAGACTGCCTGCACCTGGAAGTCAGAAACTTCTTCTGGTATAGAAATTGTAGCGAGGGAGAAACTGCAATTTATTTGTAGAGGGGTGTGTGGTGAAGTCCCAAGAGACTCAACAGCAACTTCCCTGTCACGTGACCGCGAGTTACTGAGTTGACCACCGCCGATCTATCCAGCTCAACACCACAATCAGAAATAATAACAATAGCAGGAAACCACAGACAAAACATTCCCATCCTTCTGGCCTCCCTAAGCGTAAGATAACCCACGTCTCTTTTTTACAAGCAGTGGATGAGGCATGAGTACTCTGTTATAAAATAATATAATTCGTATCAAGGCTGGATTTTATGCAAAAAATAACGTATTACATTTTCTGTGTTACGTTACACTATGTTTGAAAATCTCTATAAAAGGATACATATCTAAGAACTGAAATAAAAACCGGGTCACTGTGGAATTGAGTGAAAACAGATAAATATCTTGTTGTGGATAGCGTATATGTAGTTATGATATAGGCCTAACTTGACTTTGAAGCTATGTATTCCCTTATGTATTAGTCCAATTGAAGGCGAAAGAATTGTGTGTGGATAAAGACCAATACACTACTTTTAAGATAATAAAGAAAATCTATTTTCCTAATTTAATTTCACCACTTAGTAACTTACATATTTTGTAGTCACTGGAACGTTACAAACGTGTATTTTGTTATTTTTATAAATGAAGTAACTGTTAATTTAGCCTTAAGTGAGTTATTGATAGAAAATGGCAATACACTTACTTATCCAGTTCCCACATTAAATCATACTTTGATCTTTTCAGCACAAAAGTACTAAAATGTGAACTAAAACTCCAGTTATCTGATTGATTTTACTTAAATTCTGTTTCAGTATACATCAGATAGTTACTATGTACCTTCCTGGTAAAAATTACCTAATCAATTAGAATAAATTAAGGAGATGGAATTTACGTGCCAGTCTCTTTACTCATTCTATTCATTACCTACACCAAGTTTTCCAATATGATCGCACCACTGCTTTTACAGTGGACTAGTGAACTTCTCCGGTTTCCTAATATCGACAGATATTTTTCTGATTTATTAGCAATGGTAAATTCTACTTGCATTCTACTTTTATTTTGTGCTAGATACTAAATTTAATGGAACATTGATTTTATTCACTTATCATTCTCATACCCTAAATTAAAGACACAGATGAGTAGGCCTACAAAGTATCGTGACCTCTTCAGTTTCTGGCACTGGCAAGTAGAAGAGCATGAAGACAGTGTCATTACAGAACAAAGGCACAAATTATTAATATTAATATATTAAATAAAACTAATGATAACATAATAATAGTGGCAACAACAATAATAACAATTATATACTCTATATAATGCACATAATATCGTATATAATTTGCGTTGTCATTATTAAATTTCCTACAAGAAAACTTAAGTATTACTATAACTCAGGTACAAATTGAAATAGTTTACCACTCCAGATTGAAGAACTTACATATTGATGTTTAAAATAAGACATATTTCTGTTAAATCCTTTAAATTAATTCTACTTTTCGAGAAATCCAACAAAAGTTAACTTAAACTGAATACGAACACCGTAAAAATGACCAACTTTCTAAAGTTTAGTTTTACTGGAAAACCTAACGTAGATCAAATTCAAGGCTTCCAAAATATGATAAAACTACCATGTTTTCTTCTTGAACACTGGTGAGGCTTAGACTAAGTGGTTAAGGGAAGAAAGTATCACTCTAGTCCTGTTAAGAACAGTGCTTTCACTTACGGCCAATCTCAATGTGGTTATTACATTTCTGGATTATGGGCACAAGCACTTCCCCTAAGTGCCGTTTTAAGTCATTGATATCGTTGTCCGCCACTAGAAAGAAGGGGACGACAAAACGGTTCTAGGTTTAGAGGCAATGTAGATAACATGAGGCCTGCTTTCAGTATTTTGTCTGAATCAACCCACCATAAAAACGCATTTATCTTTTGCTGAAGTACTGCCATATTACGCAAAAAAGCCTAACTATGGTACCGAAGAGATTCAAACTATTCATAAAACCTTTCAGAGAAAATAATTAAAGCTCAAAGAAAAAAAAAAGGAAAACAACTGAGAAATGCAAATTTATAAACAAAATACAAAATCTATGCTCTTGCAGACAGGTTTCAAACGCGACGAAAGAAATAATGTATTTACAATGAAGAAGTAGAGTATTAAGAACAATCGAAAATGAAGTTTTCTGCTATTTCATATTCTCCAAATGGCCGTTTACATTTTATAGGCCTATCCTTTAACGAATGAATATACAAGAAGGTTAGTATTAACGTCACCTAGAGACATATTTATTAAAGTTTCTATCGTGGTGCAGTTGGGTGGGGCACTTTACTATAAACGGGAAGTCACGGTTTCATCCCCGATGAGATCATTGGAATTTCCAAATTGGTATGTTCTTTCTGCTACACAGTGGCCCAACAGTCTCATAGAATGTAGTCATTCACTGTAGTTATGTAAACATGCCTCTAATAGAAATTAATACCAGGAGTAATTCCATGGTACATGCCCGATTCAGAATGTCTAAAAGTCAAACAGCTTAACTCCCTGGAACACTAAATGCCTCCATGGCGCGAAAAGGTAGAACTTTACTTATCTCTGGAGAATGTTGGTAATATTGTGCTTATTTTTTACAAAGTAAAAAATTAATCCTTATGTTGGTATTCGTTGGGATAACTCCAAACAGTTGAGTAACAATAAAGTGTGTAGAATTGAAGAGTTTTCTTTGAGATTCGCGATGCATAATCTCTTTAAAAATTTATGTTAGCAAATGCAGTGCAACAGACAAAGGAAAGATGTAAAATTACAATTTGCTCAAATTCTTGATTGGGGGCACGAATAGATTTAGAAAAGAACTATCTTTTATTCCAATTAAATGGAACACAATATTTGCTCAAGTGAAGTATCCCTAAAATATTTCAACCACCTATAAATATTAAAATGTAGAACGCAGAAAGAGCAAATGCTTTAGTTGCTAGATGTTTACTGTATTCCAATGTTGTTTTATTGTAATGTTTTACCATCTCGTCTTCCAGTGGAAGTCTGGAAGTTCATACATACTTACTTACTTACTCAATGGCAATATACAATTCCTAAGCAAGCTAAAGGAATATTATCTATTTTATGGAACCCGAAGGTTCATTGTCGCGCTAATCTGAGCCCGCCATTCAACCCTATTGTGTGCTAACTCTATCCAATCATCCCTCGAAAATCCTACTTCCCTTAAATCTATCCTAATATTGTCCTCCCACCTACGTCTAGGTCTTCCAGTGGTCTTTTCCCTATATATATATATTAAAGTTGATGTGCTAGATAATAGCCCAAGAAGAATGCAGTATTTAATTTGCGAAAAAAAAGGACTCACTGGGATTCGAACTTATGAGCATGAAAATTAAACAACCATTGAACTTCGATGCAGAGAGATCCGATCACACTATGATATTAATTTCAGCTAAGTCCATTGGTAAAAATACTACGCCGTGCTTATAGGCAACTGCTTGCATCTTGTAGTGAAGCATGATAGTCTAATCACGCACTGCAGGCGTTTCAGTGCGTAATGTTATTGACGTGCTAAATCAATCCTGAACATGTTCTAGTGGCAGCTTGAGGCTTAGTTTCACGTGGAATAACGTTATTACATGATTATGCAATTGTGAGGTTGTCACAATAATAATAATAATAATAATAATAATAAAAGGCTAAAGGGAAAAACAAGTACTGTTGATACAGGCGCCATTTTCTCAGACCGATAAGTGAGAAAACAACTGTCACTGAAGAAGTTTCTCATAGCTAGAACAAACTTTTGAAATAAACACTCATTGAGGCGGCGTACAAGATGACTGTCGATTATATGTTTAAAGTCTGAATACTCACTAACTTTTAGCCACTTTTTTCATTAAAATCATTTGAAAGGGAAGTAAGATGGCCCAATAGGGAGACTTTTCACTAAATTCACTAAAATGAGCTATAAGGAGGAATGTTAATAGGCCTAATATAATATTTATTTTTCTCAAATAAAGTTTCATGTACTCAAACGTCATCTTATCTATGCATGTAGTAGTTTTTGTCCTTGTGGAATTAAAATTAATTATTTTAATTACGTAAGTTCAATTTTATAATTTCTTGGCAATTAAAGAAATATTTTTCGAAATTATGCTGCGCGTATTGACATAGAATAATTATATATGTTAATATGTGTACCAAGATAGGTCTAAGTACCCTACGACCGGGTATATATCACAATAACTATGAATCATATCTTACTTTTTTACTTTGAGGTCATAAACAGAAGAATAGTATTATTCAAATTTCATGTCTTCTGATGTTGTGAATTTAAAATCATACTTCTTTCATTACATACTATTCATTTTATAGGCCTACAGAAATGTTCGGGATAAGAAACGTTAATTTAAACTGCCACTACAATTTTACTTTGAAAAACTTTTAATGTATTTCAACCATAGCTGATATAGCGACAAAAAAATAATTGAAATAAAAAATGAACACGAATAAACTACCCCTAAGTCAGTTTTGCGTAGAAACGAATACCGGTATAGCTACTTTATTAACTAAAGTTACAAGTTTCGAAATTTAAATATATATCATAATCGTTAGAGCCATTTTCTTGAAAACAAAATTATGAGAAAAGTCTTCATGAAAAAAAGGAACCAAATTTTAGGGGTAGGAAAATAATCCAACAAAGTAAATAAACAAAAAAATATAAATTAAATACAATACACCATTTACCTGCACCAGGCCTGCAGAACAGATAGACGTATATAATTCCGAAAATACTTTTTTCAGCTATTAGGTAGGCTTATCATGAGACATGCTTTCGTGATTTCGAATGTTCTCACAGTAACTGTGCTTTCTGTATTCTACGTAGACATACCTAGGTATATTCGATAAACTACTATGAACAGTGCAGCGAATAAAAAATACATCTTTCTAATATATAAAATGAGTTCTACAGTCTATGGGTACTACATCGAGTAGGAAACCACACAGTATACGACCTTTTCTAAGTAAAATATAATGAACGAGTTTGTGCTGTGACTGCATATGAAGTTGGGTGAGAGAAGTGTATACATTTTACACAATGGAATAATTGACTCGTGCTACAAGTTGGTGCGTTGAAGCCTCAAAAATGTGCCACAGTACAGTTATCTCTTGTATTCTGAAGCCCCCGAAGCGATGCGATGGCGAAATAAACTTTGCGAACGCGCCATAGTTTGGGAAACATTCTAATCTAATACATTCATATGGGTGGACATGACTGGAGGCTACCCCTGATCGGTTCCAAACAAATCTCCTCTCGCCACCCCCATCCCCCCTCTCTCTCACTCTCTCTCTTTCTCACCCCAAACATGCTAGCGTTATAACCAACAATTTGCAGCCATGTCGGTCAATAATACCCGGTAGATCCGTGCGATAACCACCCGCATTACCTCTCATTCACAAGAATTACATATTTATCTTTGACACCACCACAATCCCCAAATTAGAAGTCGCATTTTTGTCGGTTTTTTTGCACTCCTGGTTGTAGTAACTTACACTAATGGTGCAGACATTCGACTGTTTATTTCCACGTTATACGAAAATGGGGAAGGTTTTTCTATAGCAAACACATAATTCAGCAGACCTTATCTCTGATTCTGAACTTTTACAGGGAACACGAACGCACTTTTACGAGTAAACAGAACGACAGTATGATTTAAACTTCTGTATCTGCTTATTTAAATTTGATCGTAGAAATAATGCTACTAATGGCATCAGTATTACACAGTGCTTGTAATATTACCTAATACTGCTACAACATGCTCATATTTGAAGATAACAATGGAAGCTTATCTTATACAACGTTTGCAGTGTTATCAAAACGATGAGATTTTATATTATCGGAGTGAAACCTAAGGGTGAGACGTTTACTGATAAAATAGTGTTTGGTTGTTACGCGAGTTCTAAGCGATGGTACTTTCGACTGACACCAAATTTTAAACATTCGAAAAGGGCACAAGAAATCAAGGTAAAAGTTCATCTTATGTTACGTATATGGGGAACTGGCTACGCTCATCTTCATGTCTAACCTACCTAGTATTATAACTTAACTTTCCTAACGAAGGAAAGAACCTAGGACAGTCTGGTAAATAAAAATTTATAATAAAAATGGTCGTAGAAAATTCAGGCACAACAAAGTGATTTTTGTTTATAATTTCCTTAGGCGTCATTAAATTAAAATAGATAATATATATAATTCGAGGGACGGTCACGGCAACTATTTTAAATTTTGAAATGTGGTAGCATTTTGAAATTTTGATATATACCAATGAGGACAGAGTATGGAATGTATGTATAATGAAAATTATGGGTACTAGATTTAGAATAGTGAAAGAAATATACACCTATAAACATCCATACGCGACTGCATCCTGCCACCCTAATGTACTGCGGTTGGAAGCATGAAAGCATACATACCCAACTCCATGATCCCTTAATGGGCATTATTCCCCAAAGCTTCCATCAGTTCCTAGTTGTATCCTCTGTCATTTCTCCCTCGGATAGTGACTATTCTGACTTAATAATGCTGTTCACATCTTGTCATATTCATTCTGTACAACTCAATTATCACCGCCTGTATAACATATGTTACGGACAGTGAAGTAAATGTGGAAAATGTCGTCAATGGCCCGTTTTTAATGTAATTGTTCAAGTACATCGGGAAGTAACGTCAACGACCGTACATTAACGACAACATCCTAGATAATTGGGAGATATTGATAATAACATAATTGTCCGGACAATTTCATAACTTTCCAAGTCTCATTGGGCAATGACGTAACAAATGCTATTTTTTTCGAGAAAGGTTAGCTCTGTAAACACGTAGGGCTATTTCGTTACAACTACTTTTCAGGTAAAAAATGTGCCCAAAGACATATTACTATTTATGAAGGAAATGTAAAAATAAAATTTCTGCACAGAACAAGTTGTAATAGTTAAATTAATTACCGGCTTCACCGGCATCGCTAACCTTCATCACCTAGCAATAATAGAACCTATTACTCGGTATGGGCTATAATGAGATACTTCCGGAAAACACGCGCGAATGTGGAGTTGCCGCAGTTAGTTTTTCCTGTCACTATTGCTGTTTTTGCTACTAATCTGTTTGCTTACATTCAGGTATCTAATATAATATTTGAGCTGGTGTTCCCGTGCAGACCTATTTCAAACGCGAAATAAATTGAAGGTGGTTTTCCTCGGTTGCCATAGCAAACTAGATAACACGAGCATCGCGAAAATGGGTGAAGCTAGTAAAAGTTGAAAAGTTGAGAATCCAAATAAAACAGCAACGAAAACTCCTGACGAAAATTAATAAAAACTGACAAGAGAAGAACCATGTTGTATTAAATACTGGTATATTGCAATGCAAAATGAAAATGAAAATCGTCGTGTGCCAAAGCAATCAAGGAAGGAGAAAAGAGAATAGAATGAATGAACCTGTGGATGCATTTCATAGGCTATGTACCCTTCGGTTTAAAGAATTACAAAGGGCAAACGAACGTGAATTAGCAGATGAATAGGTTTTTTCTTCTAAATTGGTGTTTTGCCACTGTGCGGTGGGGTAATGTCTCCCACTACAGTCGCCCTTGACGTCAGAATAAAGCAGTTTCGACGTGACACTGAACATGAAGAGCAGGTTTCATACGAGTGGATGGGGACTAAATCGTTTCCCCTCAGTTGATCAGGTATGATCTAGAAGCTCGAATTTTGTGACGGGCCCGCCAAGCTACATTTTAAATATTTGAGTATAAGCCTATTAGTTTATTTTGAAAATACACGACCGTATAAAAGAAATTGTACGATAGACGCTTGAAAGCAAGAGAAAAATAGCAATTGTTACGACATTTAAAACGATATTCAATAAATCTGAAGGAGTGCCTAAAACAATAAAAACACAGGAAGGGGCTTTTAGTTATAAAGTAGTCTGTATAGGCTACGTAGGACTCGGTCTTACAATGTAAACCAGGCCTACGCTTTATTGTCAATTAAAAGCAGGCTAATAACAGTATATTACAGGTCAGGGAAGTGCGGCACTGAATGTGCGGAGATACCCTCCCTATCGTCCCCACTACTCTCGTTCAATATCAGGCAGAGAGAACTAAACCGGTTGATTATGGGACTAGTAGCTTGGCAGGCAGAAAGAAAAAGGGAGCTGACGAATGTAGGGGTAGAGCATTTCTCACTTCCAGTGCCGCGCATCCCAGCCCTGGTATATTAAGCTGCAATATTTGAAAATCAGATTTACAGAAACGAGTAAAAAATACTTTTAAAATGAGTGAAGCAATAATATACCCCATCAGAAATAAATCCCTGTATTGAACATTTTGTGGAGCTGGAAGAAGCCTTGGAGTCTGATATAGGACAATAAGTTTCAGAGAAGAGCTTTCAACCGTATATCAGGAGCCTATCAGAGATGGGCAGAAGCAGAAAGAATAAGTGTTGTGCACTCGACATTCTAGGCAATTCAAAGTGTAATGGAAGTTTGTGTTGTGAAAACAAATAAGATTATGTGTTTGTTTCATATGAAACATGAAGCTCTTTGGTCTGTTACATAAATTGGAAAAATTCAATTCCATTGCCAAAATTCACTTTGAGTCAGTTGGAGAATTTAATGTTCCACCGGCATGTTGCCATGGTAGCTCAGTTGGTAAGAGCAGCAGAACGGAGAGCCGAAGATCCTGGTTTAAATCCCGGCTATGGCATTGAATTTTTCAGTCTGACTTCGCCTTTCCATCTTAGCCTACCCACGGGCAGTGCGAAAGAATGATAAATCTACTGTTGCATACATTGCCGACCATTGACGTTACTGGCTATAAATAAACAGTAGTATTGGGAAATTATGTAAATACTAGGGCAATAACGTTATTTCCTAAGTTACTAGGTGTGTGTGTATATACACACATACAAAGGGGATGTAGCATAAATTTAATTTCTTTTAACAGCTTATTCCAGTGGTAGATGATGATGAAGATGATGATGGATGATTCTGCCCGGAGGCAGGTCTAAGGTCCCGGAACGGAGTCGCGGGGGGATGACCACGACACACGTCCCAGGACTACTCGGCTAGGATGACAGGTTTCCCAGTGTCTTTCGAGGGATGGAAATGAGTATTCACAACACCCTGTCCTGCTATGATCTTCTAGAACAGATCTAGAAAGGACAATAGTCCTTGGTTCAAACAAACAAAAAATTCCAATAACATATACACTACTTGGGCCTACTTTAATAGAAATAACTTTGTTCCTAAATGTTAACCGTGCTTCATACGGTAAGTATTATCTATCCTACCCTACTTTTTCACAACCACAGAGAAGAGAATAAGGAATATATATTAACTATGCAGTTTTCAAGGTTGGCAGTTTTGGTGCACATTAAATACAAAAATTATTACGTGTACCATATACTCTGCAAGATAAGGAAATATCGAGGCAAGAGTACCTTCGTCCCGTATTGTGTTTGGTATACTACGCATCACAGAGATCATTGCCACCCGGAAGAGCTACCTGGCAGTGCGCTGTTGCTCCCTTGCGGAATATGTCACATATTCATCATAGTAATCATAGACGTAATTACAAGACGTAAATTAGGTTTTACTGCTCCTTGAATCTATACAATTACGAGTATAATACTTCCCCCTGTGTGTGTACACATATGTGTGTGTACACATATATATGTGTGTATATATAGGCCTATATATATATATAGCCTACACACACACATATATATATATATGTGTGTGTAGCGTGGTTTGGCGTAGGTCTGTAAGATATGTACAAATAGGCTTTGTATAACCTATTTAAGATGAACAATGAAGAAAAATCTCATTAAAAATAACAATGGAAAGAAAATCTAATAATTTGAAGTTCTCAATTAATGTTTAAGCCTATATGATTGCCACACTGATTGTATATTTCTAGTATTTCCTACAGCCCTATCTTGAAGAATTAATTAAACACATCAGCAAATGTTACAAGCTACTGGATAATATTACAAATTACAAGATAGATTTTAAAACCTTAAATAATACCCCAGAATAGAACAAAATGAAATTAATCCAGTAAGACTAGGAGTAATCGGTATTTTAAACTTAATTTGGGTATTTTTACAGCACTATCTGTGCATATGCACACAAGCACACTTGACGTGGGCGTGCTCAAACTTCTCGTCAAGTATATATTTTTAATCTTGCTGGAACTCAGGTTTTGAAACACGTTCTGTCTCGGTTCCAAATTTTTTTTTATAACTCGACAAAGTCGTGATTCTAGTTGAGTTGAAGACAATAGTTTGCTATTATTGCCTATATCTGAGTGTGTGAATGAAAGAGAGAGAATGAAACAAAGAAAGGAAGCATGAAGGATTTTTTTCCCAGAAACACCAACACTTCTTTGTTCCAGTTTGTGGTATTCCCCTGTCGAGTGTCAAAATTGCAGCCTCATTTCTCAAGCTGGAACACTTACTAAGCATCGCTACATTTTCCCGATGAGATGAAAGAGATGTTGGGGTGTTTATTGTTATGTATTTGCCGGAGTGTTCTTAAATCTGAATTCTTAGGAAACAGCAATGTAAATCTATCTATGAAAAATAAAATTCCCATAGCTGAACTAAAGGTTTTATTTTCAAAATTACTTTTTTTTAGGTAATCAGAATGTTCACAATAGAGGAATTTAAAGAAGTTCAATGCAATTTTACAATGATTAATTATTTTTGCCAGAAATATGTTTTTGTCCTTTTAGAACCATAAGTGATCCAATATAAGTGAAAGAATATGCGGAGTTACACAGTTAGTATACATGGAATCACATGACTAGGATTTAAATCATTTTCATATTAAACTAACCTCTCGTATGTTCACCGAATTAAATGAAGAATTCAATAATGCACTTTTTATAGAAATCAAATATGTTATGAATATAACGTGACAGGATGCCCATAATCAACACCAATATTAATAATGAATAATAATGAGTTTTTAGGCAATACACTGAATATGTACAGCCCTATATTGGGCTTATTCAAGGGGAAACAGAATTGGTTTTTGAATGAAATTTGTGATTTTCTTTTTACTGTTGTAGTATATTCTCTGGACTTTCTTCTTTAAAATGATATATCACACATAATTGTACTTTAATTGTATCCGTGATATTTTTTTTATTTTTCTGAGAATATCCAGAGTATGGAGCAAGCATGATTTAATTTTGAAATTTAGTTGTTTTTTTAATGAAAATTGATATTTTTTTTTTGTATTTTATTCTTTGTACCCTCTTTCAAATGATGTATCGTACATAATTGTACTACAATTCTATCCACGTTATTTTTTTTCTGAAGGAGGGATGCTTTAACTTTGAAGCTCGGTTTCCTCAAGTTTACTTTTTTAATATAAAATTTACCTTTTCCCAGCTTCTACTTAATCTACAATCTTGAAGTTTTAAGGATTTGTTTATTCACATGTCTTACATACACTGAAACAGCATTTTTTGAATCGGTTAATTTACTTACTACTTAAGGTCTTGTGGTACTTAAAAACATTTAGAAAATGGTTATAAAGAAAAATGATATTTCGGTATTAAGTATATTTATGAAAAATATTGGTTAAGTACCACAGTACTGACACAGGGCATGTATCTTTAAGATACATGGCACTTTAAGTATAAAAATACCAAGTGCCTAGCTTTACTGGTTTTTGGGAAAAAGTACACTGTAGTTAACACTGTAAAGAGAAGCTATTCCATTTCACCTTAAAGTAAAAATCACTTAAATCATGTCATTTGATGTCGGTTCTATTAATTCAATGGCTCTGTACTTGTTTAACTTACATCTACAAATTTCATCAATTTGAAAATAACAAATTTTCGACTGCTCTTGAATGTGGGTACAACATAGCTATGGAAATAAAACGTTCATTAAAATATGCTCCTAATCTATTTGTAAGCTAATCTCAAAATGTTTAAAAACTGGAAACAGGCCTACGTCACTTCGGAAATGCACGGTTTGATAGGGACTAAACCCGCGACCATAGGGCAAGTGTTTAGAAACTCTGATTGCTATACCATGAAACCGCTTAAAAAGAAAGGAAGGAAAGAAAGGAATGAGTAAAAAGCCTGTAGCCTTAGAACTTCAAATCCTTACATAAATTCCGTAACAAAATATCTTGCATAACATCAGAAATCTGAGAACACGAGAGCAGTGTTTTGCAAAGGCACATTGCTGAGAATCATGCAAAAACGTGACAAGTTGATGAAGATGAATGGCCAATTAATGAGATGGAAGCTGCAAGGACAAAAAGCCGCCTGGCTGGTCTCAATTGAATGAGAGCATTTCCTCAATCCTCATTAAGCAATCCAACACTGAGATACCTACGACTTATACATGTTTCCGCTCTTCAATGCTTTTAGCTCGACGCTTTTAATACAACCTAGGAAACTTAGAAAAACTGTACGAAGACATAACAATAATTCAGTAATATTACAGTATATCTTATTTCCTTGCTCGTGCAAGTCATGGGAAGTCTTGACAACGTTATCATGATTAGTGTGAAACATCATAGCTCTGTGACCTTCAAAAGGTAAGAAAATAAATAAAATCAATACGTTGTGACCCTCTGAAGTATTTCCAGCAACAAAAATAATGGTAGTATAATAATTAATCGGAGTTGGACCTACGGTTCAGTGCTCGGTAGGGGCTGGAGGGCTAATAAATAAAAATAGTGGTCACATTAACAACAATAAATAATACAATCAGGTAAACTGATGTAACAAAGTGCCAAGAATGATTTTGCTTAATCAGTTATAATTGCAATTATGATATGCAGAAAATTAAGTTTTCTCAAATCGATTTCCGAGTTAAACTTCAAATTGATTCATTAAGCAGGACTTCCGGAAGAACAAAGGTCTAGTTAAAAAAAAAATCAGATTAACATCGTCCAGCATCAGCACAACTATACAGATTTGTGACATTCTGACAATCGCAAACTCACATAAAAATAAAACATGTTAAATTGGCCGGCTATGGGAATTGAACAAGAGACCTTCAGAATGCGAGTCCTAGACGTTACTATCTCGGCCACCTCGCTCAGTTTAACGGTCAAGTTTGATAAGCATATGTGAAGGAATAGTGTTTGTTATTTGTCAAAGCTAAATGCATTGAAACTTCTAACGTATTATGAACAACTCTAAAACAATATGTTGTCATGATAATTGATTTGCATTTGATAAATTCTTTCTAATATATTACGATAAAATAGGCACTAAATTAGGCTTTACTCCGGCACCGGTGAACCGATTTTGTCCAATATCAACAGGCTTCTTCCCATGGACGTTATAAATGTGTATACTAAGTTTCATGAAAATCCGATAAAGCGTATTTGAGTTATCATGCGTACAGACACACGGACGGATGGACATTTTCCTGTCTCCCACACAATCTTTATAAAGTACCATTCTGGCACTTAATAATAGTATTATATTGTCATTCGGCATTAACAAAAACTGTTAAACTTGATATACAATATAGGTCTTAATGATTCATTTAGACATAGCATATAGCTTTTTTCACTGACACTCACTACTGTGGTACGGCAATGTTAATTACCTTGTTGGAGCGCTTTCAACCGCGTGGAGCGGCCATCTTCAGCAACTATTGTTGTGATTGGACAAACACAAGAATATAGGTCTAGTCAAGAGGTAGAATTAAAGAAAAATCGTATACCTTAATAGCGACATGATTAGTGCGATATGTGCGTACGTATTGAAATGTGCAATTTTCTATTCACCTGCATGCGCAAAAATTTTGACATTCAACAGCGAACTAGCCTCATTTAACTATGCCTCTTAGCCTGTACGAGGAGCAGTACGGGAGACTGATAAACATTCAAGTGTCAGGTTCCGGTATGTGCTTGGTAATAAAAAAAGTGTGAAGAAAATTTTTTTCTTCAATCTTGTCAGAATATATTTTCTATACTTTTAGTTTGCAACACTTTCACATGACGGGCATTGAAATAAAATATTTTAAAATTATAGTTAGGCCTATTTCAAATAATTGAGATTTGGAATATAACAAAGAAAGAAATAACATTTCATGATTTTCAAGTTTCTTCGATATTGTTTATAATTCTATATTTTATTCATTATGATTTGCTTATTTCTTTGGGAAATACATGCTGATATCACCTCAATACTGAAAAGGCGCCAGTTGTAATATAAATTAATGATATACCGGGCAACATGTGCATTCGTGTGCTTTGAAAGCCTAAGCTTGTTTCAGCCTCAAATTTTCAAGGGATATAGGTCTATTAGAAAATTACATATAGGTCATACTTTTATTAAATATCTGAGCTGCACAATAGCAAACATTTACAAGTAAATAATTTCATTTGTGCAATTTCTCTTTGATAATTTTTAGCTGATTTCAAACGAATTGGCACGACATTGTCAAACATACTTTTGCACAAAAGTAGCACATTACTCCTTTTTAGAAATATATATATATATATATACACGAGTATAATTAATTTTAGCGTTCACGTTTAAATAAAAAAAAACCCAAACGACTAATTCGAATATCACACTATTTTGAATCATCAGTAACATCATCAGGAGCTGGCTGCTGTCTAATAAAAAAAATTCATTCCACATTTTGGTGTGTCACCAGAAAGTTATGCATAAACTCTAGAATTGAAGTTTACAGGAGGCCATGCCTGTGCAGAATGGAAAGATTTTCACTGCTATAATAAGTCCAGCATATTAAATAAATAATATTCTCTTCGAGCGGGTAAACTCTGCAAGACATAGGTGACATTTAAATGTTTGTGTGGAAGTGTTATCTTCACAAAATATATCATTTGTGAACCTTAATACCAAAATAACCAACTTGGTGGAAGATTGTAAGTTGTTTATTTGCATAGTTACATGTGAATTTTATAGAATAGCATAACTTTTCACAGGCTTCATAAAAGGATAAATGTACCTTTAAAATGTTGTGGCTCAATATTTGTAGCTATCAATTTCTTTGATAAAGATCTCGTCCCAATGAATTTGGATAATGATATACCAGGTGCCTCCACATCATGTAATAATGTCAACAATCTTGTGAAATGTAAACTGTGTCAGAATACATTCACTTCTCGTGGAATAAACATTCATATAGCCAGAAGTCACGGGCCATCTCAAGATTCCATACTCAGCGAGAATGAGTTATCACATTCTATGCTCAGTGAAAATGAATTATCTAGTTCAGTGCTGAATGGGAATAATAATAATAATGATGGAAGAAATTCAGACAGTCATGAAAGGCAATACGATTCACAAAATATAGATAGTGACGATTGCCCACACTGCGGAAAGATCTTTAAAGGAAGACATGGAGTCAGAATTCACATTAGCCGGGCTCACCCCAAAGAAAGCAGGCACTTAATAACTAATAAAGATAATGACAACTCTCAATCAACTCATAATTTTAACGTTAAACAAAAGGCTATATCTGATTTTTCCCCTAAACCAGCTATTGAACTTTATAAAGCCAAGCTGGAATCTTGGATAAGAACTTTTAAAAGTGAATTAAATGAAAAAGAATTTTTTAATGCTGTCAAAGATTTCACTTTGTTCTTAGCTGATTCAATAGATCTTCTACCTGGCCCTAAACACCCTGCTAAGAGATATATAGAAGCAAGGAAAAACAAGAAAAATTCTGGAATTCAGAAAAGCTATTCCAATTCATCTAATCCTCAAAGAGCAACGAAACGAGAAAGGGAAAGAAGACGTAGTAAATTTCAATATAAATTAATACAATTTCAGTACTACAACCAAAGAAGAAAAGCAATCAGATCAGTCTTGAACGACAAAAGTGAATCATGTAACATCGATATTGATACTATTTCTGATCATTTCACTAACCTCTTTTCCAGTCCTAATGATTGTGTTTTACCTGAGTATCCAAACAATACTAATGAGGTCGAAAGGCAAATGAACAATGATACATTTGATCCTATAGTGACAAGGCAGGAGGTCGCTTACGCAGTTAACGGCATTGCAGTGGACACTTCACCAGGTCCTGACCATGTCTTAGTTAGAGCTATAAAGGATGATCTCGCATATGAAGTGATTAGTTTAATAACCACAAGAATGCTGAAATCCGGAATAATTCCACCCTGTCTACAAGAAGCGAGAACAGTTCTAGTACCTAAATCTGGTGATGGTATGGACATTTCTAGTTGGCGTCCAATAACAATCTGTTCTGTTGTTCGTCGAGTGATTGATCGCATACTTGATAGCAGATTGCGCCAATATATTTCTTTTAATGACTTCCAGACTGGTTTTTCTAAATATCCTGGAACACTAATAAATACAAACATCCTTCAATCTATTCTTCACTCAGCAAAAACTAAAAAGACTAAAGTAACAATCGTTTTCCTTGATATAGCTAAAGCCTTTGACAACATTGGCCATAATCACCTCAGGGCTACGTTATTGAATTCCCCAGCTCCTTCGCAACTGGTCAATCTCATTGGAGCTTTACAAGAAGCAAACACTACACAAATTCAATCAAATAATAAAAGAACTAAAATTATTCAACTGCGTAAAGGTGTTATGCAAGGTTCTCCATTGTCACCTGCCTTGTACAACCTGGCTACCGATCACATTTTGAATGAGTTGTGTGAACCAACTATTGCATCAAAATTTGGTTTTGAACTTGTTGCTGGATTAACTCCCATGACTGTACTAGGATTTGCGGATGATACTGTACTTATTGGTAACGATGAAGCTTCTGCAACTGAACTCGCTAAGTTGGCCATCAAGAGATTCTCAGAAATTGGATTGAAGCTAAATCCAACAAAGTCTGTTGTCATTAATATTGACAAAGGCCGTCTCATTGAAAGAAACCTTTCTATATATCCTGATTTTGAGATACACTCCATCAGTAAAAATGAATCTATCCGATACCTCGGAGTTAATTTTTCGGATTCCATTGTATTCAATTGTAGTTCTACGTTAAATGACCTAAATAACAAACTGGACAATCTAGCATCTTCACCATTCCTGCATGCAGATCAAAAATATCACATCCTTAATTCTTCTGTCTGTCCTTCCCTAATTTATAAGTTTCAGACTACTCCTCCTGAGCTGATCCCAAAAAAATTCCTGGACGATGCAGACAGACTAATCAGAAGTGCGCTGAAGGAAATGCTAAGCCTTCCCATGGATATCCCAGATGCAATGATCTACAGCCCTAGGAAATATAAAGGATTAGGGATATTCAGAACAAA
Source organism: Ectobius pallidus (assembly GCA_964059195.1). Lineage (NCBI taxonomy): Eukaryota > Metazoa > Arthropoda > Insecta > Blattodea > Ectobiidae > Ectobius > Ectobius pallidus. The sequence continues at coordinate 63,243,488 of CAXKWD010000001.1, forward strand.
ATGGGAAGTAATATTGCAGCAAATCAATGCACTGAGATGCCTATATAAGACTCAGAATTCTTATATTCTGCAAACTCGTAATCTCCAACATGAAAGTTTACAGTGCCTTAGGCAGATTAATGTAGAGTCAGACGACAGTCTATTTTATAAAGACGGCAGTTTCCTTAATGCTAAAAAGGTTCGAGACCATCTCAGAACTAAAGAATTTGATATATGGTGTAATCACCCACAAAAAGGGAAGGGTGTCATCTTATTTAAACAGCACACGCCTACAAACAGGTGGATATGGAATCATGTTGGTCTGTCTTGCAGCGAATGGCGTGACTGTTTGAAAATGGTGGGAAATGTTGCTGCAGTGCGCGCTGTGCCGGGCAGAGCTCAGGACAACCGTTGTCGGCGTTGCCACAACGAGGTAGAAACTCTTGCACATGTTCTGGGTTCCTGTCCGCATGGCGAGATCCTTCGAAACATCAGACACCATACAGTACGGTCAATTGTTGCAAATGCCCTTAAAGATGCTGATCATACTACTTTTGAAGAGGTGCATGGTCTCTCTACCACCGGGACTACGAGGCGAATTGATATCATTGCTTTTCAAAGAAACACACGATCCGGATTTATAATTGATCCTACTGTGCGTTTCGAAGTGAATGAGGCACAGCCGCAAGATGTTAACAAGGAAAAGCAAGACATTTATAATCCTACCATCCCATTCTATCGTGATAAATACAATCTCAAAGAACTTGAAGTCATTGGACTCATGGTAGGAGCAAGAGGAACTGTTACTACTTTCATGTTGAACACCTTCAAGAGATTGGGACTTCCTCCATCAGTTATAACTGAAGTTGCTTTAGCAACCCTCAGAGGATCTGTTTCAATACTGAGGAATCACATATATAAATCCTAATCGTAACTGTTAATGATTTTCTATTTTGTATTAATTTTTCATTAATTTTATTCTCTTTTTCTTTTCAATGTTCTATGTTCAATTACCTTTCTGTTTTTTTTTCTGGTACTCTTTGTCTGTGTAGGCAACCCATAACTATGGGAAGATTAAATAAATAAAATTACTCTTGTATATTTCTTGAGATTAAATTTACTGCTGGAAAATTTGAATTCTTGAACAAAATGTCAACGGAGGAATGACCCATTAAATAAATTTGAATTAAGTATTTAAGTAAGAGAGAAAATAATCATAACGATGACAGCTGCCGTGTCCAAGCGTTAGCAAATGATACAATCTACGAAAGTGAGTTTAGTTAGAAAACTATATGATATAAACGATAAAATTTTGAAAATAAAGTTTCACACATTCAATGGCGAATAGGAAAATCTTAAGATATAATAAACAGAAGACTGTCATGAGATATGGAATTCTTAGAGCATGAAACTAAACTGAGAAAGTGGCTCAAACCAAGAGAAAACATTCATATTATTTTTACACTATTACAAAATATTAAATGTCATTTGTGAATTATTTTGAAGAATTCTACATTGGATTTGTTACCGAGTACGAAAGAAGAGAGTAACTTATTGCTTAGTGTCGTGCACAAATCAGCCAAGAGTAGTTGGTGATGGCCCGGTGGAAAATAGTAATTGTGGTATGACTTGGAAAATGTTATTAAAATTAACTCAACCCTAAAAATGTGGCTACTTTGAAGTTTCAAAATACTGGAATGGATTGAATGCAAAGAAGATTTTAACTGCTTTCTTGTGATATATCTGATTTTTACTACGTTATTACCCAGTCACATGATTACGTAGTATTTTTATTAATAAATACAGCCAAGTAAAGTTATAAACGACCACAGTGTTGGAACTTAGCACCAGATGGAGATAGCAGAGAAATATAACACAAAAATAACTTGTAGAAACGATGTTTTATGCAACATTGCATCACATTTAACATTTTTATTTTTTATAAATGTTTAAAAAAAGCTTAGTCTGGAGATGTAAGCACTAATTTCACTACAAATGGGCAATTTTCATCACCATTATGGCTTATTAGGTAGATATCTTTACGTTCCATGCTCCCCTAAGTACGAAACCACCGCCCGTCCAAAAAAAAAATTGTGATATTTATATATATATATATCTTTACACGATAGCGGCCGTAATTTTGAAGATATTTGAACCAAATTTTATTATGTTATTTCTAGGCCTAATGGTTCGGGCAAGTTCGTTAATGGGCAAAATTGGCCCAAGGGGGTGGTCGGGGGAGGGGGTTGAAATTTTAAAACATTTATATCTCGGCCCCTATGAAGTATAGAGGGAAACTTTGTTGGAATAAATTAGAGTACTCCCTATGGAGTTCACAGTGACACCAACGATTCGGGGGTTCGAGTGAGGGTGGGGGTGGGGGATGAAAATTCGAAACTTTTGAAACCACGTCTTGTGGGGTATCGTTGAAAAGCTCTTGATGAGTACTCTACAAATCACTAAATAGTTTCTTGTTAGCTCTCATATGACGCGAGATTTTAATGTTTGAAAATAATAACACTTAAAAGAATTATTATAATATCATAATTTTGTCTTGTTTAGCGGCTTTGCTAATTTTATTCATTGCTAATCTTGCGCACGGCCTCCCAGAATATTATATCCTATTCTTGTTGTCAAAACAAATGATTGTAGGCTCTTCCTCTTTACCGAATTCAGTTCTTATTACTGCAGGTTTGCCATGCCAAGGCTAAAGAAGAAGAGTGCTATGCAGCGACAATAAATTAAACCAAAAGCACTTCGAAATCTACCTCCGCCTGTAGGCCTGCCTAAAGGGATTTTTTTTCTTGAGTTAATGTGGGAAAAATTTTAAATGTAGTACGGTATTTAAATTTGAATGTAACTAACTTTGTTTTTCTTTATAAATAAGCCATGAGACGAGTCTGTCACATTCTGAAAGGACGCAATATATGTATTGCTAACTTAGTACGATAGAGAAGACAGCAAGGAGTTTACAGATTAATTCTTAGCTATGTTTGCAGGATGATGATTACGACAGTCAGCATCCCAGGATCAATAGCAAATATGAGAACGGCCATGTAGGCGAAAGCAATGAAGATGTCGGGGGATAGGACTCAGCTAGTGACGTCAATGCTAGCGGTCTTAGTAGCGAACTAAACTCAAATGAACATGTCGTCTTGAGCTTCATAATAATTATTTGTGACGTGACTGTGAAATAAATTCCTCGTTCTGTGTTGCCCTGCCCATTCAATAAGGAATCAGGTATTATTTAATGAAAAAAAAAAGGTTTATAATCTTTCATCATCGGGTATCACCAAATCAATGAATCAATGAAGTCAGAAGAAGAACTGAAGAAATAAGGATATTGAGAATTTTTTTTTAACAATTATCCAATTGAATTATTCGTCAGGTATTATGCACGATTAAAGGTTTGTTTGTATAATAGCTATGGTGATTATAAATAGACTATTTCAGAGTCATGGTATTTTCACAAAAAATTAACTTTTCTGAAAATGTTAAATTGCAATTTATATTATTCTGCATTAAATTTGAAATTAAGCCAATAAACAGGCTTGCTAAAATTTCTAACAAAAATGAACGACGTTGGAAGAATAAAACTGTTGTAACATTGTTCTTTCTATATCAGGCTGATCACAGACATTTCCCTGACTCATAATCAGAAACTAACATTTCCCAGACCATAAGAATCATGTTTCCAAGGTTCTTTGCAAACAAACAAAAACAAAATCTAGCTTCCTTTATCCTCATAATAAAAATAAGAAATGATTAGCTCAAGTACTGAAAAGAAAACGGCTTACACAGTCTGGGTTACAGAAGACTGAATAAAAACACATATCCCTCGAATGTCGCTCAATGGGGCTAAATATTCTCCCTGACTATTCCGTACATTTTATCAATTTCCCTGACTTTTTCCTTAGTTTACAAAATGATCTGACTTTTCCTGACCGATTTAAATTTCCCTGACTTTCATTGACTTTCCAGAATGTGTATATGCAAACTTGAACATTTACCAGCTCGGTAACAAGTAACAAGTTTGACTTAGCATGTAAGGAAGACTAATAAAAAATTTAGTGGTGACAGCTTCAGATTTATATCTCAAGGGGCATTTTACAAAAACTAATTTGAAAATTCCTACATAACGCTGATCTTCAATATAACGATTAACAAATTGACCATCAGCATTCTTCAAACTTTCTTGAACCTTGTTTTGGAGGACTTCAATGCTAATTTAGTATTTTAAAAAATCCGATGAATGTTGTTTCCTCCGGGCCATGGTCACGAGTGCAAAGATATTCAAAATGTCAGGGGACGGACACAGTTTTGCTGATAGAATGTCAACGCTTTTTTAAAAAGTTTCCTCAAGTTAGACTTATTAATGGGCACATCATTTTTAACATTTTTATATTTTTACAATATCTTTCTATTTTTCTACTTGTTGATCCCTTTGAAAGATGAAATACACACATTATGCTAAAATAAGAGAAAGCAGGATTTATTACTTCATCCATGTATGTGTGTATATATATATATATATATATATATATATATATATATACACACACACACACAGTTGTAGGAATAAGAATGAAATATAAAGTTGTAAAAAATGACATGAATCATAGGTAGGGGCCGTATTTTTTGGCAACAACGATAAGCGCGAAATTTTATAAAACAACCTCGCTTAGCTATATTTAGCTTTCATATGCTTAAAATATCAATATGAACCAAATTGAATACACGAAATATCGCGAAATGTACTCGATTCCGCGAAATGTGTCTATAAGCGCGAAATATGCCTCTTCTGTCCGCAAAGTGAGAAATGAGCACTAAAATGTGCCTTAAAATCACAATATTGTGTTTTGGTGTACTGTATTTTTTATTTCTTAGCAGCATGCTTCTTTTTCTGCTGTGTCTGTGGCTGTCGAAGATTACCGATATATCGATATTTGTGATCGATTACAAAATTGGAGAATTTACGCAAAGATTGTCTGTGACCTGTTGAGTACACTCCCTTCCTGCTATGTCTTTGCCAAGTTAGCGATGCCTATGATCGATTACAGCAGGAAGAGTGTAGAATATTTGTTACTTGTATTCAACAGATTTCGTCTTTTATCCACAGTGGTATGGTTGGCACTTCTGTTTGCAAATGGCTATCTGATGGTGTTTAGTAGAAATTACGATAATATTTCTCGTCATTATATTTGAACATTAACTCTAATCATGACTAGATCGAAAGTTACTTCAGTTCATACAAGGGCAGAAGAATATAGAAATGGGGGGGGATGTTAGTTCATGTAAATAAAGAAGCAAAGTTTATCATTGCGCAATGTTCCCATTGCAGGATAAGTAATTTATTTCACGAAATACCCACCGAAATAGAAGGAAGTTAACACCGAAATCAGCTAATTTATTTCACCAATAAATCAGGGCCCTAATCATAGGGTATAAGTGAAAATATGCATTCGCTTCTTTTAGATTCAAAGAGAAAAACACAATAAATATTTTAAACATTTTCATTTTCATGAGAGACCCTTGAAGAAACAGAAAGCCAGAGAGCAACAGGCCATTTCAACAATTAAATCTAATATAACCAGTAACAATGGAATAGATGCACACATTTTAACAACTGCTTCAAGTGACAAGAAAGTGAAATGATTCTATCGAGGTGCATATCAACAATGATAAATTTATTTTATTGATGATAGACATAAGCATTTTCGGGTTTATTGTTAGTCAGATGACTAATAGTGCCTAGTGCTTCCAACCGGCAGAAGCAATTCCCCTGCAGAAGTTCTACTATGCGGTGTTTAAACATTCGCCCTAAAGCCCGGATCTCGCTCCCATTGATTTCCATCTTTTCCTACACCCGAATAAATGACAGAGAATAACAAAGAGGTGGACATGGTTGTCACACAATGGTTCAAATGCCAGGCGGCAGACTTCTCCGACACAGGTATTCAAATGTTGTTCCCACGGAATGAAAAATGTTTAAATTCCGGTGGCGAATACGTTGAAAAATAGCTGAACACTTGCTGTATCTGTTGTAATAAACACTTCCATGAAATTGTGGTTTGTTTCTGTAAAAGGCTTCAGGGAAGTTACTTTATGGACGGCCCTCGTAGGCTATATTCCCACTTTTTTTCCAAGATTTGGCGAATACTAAATATTTGATCAATGGTTGATCCATTCCGCCTAAATCGCATTGGTGATCTCCAATGATTTCGTCCGTATATGGGGTTAATCTTTACAGAAGTATACTGGACAAAATGTTGTATGATGCTGATAAAAGAGAAATTCCTCGATAGTTATTTCATTCGGGTCTAACTTATCTCCCTTTTTATGGATCGGTATAATAGATTCTTTCCTTTCCTTTGGCAATTCTTCCTTTCTCCAGATCATAAGAATGGGTTTATGGATCTCTGAGTTTAATCTATCCCCACCTGCCTTAATTAATTATGCTGGAATCTGGTCAACGCCTGGAGATTTGTGTTTTTTTTACACTTTCCCCTATGAACATTAAAGAAAATGCATCATGCTTTTTATATATCCAACGTGTTAGGATATACAAAAATAATATATTATTTAGCCTACAGATATATTTTAATTTAACTTCCGCAAAAAGAATAATAATAATAATAACAAACCACCTATAGGCCTATCATTCATCAAAGTTGAAAAATACAAACTTCCTTAGATAAGCACGAGTACCCATGTCTCATTAGATTTTTTAAATGAAGTTCCTTAAACTATAGTATGGGCTTAACAATGATTGTGGAAAATGTACTTACCATTCATTCCCCAGAACTCCTTGCAGTCCGTATCATTACGATGATTAGTTTTCGTAAAATGATCTCTTCTTACCTGAAACAAATAGTATGGTACCGGAATTAATATTAAAGATTTCCTGCAGGGACGAATTTAGCCACTTAAGTGCCCCTAGGCAGAGATAAATATTTCCGTCCCTTATTTCCACATGAATGTACCACAGAGTAACCTACAATAAGCATTATTGTAACTGAAATAGTAGGCTAATAATAATAGTATTAATAATATTTAATAATAAATAAGTAAATAAATAAACAGGTTATTACTAATTTTTTTAATATCGGAAACGCCTATCTCAGATAAATCACACGAACCGCATTTTTGGGTACTGTTCGCCACATTATTACACTCCGAATCTGGACTCGAACTGGAACAAGCTGGCTGTGTTTGTTTTTTTATAAACAGGTCATTTATTTTTGCGATTTTCTCACAGTTTCCTCTTTTTTATTGCCTTGTCTTTCGGACAACTGGACTATACCAATACCAAGCTTAGTGGCGGGAGGGCGTATTGCTATCAAAGTTATTCACTTCTATTTCATTGTGCGTTACATAAGTTTACTATTTTGAAGAGTTATGAATAAGATGTTTAATATACTGTATTTAAAAAAGAAACCAACGGCTTAAAAGCCGCCCCTTCAAATTTGTCGCCCTAGGCAGCTGCCTAGTCTGCCTAGGCTTAAATACGGCACTGATTTCGTGATAACAGAACCCAAGTTAAGTATACTTCACTACGTTACGAAAATATTTTCCCTTAGTTTAGTTTTAAATTTATTACTTGACAAGCAAACTTTGATTTACCTTTGGTAATCCGGACGGCCGTTTCGCACTACTTTAGTGCAACATCAGCGGTTTTCGAACTGCTACTGGTGGGTGCCTGTGTTGTACAGTTATATTCTCCCTGTTCTAATTGTGCAGATAGTAAAACTCCATGAAAAAGTTCTCTCGTTTAACGTTGCTAGGTTTGGTAATAAAATGGTCTGAGTGGAAAGGAGAGCGTATAACAAAAAAATTGTTCAAGTTAATTTAGGCTGTCTTCAAATTACAATGTTTGTTTGTCCTTGTCGGCCAATAATGAAAATAAATAATGCACAAAATAACAAAAAAGACTTAGAATAAACTTCCTTCAGTCCTATTAATTGATGATAGAAAAAACATATAGAAAAGACGTAATGTACAAATATTAGTCTGCTAAACGCCACTATCCATTAGCAAATAAGTCAAAGAAACATCTTCCCGTTTTGATAAATTTGTGTAGGCACAAGTCACAAATAATATATAATTAGGGAATCTATTTCCTACGAAATTATTCTCTACTGGTATTTCCTTTCTTTTCATATCGTAATTGATTTTTTTTATCAAATTAAATTCTCTATATTATTTTATACGAACGCAGGCTTAGTTGTTTATGACGAAAATAAACCTTGAGTTAGTATGCCACCATCATAATGGACTTGATTACGGACTTACCCGAATGTTTTCAATTGGATATACAATATACTTAAACATGATTACAAAGTGTCCCGATTCTAATTTAGCCGTCTACACATAATGATGAATTCCAATGTTTTGATGTATGCAGATGCATATAAAAGTCATATTAACAAATACAGACAAAAGAATATTGAGATACTAGAATGGTAAGTACGTCATTGAAATATCGAGGCATAGTTTGAAAGGACGAGTCCCAGTTCCATTCTTCCTCACAGTTTTCGATGCGCTGATTGCGTATGTCTCTGAAATAGAATGTTGTGGGAATAGTATTAATAATACAAGTGCTGAATAAGTTATATTGCAATATGAGTACTGCATTGGCTCAATTGTGTTAGATACTATTAGTTTTTATGAAATTAAGAGGACTTAAAATGGCAGTGTCCATATTTTATTTGAAAACGTGTATTGTATAATGTAAGGTAAGATTCTAGAAAGCGAAAAGAATAGGCGTAATCGATGAAAACTAAATTTAAATTTCTTTTCACAAAATTATGAATTACGGTGATGGAAATGAAAGCGTTGAATTTAAGGGAACCCCAACGCTGATGCATTTGCGAAGTAAATTTCATCTGAATTTATAATTCCGAAATTATTCCCGAAGAGTCAAGAGAGAGGTTTGTAAAAGAATTAATTATGCCTGCACGTAGTTTTCTGTAGTCTACCTACTTCAAACAGAAGTCCTCAATTTACTTACATCAGTGGTATTAATAATGGCACGTCATTCACGATTAATATTATTTTTAACGACAGACAATTCATAGATACCGAGCGAGGTGGCCTACATGGTAACGTCTTGGACTCGCATCCGGGAGGTCCCAGGTTCAATCCCGTGGCCGGCCAATTTGACAATTTGACATCGTAAAAGCAAATGCAGTATCGGATACTCACTTATAATGACTCATCCTCGCTATTTCATACTGTATCCTGTTCATGAAATTTAATATCGGTTGAGATTTAGTGATGCCATAAAACACACCAACATTAAAACTAGTTGAGTATGTATCAATAGTTTCATGTGCTATTGGTATACATTAAGAACATGAACTTCTGATATGACCTCGATGCTTAAAGGAGTATAAATAAAGCTACATAATTCTGTACTCTATAAAGATTGTTAAATGTGTCAATTCAAGTTGAGTAGCCTAAGAACGGAATTTTAATGAAAAAAATCTGATGCGAAAGTCACATAACTTCCTCTGCCCAAATAAAAGTTAGCAGTATTCACATATCCTTGTACAGAATCGCAATACACAATTTTAAGTTAATTATCCTATAAATACCTCTTCTTTTAATGATGCGACTACAACACTTCACTTCATTTTTATTTATCGATGTCACACCCGGGGTTTAGACGTCCGTGCATGTAGTTGATGTTATTAAGTAAAAATTATGAACTTTGTATGTATGATCCAAATTTTACAGTTTCATTTTGGACTTATGTAGGAATCTTGATAATGCGCTGCTGCTTTGTGTGGTTGATCCTGTTGAGTTCCAAGGGCTGTACCCATATGCTGTACGTAGTTCGTTATAAAAGTCATGAGTTCTAGTAGCCTATTAACTTCTGGACAGGAAAAACGTATGTGTTCAATGATAAGTAGCTGACCACAGTGACATTGTGGAGAATCCTTCCTTTTGGTCCTATGTAGATAGTAGGGTGTAATAGCCGTTTTGAATTTCACTTTATATAAGATGGAGATTTCGGAACGAGAAGCAGGAACTTTTAGGAACCTATTGTAGGGGTAGGCCTATGTATGCGTAGACGATATGAGATTAATCTTGTATATTCAGTGGATATTTTTCCTGAGCATGGAGTTCAGTAGCCTGTTTTGCTAATTGGTCAGCAATTTCATTGCCTCTAGTAGCCTATTATGATGACCTGGTATCCAAACAAATCGGAGAGAGTTATTAGCAAGGATTCCTTTGATCAATTGTTTAATGCTGACTTCAAGCCATGAGAATATAGAGTGCATATTATTTAGAGTTATTGATTCCAGAGCGCTTTGTGAATCGGAGAAAATAATTATATTAGCACCTTGTATGTTTCTAAGGCTCATGATCGCCTGGCGGATTGCTATGATTTCTGCAGTGTATACGCTGCTGTTGTGCTGGATGTTAAATTGTTGTTTTTCATTAAAGGAGTCATTGAAGAATGCAGCACCCGTACCCACGCCCGTTTATGATCCATCAGTGAAAATTATAATAGTTTCTTGTTGAGGAAAAACTGATATATAATCCAAAAATGTTTGACTAGAATTAATATCATGTTTTGTGAAAGCTGTGAAGTCTTTACCAATGGGGAGGATGAGGGTACTATAATCTGTACAATAGACAGGATATTTCGGGAAAGGTTGGATTTGTTGGTCACAGTAAAAGGATTTGAAGACTTCGAAGATAATGGGTAATCTATTGAGAATCCGGGAAGAGTTTGTATTCTCTCGCAGTTCAGTAATATATTTTAGTTTCGTGTATAACGGGTGGGAGCTATTAAGAAATAAAAATTTCATATACTTTATACATGCTCCTGTCGTGCGTTCTCTATAAGTCTGTAAGTGAAGTTCTTTGAAGACATGTACTTTGTTAGGTTTGCCGCCTGTGCCTAAAATTCTTTTCCCAATGTTATAGATGATGGAGCTTATTTTTGTATGCCATTTCTTCGTTGGGAGGGGAAAAACCTGAATTCCACATTCTAGAGTAGATCTTATGAAATTATTGTACAGCAGATAGGTTTCCCCAATATCGTCCTGTTATAAATCGGAATATATTTTGTTTGTTGGTGACTTTTTTCCTTACCATTTGATAGTTAGAATTTCCTGAAAGATTGTAGTCGAGGTGCACACCAAGGTATTTTAGAGAGTGACGGTATTGTATCGGTTCCTTATTTATCGTTATTTGAGGTAATTGAGAGTGGGGGATCCTCTTCTTGGAGAATATGGTGAAGGCACTCTTGTCGGCATTTATTTCCATTCCCAATTTGTCAAGTTCTTGGATCAAGGACTCTATATCTTCCTGTAGATCCTGAATATTGATGGGGTTACCCTTTTTTAATCTAAAGTACAATATGATGTCGTCAGCGAAGCAAAGTAGTCTGATGGTCTTAAATCGAATCTTATGAAGGTGATTAGTATAAATATTAAATAAATTAGGGCTAAGTGACGACCCTTGAGGCAAACCCATTGATGTCTTACGGTTTTGACGATAACTGTAGTATGTTGGTAATTCTAAAGATCGATTAGTCATTAAGGAGATAATGTTATTAATATATGTAGATGGTATTAATATATGGTAGACTGGAAGTGATGCCAGTTTATCGTTTATTTGCTTTTCCAGTTTATATGCTGGGCACTTCCCGATGTCTATTGTTTTATGATTGCCTTTGCAATTTATGCATCTCAGGTCTTCTACTGGGCATTCGCCCTGATGTGGTTCCTTGCCACAGTAAAGTCACTTAGGTGTCTATCTACAATTTTTCGCCCTATGGTTTAATTTTCCTCAGTTGAGACATGTTTGTGTGCGTTCAATATATGGATCTGCATTACATTTTTGGTAGTAAAGTGTAACTGAACGTGGCAACCGTTGACTGCGAAATGTTAGTTTTACAGTTTCAGTTGGTATATAGGAAGTACCTCCTTGGCCATCCTTCACACGTCGATTGAATCTATATACATTTATAATTCGAAATCCTTCGGGTACAATAGTGTCCATCTTAATCTCTTCAGGAGTGATACTTGATTCTACACCCCTGATGACACCAGAAGAAAATATATTATATGCCGGAATGAGAGAATCGGTTTGATGAGTTTTGTCGAAATCAGAATTCAGAAATGCATTTGCTGCGTGTTGAGTTTGGAAGTGTACGTCAATCTGAGAGTATGATACTTTATTGATATAATGCACATAATAATTAGCTCGAAACAGCCATCGTCCAATTGTCATAGGTTGCATATTTCCAATAGCTTGTCCAGGCTGTTATGGATACAAAGTATAGACCTGTATCAGAAGATAAATATTGGTGTGAAAACTTTGGCTGGGGGTGATCATTTATTACATTCTCCATTATTATCGTACTAGTTTCATGTTTTGATTTTCTTTTATATTTGAAGATAAGTTCTGTTGGAGTGTATTATCTTGTTGACAAGGATTAATGATTTCTGTATCCACTGATATTATTTTATGTAAAGAATTGTCAGTTTGAGTATTCGTAACATCACTTGATATGTCCGACATAATTAAAATATGTTATACTTCAACAACAACAACACAAAACCTCCCCTCCCGGGGAGAACGGAATGTTAACACAAAACTCTGATTAATGTGATGGAGTAAATATATTTACAATTATGTAATATTACTCAGAAAACTATATAAAATCCAGATCGTTTATACTGAATAAGCACTCGATTACCGATAAATACTAGGTCTCTGCCGCACTCGTGCAGTTCTATATTAGTTAAAATTAAGACTTCACACTACACGATTCTTACAACAGAAAGAATTAGGTATCATCAAACAAGAACCACTAATTATTGCTATTATACGGAGACCACACAAAATATTGAATTGAATAATCCGCCATTACCGTCAACAATGATGATGCGACTAAAAGCGCAGGCTATATAACAAACTAAAAAAAAGTGACTGCAGACGTTTATTGAACTTTCCGCCGTAAAGAATAATTTCCGAAATTTATCGAATATTTCCCTCAGATACTTCTTTACTCTATGCATGGCCAACAATACATCTTTCTCACTTCACATTCTTATATAGAATAAGAGGCCGTGAAAGAGCACGTATTCAGTTGTTCATCACGCAAGACAAACTTTCTACAAACCACTAATTATTGCTATTATACGGAGACCACACAAAATATTGTAACTACCCTTCAGAGAATTTTTTCGAAAAAAAGTTTCAAATAAAAGTTTTAGCTCTCAGTATAAGGAACACATGTGCAAAATTTCAAGAAAATCGTGAAAAACGAAAATATCTTCATGTAAAGTCCCCTTAAAAATAAGAGAAACTTGTCGCCAATCTTCGGCTTACATCTTCAGAAGGTACCTGACCCAAATACGAAATTTTGTTTTCATACAATTTTCCGTTTTGGAGCTAGCCTTTTCACAGACATCCACACAGACAGACAGACAGACACACACACACACACACACACAGACACTCATACATGTTTCCACAAATAGTATTTTTGGATTCAGGGGGCCTCAAAACGTGTATTTATGTCAAAAACTCAACTTCGAATTTGGGGGTCGAAAACAATACTTCCTCTACCTATAGTACCTATGGTACGGGCAGAGGAAGTAAAAATATTGTTTTGTAGACTTCAAAGCAGCTAGCGCATTTTTATTTCATTGATCTCAATGATTAGGTAAACAATTTTGTAATATTACCAATAATCACCGAATTAACAAATAATAATCCGTACTACCGTATAGAAAAAAATAAAACAAAATAAAACCTAGTTCAGCCTGGGGATAAAGCATACCGTGACAGAGACATGTAACAGATTTACTAGGTAAGCAAGATTCTCGCCACACATATTCTAGATCTAGATAAGTTTGCTTACTGGGAGAGTAGTTCCAGGAAAAGGAGTAATAGTACAAGCGTATTTGCAATATATTATATGTTCATTGCGTCCAACAGAAATGAAGAAAGCATAATCATTTTTTTTTTACTTTTATAAGAGAAAAGGAACAGGACATGTTCACAATTTACTGAAATACACGGTTTCTGAATGGGAAATAAAAACAAATAAAAACGTGCGTGTTTCCAGAGCCCTCTGGTAACGAGAGTCGCATTATTAACAGTGTGAGTTTCACTGCTCGAGAAATCCGCTTACAACCGCTACAAACTTTTCATAGCGATCAGCTCAGCGGTTTTGAGAGCAATAAATCCTTACAAACTGCCAACTGTTTAACCAGTATTGGTAAAACGTTTCAATTCTTATAAATATCTGTTTTAATGCACATGATATTGTTATTTATTGCTCTAAACCGCATAAAACAAAAAATGAAGAGAATAATAAAATATATTTTCAGTAAAGTTTTAACCATTAGGGAATACAAGTTACCTATGAGAAAAAATGAAACGCACGGAATAAAAGTTTACAAGTACCGGCTTTTTAAACCAGTGCTCTTGATATATAAATTCCACTGTAAGATTTTACGGTCGAACTAGTGAGTCTAAAGTAATATCCACTTAATAATTATTTTAAGGTACGTATGGATGACATTTTTGTTAAACATCAATATTTATTTTGTTTGTTTTATATTGCATAAAAGAGCACATTTGTTTGTTTCAAAATGATACCTAGGGGAAAATGCAACAGGAAGTAATTAAAAATAGGTTAAGTTTAAATCTCACAGCGTGAACACGTTTTATCATTTGAGTGCAACTCTGTCCTAGTACATAATTAGTACATTGAGTAATGAGGAGGTTTCGTAGTAGACAATGCAACCTTAAATCGATTCCTCACTTTTCATTTCCTTGTAACATTCATTATAACAGCAATAGTAATAATTCATCTACTCTTCCTATATAAAACAAGTTAAAATAATCCACTAGGATTAAACAACAATATTGACAAAATCCCTTTCGGTCCATATTTCACAATTAAAGACCTAATAAGTTTAATTATTCTCCTTAACTATTATATTAAAAAAAAGAATCCATATATTAAATTCATATTGTAATCCATTGCCCTCAATTATAAACTGCTATTGCTGACTTTTTTCAATTTTGAAAGAAAAAACTTTCTTTCCAGCAATGCATATTTCATAAGAATTTATTCAAATTTCAAGGTTGTATATTTTTGGACAATTCTATAATATTTTGAAAATTATCATATTTTTCTGCTTATTTTTAACAAAAAGTAAAAACTAAGTTTCAGATACAGAATTATGTAGTTTTATCCGCAGGTTCTCTGGTAAAAATATTTAAGAAATGGTTACAAAATGTTGACTTTGCCCTACAACCTGATTACATAGGCTACAACGTAAACATATAGTTAATTTAGATGGTATATTCAAATAGATGTAATTCATCTAATAACGCTTTCCCAAGCTCGTCTTTCAAACTCTTCCTTGATTCTCCAATCGCCTCGACGATGAAACTAAGAGGAAACCAAGGTAATGCTTGGACTTAAAAGAGGCGGGGAATTTGGTCCAGAGGCTCGATTTTAGGCTTGAAGTTATTTGACGTGCCGCAATTCTACGACAAGGAACCCACAGCTTATAGTTTTTTTCAGGAGGAATTCGTGTCTGAATATTTATTCTTCGTCAGCCGGGTCTGAACCAGCGACCTTCAGAGCCAAATGTGGTTATGTTACCTCTGCACCATCAAGACTTTTATCTATAACTTGCGAAGAGTAAATTCCTACAGGTGCTAAAGGAAAGGCTAACGACAATTCAAGTAATAATAACTTACTTATTTACTTACTCAATGGCAAGACAATTCCTCAGAAAGCTAAAGGAATATTATGTATTTTATGGAACACGAGGTTCATTGGCACGCTTACCTGAGCCCGCCATTCAACCCTATTCTGTGCTAACTCCCTGTGCTCTATTAGAACAATTAAGACTGGCTGTAAACAAACAAAAAAAACTCTCGAGCGACAAGGAGATGGTTTACACTCTAACTAAAACTAATGTGATAGATTTTAATGATATTATATGATAAGTAGGTCTATAGACTAACAAAAAATGATAACGTCAAGAATAATTTTAAGATTAAAAAAAAATAATATCAAAGTGATATCGAAGCTAAGTTAGCGTCAAATGACAACTTCATTCAGTCGGCCACTAGTAAATGTAAAGCGGCCTGGACAATTATTAATAACGAAATTGGCAAAGACAAAGACAAAAACTGAAATACCACTCTCACCTGAGGTGTTAAACGATTACTTTATAATGTACCACATGAAATTCAAGAAAACAATAATAGTACTAATGATTATTATAACATGGCATCTGAAACATTGTTAAATAATTTTGTCCTACCGACCCATCACAAAGTTTTTAAATGGGACACTATAGACATGAATACTGTGTACAACATTGTGAAAAATATGGGCAATTCTAGAGGTGAGGATGTTGTTGAGTTTTCAAACCTGATTGTGAAAAATATTATTGTGCACATTCTCATATCACTGAAATACTTAATAAATCTAGTCTTACCACAAGGCAATTTTCCTACTTGTCTCAAAATAACGAAAGTTACACCTATTTTTTAAAAAGGTGATAGAAACGATCAAGCAAGTTATTGACCTGTTGCTATTGTTCCCATATTTCCAACTGTATAGCTTCTTTTCATGCAATAATTTACTTTATTGTAAACAATTTGGTTTTAGGCCTAAGCTCTCGATAACAATGGCAGTCAAATCTCTGGTAATCATCATCCTAGATAGTTTTGAAAACAAGATATTAACAGGAGCAACTTTAATCGATTAGATAAAAGCATTTGATTGCATTGCGCATGACATATTGATTAAAAAAAAACTTAGTTATTATGGTCTCAGAAATGTCGAATTACAATTAATGAATCATGTTTAACCAATCGCCAACAAATGGTAGAACTAAATAAAACCGAATCTTCTTTTAGAACAATCATTGCTGGGGTCACCCAAGGATAAGTCCTAGGACCATTTTAATTTACAGTCTTTGTTGATTATTTGGGTATAAATATACCATGTACTACTATTTTTTATGCAGATGATACCACCTTAGTTGTGACTGGCAAAGATCCTCTTATTCTTAAAAATAACTTAGGCAATTCCGTTGAAATAGCCAAGGCTTGGTTCTCATCAAATTATCTATCAATTAATATGACTAAAACTAGTAATATAATTTTTTTTCTTTAAGTGCACTAATGGATTTCAATGACATAGATATATCGGAACATGTCAAATTATTGGGCTTAACATTAGATAGTAAAATAAAATAAGGGAGCAGCACACTGAAACAGTCTCTAAGAAACTATCCAGAGTATCCAGTAATGTATTTACTTAATAAGCTAAGGAATAACGTATCCCAGGATATGTTAATAACTGCACATTATGCTTTTTTCATTCAAATCTGAACTATGGAATTGGACTCTGGGGGAATTCACCCTCTGCAATGAAAATTTTTATATGGCAAAAAAGCCATAAGATGCATTCAGAGACTCTCAAAAAGAGATTCCTGTAGAGAAAGTTTTAAGAATTTACACAATATGACACTGCAATCATTGTATATATTTTCTAATCTAACTTATGTAAAAGAACACATACAAGATTTTAATGAACGAGCATTCTTTTATAACTATAAGACAAGGCACAATAATGATATAAATGTACCACACCATTAAGTAAAACCAGCAACAGCTATAAATATTTGCATTTTAAACTTTTTAATAATCTTCCTCAATCTATAAGAGAATTGCCCTCAAAAGCATTCACTAAATTAACTGCCAAATGGCTAATAGCCAAAGCACATTATTCACTAAAAGATTTTTTGTCTCTAAAAATCTCAGTCACTGAGTTTTATTGATGTACTTCAATACAAGGGTTTTTTACTGCATTGTAATGTATGGTACTTTTTATTGCTATGTAAACTGCGTACTACTTGGACAATGCCTGTTTCTATCTAGATGGATGATTAATGGTGTAAATAAAGAATCTTATCTTATCTTATCGAACCATCCCTCTCAATTCCTACTTCGCTTAAATCTATCCTAATACTGTACTCCCACCTGCGTCTAGGTCTTCCAAGTGATCTTTTCCCTTCGGTTCTTTCAGTCAATATTTTTGAGATGTCTTTCCTCTCCCATGCGCGCAACATGCCCAGCCCATTTCATCCTCCGTGATTTAATTACCCTTACTATATCCGGTGACGAGTACAGGTTATGAAGCTCGTCGTTATGCAGTTTTCTCCATTTTCATCTCTCTTAGGCCCAAATATTTTCCTAAGCACCCTGTTTTCGAACACTCTCAGACTGTTTTTCCCGAAGAGTAACCGAGCATGTCTCACATCCATATCATACAACCGGCAGGATAATTGTCTTACAAATTTTTATTTGTAGATTTCTGGACAGAAGACTACAAGATAATAGTTTCTGAGCTGCATAAAAGCAGGCATTTCCTAATTTACGTTTAAAATTCAACTTCTGCCTTAATATTATTTATGTGTGTAATTATTATTCCCAGATATTTGAATTTTTCCACTTGTTCGAACGATTTACCGGCTATTCTAATATTTTGTAGCGCAAAAGTAACAATAACATTCACTTTAAATTGGCGATTAAAGAGAAGTAAATTGTCCAACACATAATATTGTTATTCTGCAATACTGACATACTGGCTTGGTGGGCCCATCAAAGAATTCAGGGTTTCTACATTAAATGACAATTTATATAAAAAAACAGAAACATATGCTAATTCACGTTCTTTTGTCCTACGTAATTTTTTAATCCGAAGGGCATGTTTGAGAAGGCATTCATGAAATCATTCATCCCATCAATCTCGAATGTTATACCACATTATGTGTAAATACCATCCCTGAATCATTACAGGAGAATCTAATTTCTATTTTTGATGTTAATAATTAATTCAAAACAATTTCTTCTTGTGACTTTAATTATTTTTTTAGTACACGCTCTCTAAAACAGCTGCTTGTCGGACTCGTAACACACCGAAAAATTGCATTTTAGCAACCAAGGCCGCTGAAATTGCATAAAACTGAACTCAAACTGCATTCAACATACAGTTTTATGGCATAGTACATAAAGTCGTCATGGCAATCTATAAACAAAATCCAGGTGGCATTGACCTGTCACACCATCTTAACATGGATTTTTGCATATCTATATTAATAAAAGGAAGTGTCTGTCTTCCTCCGTCTGTCTGTCTGTCTGTCTGTCCGCGATGCCCAGCGAAATCTACTGAACGCAGAGATCTGAAATTTTAAACATAGATGGACTAAAGGGTCGGAAAGTGCACCTCGAAGCCGGAATTTTAATTTTAGCTTTCCTTCGCGAGTTATGAGGGAAAAACGGGCAGAAAACGTGCATTTTTGCGTTTTCGAAGCATCAGTTTTCAGTAATATATTTAAATGTCAAATCAATTACAGCTGGCTTTGGCTATTTTTGTCATACCTAGGAAATGAAACTTTCGCGATCGCTTGAATGTTGTAGCTCACGCTAGTCGATTCATTTGTTTTTAATGTCAAGGCACGCAGACATATGAAATTTTCAACCTACACCGAAGAGGATTATTATTATTATTATTATTATTATTATTATTATAAGAGGGATAATCAATATAGGCCTAACTATGGTCAAACATTGTTCGACTTGGACGAAACTCACTATGCAGGGGTTTTCTGGCCAGGGAACTCGAATCTGAGTAGGGCCTACGCTTTTACCAGGCGACGCTATCTAATCGTGGTATGTAGCCCACGTGATTTAGGTGTTAATAAATATAATGATTTAACTATTATGCTCTTGATTTTTAATTTTTAAAATAATTATCGCGGGCGAACGCATGATTTTGTGAGTCCATCCTGGACGATCAGTTGTTCAGAATGACAAGGCCCGCAGACATAAGTTATGAAATTTTCAACCTACACGGAAGAGGGATAATGAATATAGGCCTAACTTAAGTATGGACAAACATTGTCGATTTTGACGAAACTCACTATACAGGGGTTTTCTGGGCCAAGAATTCGAATCAGAGGTAGCTTTTATTAGGCGACGCTATCTAATCGTGGTATGTAGTCCACGTGATTTAGATTTTAATAAATATAATGATTTAACTATTATGCTCTTGATTTTTAATTTTTAATTTTTGAAATAATTATCGCGGGCGAAGCCGCGGGCACATGCTAGTAATCTATATTAATAAAAGGAAGTGTCTGTCTTTCCTTCTGTCTGTCTGTCTGTCCGCGATGCCCAGCGAAATCTACTCAACGCAGAGATCTGAAATTTTAAACATAGGTGGACTGAAGGGTCGGAAAATGCACCTCGAAGCCGGAATTTTAATTTTCGCTTTCGTTCGTGAGTTATGAGTGAAAAACGGGCAAAAAACGTGCATTTTTTGCGTTTTCGAAGCATTAGTTTTCAGTTATAGATTTCAATGTCAAATCAATTACAGTTGGCTTTGGCTATTTTTGTCATACCTTGGAAATAAAACTTTCGCGATCGCTTGAATGTCGTAGCTCACGCGGGTCGATTCATTTGTTTATAATGTCAAGGCACGCAGACATATGAAATTTTCAACGTACACCGAAGAGGATTATTATTGTTGTTATTATTATTATTATTACTATTATTATTATTATTATTATTATAAGAGGGATAATGAATATAGGCCTAAATATGGTCAAACGTTGTTCGATTTGGACGAAACTCACTATACAGGGGTTTTCTGGGCCGAGGACCTCGAATCTCAGGTCGCTTTTACCAGGCGACGCTATCTAATCGTGGTATGTAATTCACGTGATTTAGGTATTAATAAATATAACTTAATGATTTAACTATTATGCTCTTAATTTTTAATTTTTGAAATAATTATCGCGGGCGATCGCTTGATTTTGTAAATCCATCCTTGACGATTCATTTGTTTTGAATGAGAGTCCCGTAGACATATGAAATTTTCAACCTACACGGAAGAGGGATAATCAGTATAGGCCTAAATATGGTCAAAATTGTTCGATTTGGACGAAACTCACTATACAGGGGTTTTCTGGGTCAAGGACCTCGAATCTGAGGTCCCTTTTACCAGGCGACGCTATCTAATCATGGTATGTTGTCCACGTGATTTAGGTGTTAATAAATATAATGATTATGCTCTTAATTTTTAATTTTTGAAATAATTATCGCGGGTCATCGCTTGATTTTGTAAGTCCATCCTGGACGATTCATTTGTTTAAAATATCAAGGCCCGCAGACATATGAAATTTTCAACTTACACGGAAGAGGGATAATCAATATAGGCCTAAATATAGTCAAACATTGTTCGATTTGGACGAACTCACTATACAGGGGTATTCTGGGCCAAGGAACTCGAATCTGAGGTCGCTTTTACCAGGCGACGCTATCTGATCGTGGTATGTAGTCCACGTGATTTAGGTATTAATAAACATAATGATTTAACTATTATGCTCTTAATTTTTAATTTTTGAAATAATTATCGCGGGCGAAGCCGCGGGCACATGCTAGTTGGTCATAAAACAACAAATTTAAGCCAAAATGTTTCTTTTTGATATCAGAAACTATATCAGGGGTTTTCGCAAAACAAGGTAGCCTACTTCATCACATAACAACAAATAAACAACTTTTCACATCTTCGTTCATTACTTACCATCTTTGCACCAGCATTTGATTGCCGCTACAATGGATTTGTCCGCTAAAGCGTTATTTTGCGTACTTTATACATAAATAGCTATTATGTGCTCAGTACTCAATAAAAATTATATTTTTCTTGGCATTTAGTTTTGACCAAAGACGTCATTTACCTTAAACGCCTGACTCCTTTTATGCAAAACTAGGTTTTCTACATGCTTTGCATGCTAAATGTGTTTAATTAGATGTCAGTGTCCAGCAAATTTACACGAACAATTAAAATTACAACACTGAGCGAGGTGCAGATAAGGTAACTTCTTGGACTCGCATTCGGGAGGACTCAGGTTCAAATCCTGTGGCCGGCCAATTTGACATTCTTTTTAAGGTTTTCCCAGTCGTAAAGGAAAATGCCGATATGGATATTTATACACCATGCATCATACTCATAATTTCATCTTGTATCACATCCATTTAATTTAATATCAGTTGAAATTTACTCCACAAAAATAGACCAGTAATAGGAACAATTGACATTGAATGGTTCTATCTTATAAGACTTTACTTATTTTCCATACAACTACCTACTTATAGTTGAAGAGGAATAGTATGTATGGTGAAAGGGCATGGTTGCTATAAAGAATTGTATTTTTTTTTTAATTCAGCTGTGTTTTTACTCCTTAAAGCTGCCAGGCCATATCAGGAGTTCGGGATGTGTGTCTATGCAGTAGGGATTGAAATGAAAAACCAATGATGATGAGTAGGACGGTTGTGAGCTATTTTCAGATTTTGATACAGGTAATATTAGATGTTCAGGAGAGTCTTTAAGTCCTGGTGTTAAATAATTTTCCTTACTCAGTTTGCTATGGCAGCTGAGCAAGGCCATCTTGAATTAATTTCACAATTGAGTAGGATCTACACGGAAACACCAGCTCAGATATTATATTAGATAGCCTTACGTCATAACCTAGGGAACCGAGAACAACTACAACTTAAGCTGCTTTGTATCCGATCGGATGCTTGGCTCCTTGACAGTAATATCACGAAAAATAAATTGTATATCTGTGTGAAGTCTTGCTTTATAAAAAAGTAAAATGGAATGAGGGAATAGTAATGAAATTCACATAAAGTTTTATTCATTTCTATTCTCGCATAATGTATCGTAACTTTCGCATTAAGAGAAAATGATTAGGCAGAATTTGTTTTAATGGAGGAATACAGGTTGATTAAATAACAGTAATTTTTTCCATTTTATTTTTAAAATGGAGAATGAACATTTATATTCATGTTGGTGAAAGATTGTTATCGACATTTTCACTATCTTCAGAGTTACAACCATAAATGTGAAAGAGCGTCATATATTACTTATCCCGCTAAATCTGATGCTCTCACCCTCCACTCCGCATTAGCCAGGTAGTTTAACGTTCGATTCCTGTTACTTTTATTTTTCGGAACAGTTTTAATGATAACTCGACAGGATTTTAAGATATATCAATAAAATTTTGGAGGCATCTGTCTGTCATGCTTGAGAACAGTATTTTTTATATAAAACATCTTAAAATTTGAGATTTCTAAGAGAAAGTGAAATAAAAAATAATTCTATTGAAGATATTTCAATAACTGTAGGTAGTTTTGTTTATACCTGGGTATAACGTTTGGGGATAATTCAAGAAAATAATCATTAAATATATTAATATATAAATATGTATATATATATATATATATACTAAGAGGCTTTGTCCTGACTGACTGACTGACAGAGAATCAACGTACAGCCTAAACTATAACAGGTAGAGACTTGAAATTTTGACAGTACCTTCGTTTCACTAAGAAAGGATCTTGAAAAATTTTGATTTTAAATGCCAAAAATCAAATGTCTTTGAGAATACTTAATCCCTTTTTACACAGAATTATCCAATCCAAATCACATTTGACATTGAAACATATTGTTGCCAGTGGGTCTCAGATGGGTTTGGAAAAAAATGAAACTCGAATTTGACAAATTAGAGAACCATCAATATCCACGAAAATAATGCAGTCACATAACTTTCTTTACCCTGGACATAGAGAAAACAATACGAGGTATGCTAATATATATATTAGTATATCGCAGGTTTTTAGAGAGAAGTATGAAAGGGATATTACATTTCTGTTTAATTTCATCCCCAAAACGGTTTTATGGTAACATGAGAGTGAGAAATAAAATATTCCGCAAAGACAATACAATTTTATGTTACCGGAATTTATGTTTCGTCTTATTTGAACCCCTACCCGGCTTGCTGTGTACAAGCGATAGGATACAAAATTCGGTATAGGATAATTTCCACGCTTGAGAAAATTTTGTTGTGATCACAGGTACCGATATAATTCATTAAAATACGTTATGTTCAGGTACTGTGGGCCATGCGATATCATTGTTGCATGTTATACACAGCGTCATCATCATCATCAGGATCTAAAGGCAATGCCTTGTTGTAGTAGCCATGTCTTCCTCTTCATCGCTGTTCTCTTTAGATTTTCGTATGACAGCACGTCCATATCCTTTATCATGTTTTTAATAAATGAATTTCTTGGACGTCCTCTTGATTTCTTTCCCAGTATTTTCCCTTCAAAAATGTTAATGAGTAGACCATTGTGCCGAAATGTATGACCCACTAAATACACAGCGTAGCGTGAAATAAATAATTATCCTATTCGGAATGTATACTCAAAGGATTCCATTTTATTTATTGATTTGTTGCGTTACACAAAACAATTATGGAACAGAAAAGAGCAGCAGAAGATTGGCCATCTCCAGATTCAAGATCATGTGAGGTTAAACAGCGACGTGCGAGGTATAGTAGTGCAATACGCAAACAGCAATTAAAATCGGCTAAGAAAACATTTTGGGGGAAAAATCGCAATGCGCATCAGAATGCTAATACTAATTATCAGAAAAAATTATGCAATTCCTACAATTTATGTAAAAAGGATGTCTATGTTAATAAATATGTTTTAATTATTTTTCTGTTAAATGAATTATTTAAACAAAGCATCCCGCAGTTGAGTAAATAATCGCGGGCGAAGCCGCGGGCACCTGCTAGTACATATATATATACATATATATACACATATATATGACATCAATGCAGACTACTCAGAGAAAGATGGAAAGGAAGATATTACAAATATTACAAATATTACAGACATCAAGAAGACCTGATAAGAAACACTGAAATAAGGAAAAAGAGACGTAAAGGATGCCGCAACAGCAGCACAAGTAGCGAAGTGGAGATGGGAAAGTCACACAGCAAGACTGAATAATAACCGTTGGGCAAACATTGCAACGATCCAAGAGGAGAGAGAGGATCGGGTAGACCAAGAACGAGATGGGCGGACGAATTGAAGAAGAACGCTGGCAGCACCTGGACTAGGATGGCAAGGAACCGAGACGTCTGGAAGGCACACGAAAACCGCATAAAATACCAAGCACAGACCTGAATAAGACAGCAAAAGTGAGAATAAGTGAAAAGTGGGGTGAAAAGGCGAAAATGTAAAACAATCATAGATGAAGATAAACGATCAACCAAGGACAAATCAGGAGAATTCCACATTCTTAGCTCAAATGTGGGAAGAACAATCGAGCTACCCTCCTTTTAGGAGAGGCCGTTGCCCTTTAGGGATAAAAGAAGGCTATCATTATCATTATTATCATTATTATTATTATTATTATTGGTATTATTATTACTATTATTATTATTATTATTATGGAAATCATCTTAAAAACCAAGCAGATGAGCAACAAACAACAACTTAAGTTATTTTAGAAGACAATAATTAGTAATTTCAAATACTGGTAATAGCCTATTTACGAACAATTGAAAATAGTGTAAGCAGAATTTTGACCATGGCAAACTAAAAGAAGAAAGCATGATTGGTTACGGGGTAAACATTTTTTATTCACTACTTGTACAGTACAATTTTTTCTTCTTGACACTGGCACGCGTATGACGGGAAGGGCATTCAGAGGTGGGAGTTGAGTTCAGAGAGATAAGCCATCTTCCCCTCCCGCCAGTCATGGCAGCCACAGCCGTATACTTTGGTCAGCACGATGTGATTCCCTTGAAGACTGTCGTACGAATAAAACATCACTCCTTCAAATGACAATATTTCGATAGTGGACTCTTCCGGACTAATGCGCATCTTTCTGAGCAGGTTCAGGAAGCAAACATTGTAGCCTACTGTACTGCATTTTTTATGTTCCCTTGTAAGCCGAACAATTCCCACATTCCCATACAAGACCAACTAAAAACTCTGTTCTAACATTTTAATTCAAGTAATTTTGCCTGATTCATGATTGAAGAAATTAAAACGAATGAGCAATTTAAAGAAAGGGTTTGTGATTCTGACTCACATGACAGTTGCACTGGGATGACTGCACGAGGAAACTGGCTCGAAACAGATAGCGTGTAGGTCTGAAACAACTTGATGAGTCAGGGAAACATGCAGCAAGTTTATGTTTACTCTTTAATAAAGCGAGCAATTTACCGCTTGGAATAAGTCATCTTAGTTGGAGCTGAATTTAACTTAAATAGTAAGCATAATCTCTAGTTTCACGCATGACATATTAAAACCTATCTTACATAATCGAAGTTTTCCTGCATAAGAAAATGCGTTTTACAAATCCTGTATTAATAAATTTCATTAATTTTCTTCGTACGAGAGAGATATGTTGTACTTATTTATTAGGCCTATAAAGTCAACCAAAATGTATTAATTAATTACAGTAACTTTGATTTACTTCGTTTCAACACTGAAAAATTACAATATTTTCAATTTAATAACAGTACATTACACTACGTATAACCCAGGACATTTAGGAATGGCGCTGGACAAAGACCGCTGCTATCGATGTTTATGTCCGCATATAGGTCCTTGCAGGTAGTAAGAGGAGGAAAGGAGAAGTAAGTGCCATCTGTAACCGAATGTCATTCACAGTAGTGTGTCGTGTTTTAGAAATACTTGCCTACTTTCTAATCCTGATTGGAGCTCCTGATCCCATAAATTACCTATAATAACGCTTAATGATGCTGTCCACAGTACGACATAATGACCACTCATCAGGTTTTAGGCGAGTGATATTTCGTGCTGAGTGTATTGCACAGTGCGATGATATCATTGTGGAGGAAGGTAGTTCGTAAACACTGCATAATACAAGTTAAACAAAAAATATTTATGTTTATATATTTGTGTTTATAGTATAAAGGTATCGTGCTGAACGCGAATATGCTGCTAGTTTTCTTCAGAACATGTCGACATTTTCGATAATTTAACGTACCAGATGAACACAATATAAGAAATAAGACCCTTGTGTCCAGGAGATTCTACTACCGTCATTCGATATTAAACCTGGATTTTTTAAATAATTCATCAAAGATTTAGATAACAACAGTGAAGCTCTGAGCCTCATCCCCAAGTTATTAGAAGCCAAAGTAAAATGTAGAATTTTCACCGGACCGCAGATTCGTGTGATACAATGGCTCTTGACAAACAAAATGCTTGGAGTGTTTCAGAATGATAGTGAAACTGTTACTGGGGAACATCAGAAGTGAGAATTACATGCAACTGATAGAGAACTTCTACACAGTTACCATGTACTTGAATGTAGAATGTCAGTGACACGTCCATAAAGAAACCTTCCCCGGGTCCGTTTATCAAAATAAAACACATTTTCAAGTAAATAGTTATTACAACAGACACAGCCAATGTTCAACTATTTTGTAACATATTCACCACCGGAATTGAGACTGTGGGACCAACTTTTGAATGCCTGTGTCGTCGAAGTCTACCACCTGGGATTCGAACCACTGTGTGACCAAACATCTTCGCCTCTCGACCAGTTAGGCCCCAACTCTTAAAAATAGGTGTGTAGCTACTTCTTGTTTTAAATTTAACATCTTCTGGTGAAAGGTGTAAGAAACCCTGTGAGCATATCACAGACTAAATTGCTGCTTCGTAGAATTGATGCGTACAAACTGAATCCATCTCACAAGATTTAAATTCGTATTACCTTATGCATATTACGTGACTCCACTATCATTCTAAATATGTGGGTAAGTCTGGCAATGTTCCGTCAAGTCAAAAGTGAGTGTACCCTTTAAATCTTAAGCACTGGATAGATCTATATAATTTGTAAAACTTCGAGAAGGTCCTGGAAAGCCAAACTCATGCTCTTGTTCTGTAGTTCAGAATATAGGACACACACGTTTTGATTTAACATTTACAGATTTTACAATGGAACATTGTTTTTTTTTTCAAGAAATTCATCATTTACTTTTAACACATAACTTGAAACTAGGGATGGGTCCTCGATTTTTTCG
Organism: Ectobius pallidus; assembly: GCA_964059195.1. Lineage (NCBI taxonomy): Eukaryota > Metazoa > Arthropoda > Insecta > Blattodea > Ectobiidae > Ectobius > Ectobius pallidus. Next base: position 63,271,459 of record CAXKWD010000001.1, read on the forward strand.
ATACCTCGATACTCTCGATACTTTCATGGTATCGGCATCGAACGATACTTCAGAAAACTCGCTCGATACTTTTTCGATACTTTTGTAATCCTGCAATTCTGCAATTAAGTGAGAATGCTAGTATTTTTTAACAAAAACTTGTAAGTGGACTGTTTAAAAAACTAATTTTAGTTTTAATGTAGAGTTTAAAAATAATTATAGGCTACTGATGATATTAAATTTTGTCTCATTAAATATACAGACTTAATTAATTTAGTTGGTATTACACAGTTCTCTCAAACTTTAATTTGTATTGTACCTATTTATTGAAATGTTGAAGGTATCGAGTATCGAAGTACCGAGTATCGAGGAAAAAATCATGTATCGGTATCGAGTATCGAGAAAATCTGGTATCGACCCATCCCTACTTGAAACCCACCCACTGGGCACGCCACTGAAAGAAAAGCTTTATAAAAAGCTTTAACTTGCTATATATATATATATATAATAACTTACTACTGGGGTGTAGGGTGTACTGTAACTTAGGCCTTTACGTAGTAGTCGACTGTGTGCAGAAATTTTTATCCGCAAGAATTCTTTCACATTTATTCCACAAGAAATCTTTCACATGCTTGTAAATCTATAGACATGGGACCCACATTCATGCACACATAAATATCATCGACCTGAGCCAACTCGTAGCGTTGGGCACAGAAAACGAGTGCTATACTGACTGTGCCACCCAGAACGATAAGCTACCTGAAAACAGGGTTTATTCGCGTTGAGGAATCCAAGCACACTGAAAATTTCATACACAAGAACACGGTTTCAGAAAGAGAGAAAATAATGACATTGACTTGATCAGTGTAAGCATTTCAACATTGACGACAGTTATGATTGAAGGTAATTTATACCAGAACAGCCAATTTTTTGTCACAGCTTGTTAGGCGATTTCACTTCGAGAAATGTTAATTCAGTTATAAACAGCACGAATGCTTTCACAAGTCCGTATTTTCATAGCGATCATTACAACCAATACAAAATCGAATCGCATATCAGAGATTACAAACTAGAAAACCTGATTGGGTGTAGGCTTCATATTTAGCTCGGAGTGGTAAATAAAGTTGTAATTGTAACTATAGTCCCAATCAGCAAAATAGCGAATATAAATACAGCACGTGATCCTAATTTGCAGGCCGATAGCATAAGCTGATTGTTTATCAATACAGAGGGTCATGGGATCCGATGAAGGGGGCGCTGAAAAATAGTATTTAATGACACGTTCGCAACTGCAAATTGAAATAGAAATGAGATAGTTAGGGGGGATAGAGGTCTGGCTGCAAATGAACCAACATTTTAAAGCGTAATTCGCAAATTATGTGTAAACACCTTGTTAATTGTACGTGAATAAACATTTTTATAACAGAGGACGCACACAACTAGCACATCCAATCAGTCGAGCATGCCTGCATTGATCAAAGTGTGACTCGACGTTTACAATATTGCCTCCGCGCAGTGATATTGTCTAATCGGCCGTTCAAACGTCAATTATTGGCATGACTCATGTACTAAAAGGTATTAAGCGGGAATGTGCGTCGGTACATTGAGGCAATCTATTTAAGTTTAAATTCAAAGTTACAATACTAAAATTATGTTTAAAAGTAAAACTTATTTTTTATGATAGCCTCTTTATGTGTAAATGTCCTTAAAATCTGCCTTATTATCGCATATTGCTAATATCGCATGTAACGGAAATACCAAAATCCTGGACAAATGAATTTAGAAACCACGGCCTCAGTAGACTTATTGCATTTTTATATTCAAGAGCCTTGACAACAATGCAGTTGGGCATTTGTAAACTGTTTACGTTACGCCTTGTTTAGATTTTAACGAAAATTAAATTAAATTAAATTTACATTAAATTTACAACATTAATTAATCTTACAACAATAAACGGAAATTAAATTAAATTTAAAACATTCCTGCTACATTAAATTTAAAACCTTAACTGATTTTAGGCTATATGGGAAGAATTCTGTCTCTACAAACTTAAAGAAAAACTTAAAAGAAGATAAATGTTACAATGCAGCTATATTAATTTTAAATTATCAACTAAATATTACGAGGGCCGGCCATAAAGCAACGTTCCCTAGGGCTGTTTACAGAAACAAAACACAATTTCATGGAAAGGTTTATTGCAACAGATAAATCAATATATTCACCACCAGAATTGAGACATTTGTTATACCATGGGACCAACACATGAATGCCTGTGTCGTAGAAGTCTGCCGCCTGGGATTTGAACCATTGTGTGAACCTCCGCCTCTTTGCCATTCTCTGTCATTTTTTGAGGTGTAGGAAAAGATGGAAATCAATAGGAGGGAGATCCAGGCTATAGGGTGAATGTTTAAACACCTCCCAGTCGAACTTCTGCAGGAGACTTGCTGGGAGGTGTTTAAAACTACACCCTACAGCCCGGATCTCGCTCCCATTGATTTCCAACCCCGGATCTCGCTCCCATTTATTTCCATCTTTTCCTACACATCAAAAAATGGCAGAGAATGACAAAGAGGCGGAGGTGGTTGCCACAAAATGGTTCAAATCCCAGGGGGAAGACTTCTACAACACAGGTATTCATACGTAGGTCCCACGGTTTGACAAATGTCTAAATTCCGGGGGCGAATATGTTAAAAATAGCTGAACACTTGCTTTATCTGTTGCAATAAACATTTCCATGAAATTGTGTTTTGTTTCTGTAAACGGCCCTAGGGATGTAGGAAGGCAAAGTACCAGGTGGGCAGACGTATTCAAGAAAGTGGCAGGCGATCAATGGTCGAGGAGAGCACGAGACCGTCAGGAGTGGAAGGAGCTCACAAGTGGAATCAGTGAAGTGTGAAAAGAGCAGTGTGAAAGTGATCTATGTAGAAACTGTGAGACGACCTAGCACCCTCCTTAGGAATAGCACCCCTAAGGAGCTTCTCTAGCTATCCCTGCACTCGCAGGAGGCCTTGGTCCTTAATGGAATGTTACAAGCTAATTTTATTTATTTATTTATTTATTACTATAAGCATCGATATATCGTAAAATATGGAGCTCGCTATTTTTACGCAGAATGCTCAAGACGTTCCATGTACCCTGCGTAAACGATTTTCCCCCATCCACTTCCCGTTAATGCTACCACGGTGGAGAGTTCGACATTTCTGCATCAGTGCCGTTAACCCAACCCCCTGCGAGTTCTGCTTTATTTGCTGGACGTATGTACGTCATTATATTAAAGGCTCTATCTATTGATATTTATGATTGCAGATACAGATTGAAATAAAATTAGCTATTCCAATTTAATCATTTCAATATCACCTCTGTTTTCACATCCTATTTATTTCTTAATATTGACCTAATGATTTAACTCCCAGCAGCTAAGTATGATGCCACTAATTTCACCTGTGATCGATGTATCAATCTCCAGAAAGATTAAAATAGTAGGCCTACTACTTTAAAAAGGTGTTATTATGCACTTTCAGAATTGTTATTATTAGTGATTAATTATTTCCATTTAATTATGTTGTATGCTAAATTGCTATCGTAGAAAAAATAGTAGGCTATTTAATACATGTATGTAAAGGCCATAACAGGTTCTCGGAAGTACAAAAAACTCGACTTCTTGTTTTCTTAACTTCCTCTCGATATTTTACACTAGAGTTCTTATATGGAAAATAAAAGGAATGACAGAAGGCTACTACTATTCGTGAACGAATAAGTTTCTGCTTTTCACAGCGTATAATAGCCAAAAACAATATTATAAATAAAGTTGATACAACCAATTTTAATTTCCTTTTCACTCTATTGCTCTTCACAGCGTGTAAATAACATTGTAAATAATTTAATCAAAATCAGAATGCACAATTCCCATTCCATTATCAATTTCAATTTCCATCTCACCTACACAGATTCTGCTAGTCAGTACTATAATAAAATTGCATAGGGTAAAGTCCATGGCTTTTATTTTTAAGAAATTATTGATCGAGCAAAAAGATATCCTCTTTTAACTCGGCATTTCGTCTGTTTGGAACTTTGTATGTTATGCTCTGCAGATACGACCGAAACGCGTTGTTCGATATCTTCGAATTTTACTAACGATGGTCAATAATGATAGTTTCACGGGCTATAAGCCGAGTAAAAGGATATATTGCATCCAAGCTTTCGGTCGCTGACATCTCTGCGGCCTTCCTCTGGGAAATGAGTGTAGAAACCAGACCAGACCAGACCAAATAAGCTACCAAGTCCACACCTGCATACGAAATGCATTGCTGGAAATGAAAACGGGTGGGAAGAGAGAGCTTATATATGTTTTTGAGTGAAAAAGAAATTCTGTGATTGGAGGAAATGGGTTGGAGTGTATCGGCCAATCAGAATGCAGGAATTTTCTTTATTGTAAAAACATTGAAGATGCAATCAGTCCAAATCAGGACCAGTAGGAGAAAAATAAAGGTTAATAATGTGGGTCAAAGCAGAGTGGTTTAGGGGGATAACCGATGTAAAAATGTAAATGGAAATAATCGGTCCAATGCTTAAAAAGAGGACATAGGGGTCCGGGGGTTTGAGGTGTTGCTACTGTTGGAGGTTTCATGTGTTGATTCTTGATACAGCTTCAGGGATGGAGCCCAGTGTGAAAGGTAGTTAATGAGGAGGCCGTGTCTAGTCAGGCTTGCCGGCCTGTTATGAAGACTGGCGGACTGCCAAAGACATTGTCACCTACAAGCGTATAAAGTGGGCAATTCAATCATTTGCCCCTTTAAAAAGGCCAGGGATGGATGGGATTTACCCGGCTCTGCTTCAGCTGGGACAGGATTTCCTCATTCCAGATCTGGTAAGAATTTTCAGATCTTGCCTGGCGATGGGTTATGACTCGTTGTGAGGCAGGCAAGACTAGTTTTTTTCCTAAGCCCTCAGGATTTTGGTCTGGAAAATCTGTGGAGAGGGCGCTTCATCAGTTGATGTCAAGGGTTGAAGAGCTGGAGAGCTGCACATGGCAGTGTTTTTGGACATAGAGGGGGCCTTGAATTTTACTTCATATGGCTCTATCTATAGGTGGTTGACTAGACATGGAGTTAACTTGTGTGTAACTCGATGGATTATGGCATCCCTGGAGGACCGCCGGGCAATAATGTCTCTTAATCAGTGCAAGCTGATGTGCACTATGCCCAGAGGCTGCCCCCAGGGAGGGGTTTTATCTCCACTTATTTGGTGCCTGGTGGTGAATTAACTTACTTGTGAGGCTCAATGAAAGTGGAGTATATGCCCAAAACTATGCATTGTGGTCAGGGGAAAATTTTCTTGAAAGGTGGGGTCGTGAGGTGGAATTGTCAGCTAACCCTGATAAAACTAACCTCATTGTTTTCACGAGGAAGAGACGGCTTGATGGTTTACATGAACCGATCTTTTTTTGGGAAGAAGCTGCTTCGATCCATGTCGGTCAAGTATCTGGGAGTCATTCTGAATTCTAGGTTGACTTGGAAAGAGCACATTGAAAACACGGTGACTAAGGCCTACAACATTTTTTAGTCCTGTCGGAGGGTCCTTGGTGTGATGTGGAGACTTAAACCACGTGTGGTTTACTGGCTCTATGTCTTCATCATTACGCCATCCATCACCTATGCTTCGGTTGTGTGGTGGCCACGTGTTAAGACTAAGGTCACCAAGAATAAATTTAATAAAATCCAACGCTTACCGTGTTTGGGGATTATATATAATAGTCGTCCTTTATTTCTTTGATCCTGGGATCTTTAATAAAAGCCAGGACTTACTCGCATGGCTTTTATTAATTGCCTTTATTCAAATGTTCATTTTACAATTATTATATATTAAGGACAAATTTTTCTATGCTTTGAACAGTATTCTATTTTTCTATATGTCCTTTTATTAAGAAAGAAGAAAAGGGGGAAAAAAAGAAAAATAATAGTAATAATAATAATAATAATAATAATAATAAAACCTACTCTACTTGTTCCTTCTACTGGAGACCAGTAGTCGGAACTTAACTACACTATACTACACTATAAATGAAATAAAAGATAAAACTACTGCTTCTAGAGCTATTTTACTAACACTACAGCTGAAGCTCACCGGTATTCATTTAAATTTACATTTCAATGTTTGTTCATCGGTGTGCTCCAGCTTCTACTCTAGTTAAATGAAAATGAAAATTTCTACTCCTACTATAATATAATTTCACATTTTACACTTTCACTTGGAAATATTGTCTATAGTCTTCCTCTTTCCTCTCCCGAAGTCTTCTCGCCGCCCCCACTCTTCTCATCTTGCTGTGGATTCCCAGAGTTCCCTCCTCCTGTTTATGACTTCGGGTTCCGGTTGCTCTTCCACATGTGGTTGAGCTTCCGGCTCCCTAATCTCCACAGGGTTCTGAGCACTCTGTAGGCGACTGGATCTCCTGGGAGTAAGAGTTTCATTGTTTTCGTCTTCGTCTTGTGTATGTCTGTTTATTCTGTCCACTTTGTCAACCCTGAAAGTCTCTGCTGCCTCCTTGGAGACAACGTCTATCAGAGTCTCAAGTAAAGAGTATTTGTCTTTTCGCCTCAACAAGTCTGCAATCTGGAAACCCTGTACAGTTGTTCTAAGTCCTTTCACTTCTTCAGAGGCACCGGTAGACTCGAACAAGACGTGCTCTGCTGACTCTGTGACTCCCTCGCAAGTTCCGCATTCATCTGTCTGTCTTCTCTTAATTTTGGGCAGGTACACTCCATACGGACCATGGCCCGTGATGAAGTGTATCATACCTTTGCTCGGTGTCACATGTCGCAGTCGCAGTCGCTCCTGGATGTTCGGGAAGTATTCTCTGGTCCTAGCTCCCGCTTCTGCCGCGGTCCATTCCTCCTGCCACTCGTGTATGAGGTGTCTCCTAATTCTGGTTTTATCCAGAGTTCGGAGACCCACAATACTCTCAATTTTATCCATTCTTTCCTTCTTCCTCCAGTACATGGCTCCCTTCCACCTGATAAGGAGGTCGAGAGGCCATATACCAGTGGCCACAAGCAGAGCGAGAGTTGGAGTTGTTCTAAATGCACCGGTGAACCTTATCAGAATTTTCCTTTGGGATCTCCTAAGCATTCTTTTAACATGCACTTCTTTGGCTATATGAGCCCAAACTGCAGCCCCACACCCAACAATGGCGGCTAAGATAGCACTATGGTACGTCTTAATTGTTTTCAGATTAACTTTGAACTTCCTCATTCCAATATTGGCGAGTTTGATCATTATCTTCTCACCCTTAAGACGCACCATCTCCACATGGGGTTTGAATCTGCAGTTTTCATCCATGTATACTCCAAGGTACTTTGCCGACTTCGATCTTGAGTTTACGTTGTCATTCAGTCTTATGGTGGGACGCCTCTTCAATTTGCCTTTAAAAACAACGTATGTGGTTTTATTTGCCGCAATACACAGTTTTGCCTCACTGCACCACTCATCCACAGCCCTCAGTGCAGAGTTTGCCTGTTCTTCAAGTTCCCTCCTACTGTCACCCTGAGCTAGGATAAGAAGATCGTCTGCGTAAGCTACACAGACGTCCCCCCTCTCCCGCAACAGGTCCAGAAGAGGTTCCATGCCAATATTCCAGAACGTCGGTCCTAAGACCGAGCCCTGAGGACAGCCTTTTGTAATCCTTTTTTGTAGTTTGGCATTTTTTCCTTCTATATACACTCTTTGATTTTCACAGTAATCCCTGAGAGAGCTGTAAAGTGGGGCGGGGCATTCGAGGTTTCACAATTGCTTGAAGAGATAGGGCCACCACAAGTTATCAAAGGCACCAGCAATGTCTACATAGATGGCCATTACGTATTTACGTTCTGAGGTCCGAATTCTCTCCATTACTTCATTGATGGCATCATCAGTAGATCGTCCTTTCCTGAAGCCATACTGGCATTCATTAACCCCCTTCATGAGTCTAAGTTCATGGATTCTGCTATTCAGAAGCCGCTCTTGGATTTTCCCCAAGTTGTTAAGAAGGCAGATTGGTCTGTACGATTTTACTTCTTTCTCGTCCTTATCTTTCCCTTTGGACAGGATTATGACTTTGGCCACCTTCCAACAACTGGGTACTCGACGTTGAACTAGGCATTCATTATAGAGATCCCTTAGCCATGGGGAGACAATGTCTGCCAAATACTGAAGTATCTCTGCCTGAATACCGTCCTCACCAGGGACCTTCTTCTTTCTCATCTTCCGAATTGCCGCCTCCACCTCCTCCTTCGAGAAGGGGAAGACAACAGTTTCGGTTCTATATATGTTCGTTAATTCCTCTCTGAGCTGTATATGATGCTGGGTTTCCCCTGAGCCATCATCACCTGGGAGCAAACGGTCAAGCAGTAGTTGCATGGAGGTTACCCAATCCTGTCATGGTTCCATCTCCCTTATTTAAGGTGGCAATCATGGCAGGTGTCCTGATTTTTTCCGACATGATCTTATACGGCATCCCCCACGGATCAGTTTTTAATATATCTTCGACATATCCGGTCCAGCTTTTAACTCGAAGTTCTTTAATGTTGTTATGATACTGAGACTTTAGATTTCGGTAGTTTTCCAGCTTCCGATTTCTGTCCTCAAATATCATGGATTTTTTATATATCTTCCTTGCCTTCCGCACCCGCGCGCGTAAGCGTGTGAGTGCATCGGACCAGGGTCGATATTTATCCCTTGATTGCTTGGGTTTGGGTATCGCCTTCGTCATCGCTTCAATTATGTTCTTTGTAATACGTCTGGCAACTTCATCTACATCATCGCCTGGTCGCACAGGAGGAGGAAGTCTAAATGAATTTCTCAAAAGTCACAGCTTGCTTACTTCAGGTTGAAGGGTTTTGTTGTGCACATTTGCACATTAGCCGAGACCTCAACTTTTTGAATGTCAAACATTATTAAGTTATGATCACTGGTGGTTAAGTTTTCAGTGACCCTCCAATTCCTTAAGAGCTGCACTGCTGAGTCGCTTGCTAAAGTTATATCTATGTTTTCATCCCCACCTGCTCTATTAGCGAAGGTAGGGGGATGTCCAGGTTTATTTACTACATTTAATCCTTTTGCCATTATTAATTCTTCTAAAAGTTCTCCTTTTTCAACTCTACGTTTGCTGTGCCATCAAGGCGATTTTGCATTACAATCTGCAACAATAATTGTGGGCTTTCTACTATATACTGTACAAATGTAATCTAATTTATTTATATATTGCTCAATCCCTTCACTGTATTGAAAGTAAAGATTTGCTAAAATGAAAGAAATGTTCTGAAAATTAATTTCCAATACAATACAGTGGGTGTCCGAAAATCTGGAAATTTTTACGACTTGTATTTTGTTGTTGAAAATTACTGAAGCTGCCATTGGTTTAATTCCATAGCATGCAACTCTGGAAGTTGCAGGCATTCTAGGAATTTTGTCTGCGATGCTGTATGGCTCTTGTAAGCAAAGCACATCCAAACGCAGCTCTTCTGCAACCTTCCTCACTTCCGTGAGCACGGCCGCACTCCGCATAGCATTCAGCTGTGCAATCCTCACAGTGTTACTACCTATTTATGGATGATGAGTATGAACTATACATCTCGGGAATATTTCCTTGGGATCTATCGTGGTGCGACCGTGCGCCTTTACGAAGTCCCGGTATATATCCTCGAAAGATACAGTTTCACCCCTTCTCTCGAAGGCGCTTAAAATTAACTGCTGAAGCCTATCTGGATCCGTGGGTAGGTTTACCGACTTGAGTTGTAGCCGATCAACCGCTTCCGGAATAGGAAAGGTCACCGAGCTACCCCTCGCGTGTTTCAATCGTGTCACGAATCTCAGGGCCGTAGTCAAATTCCCGATTTCCTCGAGCCTACTGCATTGCAGCATATGCTCGAAGTCCTCGTGAACCGACGTTGGATCCCCAAGGTTAGAAACAGCCTGCACAGGTTTTGTTCAGGTTTTGTTAATCGTCTCCCTTTTCACAAAGGGGACTAGTGGTCCGTTAGAATAGTCCAAGTCCTTGGTTTTCTTTGTGTTTGGTGTTATGTTTTCTAAGTTATTGTCACCAGAGTCCGTCTGTGTTGCTTTTTCTGCCACTGTTTGTATGGCAATATCCCTGGTCTCCGGAACATACACAGTCTGGGTTTCAGCGTCTCTGGTTTCTGGTTTATTGTTCCTCTGCCACCTATACAAGAAAGCCCTTATGGCATTTCGTCGTTGCCGGCTTGGAGGATTGCTATATATTTTGGTCTTGGGCTTAGGGTCCATAGTCCGTATTGTCAATCAATCTTTGCAAAAACATCTCGTAGGTAGGGCACTTGGTTCTATCGACACAGCGTTTTTTCCTCAACATACATGGTATACATGACGGTGGTCCATTCTTGCCTGGGCACGAACTGCGTTCATGCCCCTGCACTCCACAATGCGTGCACACCTCAGCTCCTGCTTTGCAGTACTTTGAGATGTGCCCCAGATCACCGCATTTGTGGCAGCGGGCTACCACAAGATAGTCGTTGGTAGACAAGGGCGTGAAGCCCGCGAAGATTCGTCCAGTTTTCAGTATGAGAGATCTAATTCGTGGAAATACCTCCACAACATGGTGAACAGTTTGTAGGTTACGTGGTCCAGATCGGAATTTGAATTTGAATTCGTTCCTGAAAGTGTCTTCGTCTATGTCAGGAAAGTTTTGTTGGTATATTTGATCCAGTAATTCGTCTTCTTTAAGGCCTGTAGACACAGAGTACATGATCATCAAGGGATTCCTCTTTCGCGGAGGCTCGGCCACGATACCACTCTTTTTGAGGGCAGCATGACCTACCACGCGCTCGAGGTCCTCATGCGATTCCGTCTCTAGTATCACATGCCTCGGGGTAGTAACCATTTTTTTAAATTTAATCCTTTCTTTACGATTTACGATTTTTGTAAACGTGAGAGCTACTTCTTTTGCAGTCTTTCCTTTCTGAGAGATGAATAGTGTGTGTTTTGGTCGTTGTTCCGTAGGTCGTTTTGTCACTGGTCTTGTGCTGGGAGCTGGTGCGGATGTCACGACTTGACTGTATGTCGGTGTCGTTATTTGTCTAGGAGTCGTCGTCAGTATATTTAATTTTTCCTTAAGGGCTGCATTTTCGGTTATAATATCCTCGTAAATCTGTGTTTGGGGATTACTGGAACTTTGGGCACCACGCCGCTCAGTGCCCTGGAGGAGCTGCTTGGCTTACCTCCTTTGGATCTGGTCACTCAAGGAGAGGCCGGAATGACTGCTCATCGTCTCTAGAGTTTGGGCTGTTGGTCTTTTAAAAATATAATTAAAGAACACAGAGAGATACTTAATAGACTTCAGAAGTCGCAGCCTATCCTTGTGATGAGCTGTGACAATATGAAGCCAAGTTATAACTTTGACTCTGTACATAGGGTCCGTTTTCCGCCCAGAGAGGAATGGACTCGTGGCCCACGGACTCCTGAGTGTATCAAGGGGCTCGGACGGCTCCAAGACGAACGAAGGAACCGGGGCTGGCATCTATGAGCCCTAGACGAGGCTATCGTATTCTTTGGGAGGATATACTACAGTATTCCAGGCTGAAATATTTGCTATTTTGGCCTGTGCTCAACATGTCTTAGAGATTCCTTGGCTGCACGGTCGGATTAGTATCTGTTCTGACAGCCAGGCTGCTCTGAAGGCACTATGTGCCAGTAAAACAAGGTCAAGGTTGGTACTGGAGTGCCAAAGAACCTTGGATATTCTCTGTTCCCGCCGTCCAGTAGACTATAGCCATGCTGGGTTCCTGGGCATGCGGGAATCAGAGGTGATGAACTAGCTGATAAGTTAGCAATGGAGGGCTCGGCCAATGTCTTTATTTGACCGGAAACTGTCCTTGGTATCACTCCAAGAAGGGACAGACGCAAGGTATTAGACTGGATATCACTTTGGCATGGCACTTTTTGGAGCAATCTTACTACTGCTAGGCAGGTTTGGTCCATGATCGAGAGACCTAGCAAGAAGAACAGCAGGATTCTACTAACCCTTAACCGGGTACAACTTAGAGGTGTAGTTGGCCTGTTAACAGGACACAACACCCTAAAGAAACACCTACATGTGATGAAGCTTAGTGCGGATCCCACAAGTAAGAAGTGTGGTGTGCAAGTACATTTAAATAAATAGCATTTAGTAAGAATACTGCTGCCACGACGTTTATACAAACTGTGCAAATATTACGTAAACAGGGAACTGTAGTATATTCATATTTTTAAAATACTAAATAATCGAGCACAGAGGATTTTATTAAAGTAACATATTTCTTCCCCATATAAATGGGGTGTTTAAAATAGCAATATTAAGTACCTATATTATTTTTAAAAATTAAAAATTTGAACTAATCCCATTAGAATAGCAATCATTATAGTACAGTATGTATATTCACTAGATATTAATAACTGCCCTATATCAATTTGGATGGAGGAATGAATTCTGTTCAAGCCACACAAGGAATGAAAGGGTCTCCGAGTGGAGGCCTTATTTTTTAATTTAGTTACCCTTCCATTAAGGATAGAGGAACCGTCGTCTCGCCGACTATTACGGGGTATTACTAGGACGTCAAAGGGCCAGCGAATCTGGTCCAGAAGCTTAATAAGGTGCCATAGATCTATGACACGGGACCCACGATTTATTATCTCTCCCGGAGAACTTCGTCCCCAGGTTTTCAACGTCCTGAAAAATCTACCGATCACGGCCAGGCTGGAACCCGTGACCTTCGGCTCCACAAGCCGGCCCGCTACCAGTACCCAACTGCAGCTGATCTAGCTTGATTTACTCACGTTTTATTGCTGTACTCGTTAAAATTCAGAATAATTAAATTAAAAATTACCCCAAAAATAACTTTTAACTGCATTGCTTAAGCTTAAATTAGGATTAGTCGAACGTGAATTGTAATATACTGCCGATTACCTAAACTCTATAATACAACATGTCACCCAAGTAAGTTAAATCTTGAGCGTACCTCTAACACCGCGGAAATGGAAACGGGGTTGGGCGAAGAACGAAGAATAAAACTGGCATTAAGCTTGTAAGAATGGCTAAAAAATAAAAATAAAAGGAGATGACGAAGAAAATCGAAATGGAAGGAAGACTGGAAAGAACACGAGATAGAAGTGTAGGGGAGTGCACGAAGCTATTCGTTCCCTTTATAATTATGTTTATATTTAGGATAGTTTTTAGACTTTCTTGGAAAAAAATTAGAAAAAACTGTGGAACAATCGATTTAAGGTAGGCGTACTATAGATTTGGAATGTATTCCTTATTATACTCATAATTAAGAATTTTACATCTGTATCTGGAGGCAGAAGCGATATTGTATACGGAGTCTTCACTGAATGATATGCAGTGTGTTTTTTTCCTTTTGAGAGACGGTTTAACTTATGTGGCACACCATTGCAAAAGAATGTTTAGCGTTTGAAGTTCTTCCACGGTATTATTTCTGTATTCTCTGCGCTGCTTGAATGATGATAAAGCGTTACTTATTTCCTTTGAAAAGTGAGTTTTATTTTTTGTTCCCAACGAGTCTTTAGATTAGCAGGAGAATAATTGTTTACTTTGGTCATAAAAAGGACGAGGCTTTGATTTTAACAGGCAGCAGGTAGGGGAAATTTCTCAATTTCTTAAAGGGAAAGGAAATGTGCAAATGAGTTAAAATAAATTCTTTCCAGAATTGGCTTCCATCTTATAAAGCAACAATTTTATACATGCATGAGCTACAGGGAGATTCAACTAACTGAATTTGATACCTAAAAACACCAATGCTAATATGGTAGAGAGTTCAGTACAGTCAAAACGAACAAGGAAGACAATATAAAATAATAATAGACGATTATAGACAGATACCTAGCCAGGGAGGGGGCCCGAGATGAGGGGAAAAAATTCACTCAATATTAAAATGTACTTCTCATTCTAAACTAAACTCCGTGGATCTACATCCCTGGAGGGACTTGGCAAACCACCTATCCGCTGCGTCATCTACCAGAAGCATGTGGTCAGCAGGTCGACACCCGACACCCACGGCCGTTAATAGATATTTCAGTAAGCGCAGCCGGTACCTCTCTATCAAGTAGCTCCTCAGTTCGTATCATGAGGCCAAGTGAACCCCTTTCCAGACCTCCCTATCTCAGAAAATTGATGAGGCAACGGGAACGAACCCGGTCTAGGGATCCGTAACCTGCGACGCTAGCCACGAGACCACGCATTCAGTTTTCTTAAATAAAGTGTTTTATTACTCTTATAGTATTTTATATTAGACTAGAGTACTTATTAACAGTTGTAAAAGTAGTCCCACTAATCCAGACCCCACTCGTCCGGACATCTGGACGGATTTTAAAAAATGAAAGAAGCAGGATTTTCTAATTTTCGACCCTGTGTTTTCAAAGACCACAACACTAAGATTCTCCCGCTTGTGTTCCAAGGAATTTCTTTCAATGTCAAGGCGTACATGTGAGAAAATTAGTGAATAATACTTCTGAGAACAGCGCGTTTTAAAACAATTTTAACATAATTTGTCACTACAGCACTACTGATATATATTAATAAGCTAATACGCTTTAACGTATTATTTTAAAAGTAACGGATTCGTTTTTGGTAAGAGTTCACTTTTTTCCCAGTTACCGAAGTATAAATTCGTCAAAAGAAATAAATTGCATAAAGGAAGCAAATGTAAATTAATAGAGTAATGATTTATGTTAAATCGTGGGGATTTTTATTCCTTTGTTGCGGTTATCATTAATAAAAATGAGTTATTCTAATACAATTTTTCATATCAATTTCAAAGTTATAATCCGCTGATGATTTCTGTTCCGCACTGACAGGGTTAACTACCTAAGTAAATAGCTACATTTATTTTGATTAGGCTTAAAGTGTGCATGCTTCTAAAGAAAATGCATAAGCCTTTGATCGAAATCTCGGCTAAAACCAAATATAAGGTGCCAAATAGGCTCCGCCCACTCGATATTCGCATTTTGTTTCTCAGAGAACAGGGCGACCAAACTATCCTTGTATATTGTCGCCGACACTCCCGACCATACCAAATATTAAAAATGCGAGTGTGCCCCTTGTACCAATTATTAAAACTGCGAGAGTGGCCCTTGTACCTAATATTAATAATTCGAGAGTGCCCCTGGTACCAAATATAAAAATTCGAGAGTACCCACAGGTTTGCCTTGTACCCAAAGGTTTGACAGCCTGTTTATCCTCGAAGAATTCGCTAGATCGTGGTATAAAAGAAAGTGGGGCGAGGGTGGGATATGCCTCATGCGACGATGCACCTTATATTTGGTTTTTCCCGAAATCTCTTCTCGGAAAATTTGAAAATTCAAGACAGATTAGTAGGCTGTATTATTAAATTAAAATTTTATATTGTTTACGTCACTGATGCCTCATGCAATCGCAATTCCAGGAAGACGTGATTTGGCTTTATCGTAATTCAGAACGTAATGATCTATATCCTTTGTAGTAGCTAGCTATATCTATAGATAATCTGCTCAGATGGCATGGGGGTAGGTTAGATCAATTCTCTTAGGTGGATCTTGATATTTACGTTATCTTCATCCGGTGATTGGACAGCCGTTCCAATCATGTGTCTCCCCTTAATGAGGTCCAGAACATTTTGTGCCCCTCGCTGAGCTGCAACCCTTCCTACAGCCTCACATCTGAAAACAATATCCTCCGCCTATCTTTGCTCTCTGTGGGTTCAGTTAAGACTTAATGACCTTCTTCGTTACGGAAGCATTAAGCCGCTAGCAAAGGCTGTTGAGATTCAACAAGACCTTATGGACTGGTTTACTAATGCGCATGCTTGGGATTATCCGTGTGTTACTGGTCTGATATTAGCGTGACATTGGTTACCTGGTAATTAAGAATTACCTTTGAAATCGAATTAACGCATGCTTTTCTTTCTTGCCTCCATCTTCTTCTCATCTTCTTTCTTCCATCCTCCAAGATCTACCATCAATTACTGAGAACTGAACTTCCTTTCTAAGTCCTGTTACACTTTTCTCTCTTCTCGGTCCGTTTCCTCACAGGAAATATCGGAGACGAATAGACGTTTCCGTTTCATCTGAGATGTACCCTAAGATTAAATATTTGGTAAGTGCGGTTTAACTCACAGTATTAAAGGAACTTTAACTGTAATTGTAATAATATATGTCAATATAATAATAATTAACATATTGCCTTGCACTAAGCATAATTAAAAAAATTTACAATTCTAAGAAAATCGGAAGAATCCAGAAACGATACAACGAAGGCAAAACGAAATGTCAAATTTCCTTAAAATACCATCTCTCACATAAGGCGTTTAATTATCGGTACATAAAAAACACGAATTAAACACATAAGGAGGCGGTACAACATTATGACAGCAACCGGACACAGAAACCCCTGTGTATCAAATGACTGACGCAACGGCGTTTTTCTTGATGAGAGAGCACTATGGAAGCATAATTGAGATAGCTATCATTGCTGAGGTATTCGGCATGAACTGGGCTTCAGGACTGAGAAATTTCAGCACTCCGCATTATGGCAGAGCTCCATACTACCTTGACTGCAAACATCAGCCAAACACTTCACATTCTTGGGATGTTTCTGCAGCAACGCAATGTGCAATTCACTCTGCAGCAGCAAGGATCTTGCCATCAAATGCAATATACGAACGGCAGCTGTTCTACAATTGATGTGGGCATTACTTTGTAGGACCTACCGTTAACTTGCACGATCATTTCCAAGTTTATGCCGATAAAATGTTTATTATTGTTGTAGATTACTTGAAAACTTATTTGTGAAAGCGAATTAATAAAATGATTTAAATATTTTTCGTAGACACTGATTGAAAATTCGTAGGCAGTCTGACGGGTGAGATACGTGCATTCCAAGCTTTCGGCAGTGAACTCTATTGTCATCTTCAGTTGCCATCTGGGGTTCTGACGAAATCGCATAATACATATACTGTAGTACATATCAACGCGAAATACATATAATACACATGTAATACATGTCACAAAGGTTTTTTAAATGGAACATTAATTACTCATGGGAGGGCAATAGTTTGGTTAGCTGTATATGAGAACTATCTCTAACTTCACATTTACCAATATAAAATTGCATTTATGCATCTTGGCATATATAAATGCCATTGAGCTGGGCGGAGATCGAACCCGCGAACTTTCAATCAGAAAGCCATTTTCTAAGCAAGTGTTTCATCCAGATTAGCCAGGAAGTCAATTTTAAGGATTTTTAAGCCATGTTTCTTGGACGTAATGACATCGTCGACCACTTAGGGAAGCACTTCATAACTCCATTTCGGGTTAATTTTCTGTCCACTTCACGATTTTACTTATATTTAATATCTTCCTACAATAAAAAAGGTGCTTATATATGGATCCTACAAGACCTAAAGAACAATATAACATCAAATTTAATCCGAAAATCGCTTGTAGATTAACGACTTTAAGTCAGAATCTTTATCTAACGATAAAGGCAAGAGGGAATTATCTGTACATGTAGGTCTCTAATATTTCCGATTCAAATGGGCAAAGACCAGCAATTTACAAGTAAGATTATAAAAGAAGTGGACCTCACACCTGAAAGACCTTGTGAGGTAGCCATTAATCGATTGTCTTGAGCTGTATGTAAACAGTTGAACAGCGGCAGGCAGCAAAATAGCAAGTAGTGTGTGAATAATGTAAGTGACTGCTTACAGATGAGAGCGACAAGTGATGCTGTTGTGCCCTAGCACTCGCCTAAAGCTAACACACATACTGTGTTTCAATTTCGATGGGGAACGGAATGCCTTAAATATAAAACAGCAACCAGGAATTCTACATTCCTCGCTTAATCTGTCTTTAAATAACACTACAAAGGCCACGACCTCAATAAATTTGTTATTTTCTCGCTACATGACCCAGTGTAAGCACTTATGCCCACACATCCTAGAGACAGAAAAACACTTTAATCTTTTATTCTCGCGTAAATTTAAGAATATTATTTATTCTGTTGTTTCTTCTTTATATTTCTCATTCTTTCTTTCGAAAATTCTTCAGTTCCCTCTCCCCTTTGTAAACTTTTTAAATTTATTTTCAATGTTAGCCAAGAATTATAGTCACGTTCTTGTTAATATCTTTAATTTTGTACAACATGAGACTAAATATTACAAGTTTGATTAAAACATTTCAATATTAAACAGTTTGTACGAAAGTAGGACTAACTTTATTTATGCTATATACAATGGCTATGACGATACATAGCTATGACAATTCATGTAATGTACATATATATTTATACATAATACATGTACAATATATATATGAACTTTTAACACAAAGTACAGGTAAAAATGGCAAATAAGACGAATCCATTAATTATTAAATAACAAGTGGACTGTTTGCTTTATACAAGTTGCCATAAACACAGCATTCCAATCAATCGATCGTGAAATAATCAGATGTAAGAAAACATTAAGCGAAGAAAGAAACAAGTTTATCACACCTAGTGATTTAGAAAAATATTTCTTAAAGGAATATTTGTGTTATACATTCTTAAATACAACTACAATACAAATTTGAAATAAATAGAAGACACATCTCAATTAACCTAGATAAAAAAACTACGTATTTAAATATCTAAGTAATCAAGAAAAGTATCTGCATAAGATTTCTAGATAATAATAATAAAGGGTATCTACGAGGAAAGTACCGTATAAAAAAAGTAAAATAGCATAATAATATCTTTCGAACTACCTTGCTCAGAGACATAAACGTTCTGTAAACTACCAACAAATTAATGCTGTTATAAAATATCATTGATTAATTATTTACATAGAGAAGGAATAACACTAAGTGCCAGTGGTGAGATTTTTATCTATTATGAGTGATAAGAATCCAGTAGGAAAATTATAACTTCCAAGGCTGAATAATTTTGTATTCAATTCTTGTTTCAAATAATGAATTAAATACAGACTAATCATTTCCCACAGAAGGTACAGCTGCATTGTAACTTAGTTTATTAACTACAAGAACAACTTCATTCTTGAATTTATAATATTAAACTGCAAGTTATGGAAGTAATAAATAGTTAGCTTACGCAAACGTAGTAATTTGCGAAGCGAACCACATTCAGGCAGTTCAGCCCAAAGTAAAGTTCGAAAGGGCGAATAAAACGCCGCAATAGGCTATCATATCGTCGTTACGGAGAAGTAAAAATAATAGGAACGAATAATTACCACCGTGAAAGTGTGCCTATAACAGTGTAGTTGTAAATTCCTGAATAAAGAAAATGTAGTTTATATCTTGTACATCCACATACAACTGTTTCCTTATGTTCAACGAGAGCCATTTACTGCTGTAAATAGCTGAAAACTCAGTAAGTACGTATATCTGCATTGTTCTTTTGAAGCGCGTGCAGTGAAACACAATGTATTTTATGGAACATGTATAAAATACAATAGAACCTTTGCTTCCCGGCTTGTGTTATATAAAATCGACAGTAGTTATGAAAGGATAGAGTACGCGGGGAGGGGAACTTTCCACGAGCATGAGGGAATTAACGGTATTGATTTACGGCACTATCGGTTGATTGGCGAATAACTGATGCCGAGGATTACCTAATAAAATTCTCATAAATTTTGTACTGATTTATTGTTACTGTTTCCCTTAAAGGTGACAAACAAAGCTGTATTAGCTACATTTCCAATGTCACGCCGTGTGAAGAAAGCAAGGCGTTCATTACATAGAACTACTATGCAATTACATCTACTTGCTTTCATGGCTTATTACCCATTAATATAGGAGATTATCTACGAGGGTCATCCGGAAATTAAAGAACAATTTGGCATAACTAAACAATAACGAAAGATATCAACACAAAACTTTATTTACAAAGATACAGTACCTTACTCTATTTGTCAACGTAATCGCCATTGCTGTCAAGGCATTGGAACCAGTTTATCATTCCCGATGTTATACTCTTCTACCACCAAATACCTGAGCTAGGATGTCATTATCGCTTTGAGGTCTTCATTGGTTAGGAACTCTTTTCCACCCCAAAAGTTCTTTAGTTTCGGAAACAAGTGAAGATTTCTGGGTGCCGGACAGGGCTGTAAGGAGGATGTCCAAAAATTTTCCACAATGTTGAAGATGTGCCTGTGTTTCAGGAGACGAATGAGGCCGAGAGACTGTTGTAGTGAATCAAAAAAACCTTTTCAGACAACTTTCCACGTCTCTTGTTTTGGATAGCGCGTCGTAGGCCTAGTTGTTGTAGAGTTGCACAATAGGCCTCTGCGTTTATTCCTTGACTTAAAGGCATCTTTAGCGGTACTAGAGTATTACATTGCCATTGAAAAGCTGATACCACGTTGCAATAAATGCCTTGACAGCAAAAGCGATTATTATTACTTTGAGTATTATTACTAGAGTATTACTAGAGTATTATTATTACTAGAGTATTACATTGCCATTGAAAAGCTGATACCACGTTGCAATAAATGCCTTGACACCAATAGCGATTACGTTGAGAAATAGACACTGTAATTAAAGTTTTGTGTTGATATCTTTCGTTAATATTTAGTTATGCCAAATCCTTCTTTACTTCTAGACGATCCTCGTATTTTCAGATTATACATGCATGTGTTGCAGTTCTTTTAATATGATACAACGAGAATCAAATTCGTATTATAATAGTGCCATTTTCCAGAAAGTCGCTGCATATCAGTTGCGCGAGAAAGGTTTAAAAATCCATCTCGGAAATAAGCGCATCAGTTGCACGCCAACCTCTATAAGTTATGTAATTAGAACTGCATTAGTTGCGGTACGAATATTTTAATAGCCATTTAACCATAGCTGTCAGACATCATATTTGGTATTACAGCTTCGCAGAGAGTCCTAACTTTCCACAAAATGGGAAAGGAAATGCGCGAATAACTGATATAACTTACTTCCTGAACTGACCTCAGCGTGCAGCTGATGAGTACAACAACCAACCACCTCACGCAACTGCTGTACACCCAAACCTGACCGCCTCGCGCTTATTGATACATTCATGTCAAGTGAATGTTATCTTACGCGCATCTGATATCAATTTTCCTCGAAAGTTGGCTATGTTTCAAGCTGATTCTACACATCCCTCACGAGTTGTTCGTCAAATATGGAAGGGTCTTACAAGAGGGCGAACGACAGTAATCCTGCTCAGAACTCCCAATTTGTTTAAAGATCTCCATTAAGACTTAATATAAGATACGAAACGAACTACACACGATTGATGGCTAGATGAATCATGTGAATTTTGCTCAAGTTTTCTTTACAAAAGCTATAAACTTGGTTTTTATTCTAACTGTTCATTTATCCTTACTCTTTTAAATCGTATTTTGGCAATTATCCGTGTCATGACTTGGGAGTACTATGGAAAGATGCCACATTGCTGTGATCATTTTCTCATTACGCGAACAGTCACATACAGGCTTTTATGGAGAAGCTTAAGGAATATTTCCACCTCAGATTCTCTAAGGTTGATCATTTGAATTAACGTTTAGTACTCTATTGTTAAACATTCTCTTTTTTCATAAGATTTCATTATTTTGTGGACTAAAGGAGTTACCGTGAGCATTTCTGTTATCGTGCGATTTTCTCGAAAGAGTCGAAGGATTAATGCCATGGAAAATTAGTTTCATGCACTCTTACTCAGGTACACTGAATTTTATTTCAATGAGTAACGATATCATTATAGCCTACTGTAAAATACCACCAACGTTCACAGTACTTCTATTCGTCTACATGTAAATACAACCTATCTACACCGTTTTGCAACTAACACATTAAAGAAGTGGTGCTGAATTACGCAAAATGGCAAGGAATCCTTGTGTTTTCCCAATAAAATCTTGTTGATTTTTTATTAGAACAAGTAAAATAATTACTGTACTTTAATGCATAGATTCCTGTTATTTTAACGAAAATCTTAAAGTGGAATTCTGATTTCTATAGGAGAGAGTCCTACAGTACCGGCCACCGTAACATTTGCCCGCCACACTTATGTACAAAACTCATAGTGTTTACGAGACTTTATCTGAGTAATCCGCTACGCCAATAATTCTTTAAGAATATCAGAGCACTTTTGTGACGCAACACCATACCATACAGGGTGTTCCCAAACTTCTTCACTTTAAATTACTCTCAACAGATTTCTCTTCTATTTGTGGAAATATTTATTTGTTAAGGGCGCCATCCACATACACAATCTTATCCATCCACTAATTAATTATCATTATTATTTCTTCTTCAGAAGTGCAGGGAGGGGCTTACAACTTCTGAATTACAACTTAAATCCATTCACATATGCCTTTCAGCCAGCTATTAGACAGTCGAGAATGGGATGGGTTCTAGTATTTTAAGTGAGTCACAATACATATAATGTGAATAGAATGATAACTATGTAATTTCAACAACATGAACAATAAGTTTATTAGCATAACTTAAAATCGGTCTTTTTGTTACTTTACAATTTTTACTTTTATTTACAATAACCTGTTTTTAACCCAATAGAATCCTTATATGTGCATACCATATTATTATCACCAAGAATCAACATTTAATGTATGAAGAACAATCTCCAATTATCTGTTTTACTAAGGTTAGTACACTCAAACTAGTTTTATTTCAGTACTGTACCATTACACTTAACTTCAACTAATTAATCCAGCTTCTTGTTTTATTTTACAGATGAGTTCCTGGATTCTACAATCAAATGTTTCTTTTATCATAAACTTCACAGAAAACTATGTAAGACTCCACAATGTAAATATTCTTCTAATAAAGATTTATTTCCAATTATAATGTATACTATCTCAAATTCCTTAAAATCAGTGTGATAATCTGTCCCTGTCTGTCCAGTTCAAGAAGAATAATTTTTCAAAGATCAATAGTACAGACAATGTAGAAGAATGAAAGTGAAATTTAGGCCTATGTCCAAGAATTGAACTGTGGCGATAGACCTCCGATACAGTGAGTTATGTCTTGATTCTGAGTTACAGCCAATCTGACATCTCCCCTGCGACCGGTGACATAAGAAAAAGCAAAAAAAAAATAATTTCGTCCATTCGATGGGCAAGGTATATAACTTCTCGTGGGGAGGATGAATGCCTCGACCATCGATAAACTCTAGTAATTCCTCTCAATAACTACTCAATTATGCTAGGTTCAGTCATCCATAGGCCTACTACTAGACTACTTGAGCGTCAAATAATATGACCCTCTACTAACAATTCTCCTTATTTCATTTATTTAATTGATAATAACTTTCATAAGAATTATTAGTTTCTTTTCTATTTCTTTCTTTTTCCGTTTTCTAACCTTTTCTTTTCTAAGCAAAGTTTCACGTTTATTGCTTTTAATTTACTTTTAATTTTTCCTTTTTTCTAACTTTTTCTTTTCTAAGCCAAGTTTCACGTTTATTGCTTTTAATTTACTTTTAACTTTCATTCGCTATTCCCTTTTTAACCTTTATTCGCTTTATGCGAATCTACTTTTAACTCAAGCCTAAATTCACTTTTGAATTGCATTTTCTTAAGCCACTAGGCTTCTAGACTTTATTTTACTTTTTTCCGAAGTTCACTTCTCTTCACAAATTTTCTTCAACTAACTTTAACTCTTTTCTCTGTTAGATTAAATCTTAACCACAATCAACTTACTATTCAACTTTCTATTTTCTTCAACTAACTTTAACTCTTTTCTCTGTTAGATTAAATGTTAATCACAATCAAATTACTATTCAACTTTCTATTTTTAGGTGCAATATTCTTTATCTGACTTATAACAATAGGAGTAAATATCTTCTTCGGTCTCCCTTATTCTATTGCTTTGTTAAGGCGCAAAGCATCGCGCACATAAATTAACTAATAGCCATCTCTAACTAAACATTCAAATATTACAATAAATTTGGGAGTATGACACTTATTCGATCCCCCAGTCCTGTGCTTACGATATGGCACCTAAGCTCGCCGACTATCTTAATTTATGCTACCACTAACACATATCTTTTTCGTTACACCTACTTCCATTACTACAATTTAGTTCTTACAATATTTTAGGGAGTATGACACTTACTCGATCTCCCAATCCTTTGCTTAAGATAGGGCGCCTAAGCTCGCCGACTATCTTAACCTCTTACTTCCTTTTATTTAACATTTTACTCTCTTTCCTCTTTTTGGTTTGTGAACATTTGTGTTTCTGAATTCCCATATGAATCCCCATTACGAAACTATCCTTCACCCTCAAGTAACTTTTCTTACTTTTTTCTATTAAAGCTTCCCCTCTAACCTAACTTCTTGTTATACTATAACTTGAAATACTATAATCTGCAATGCTATCTTCCTTTCAAAGTGAATTACTTATTCCTCTTTCACTACACATACTATCCTTATCCAACCTTAAATTCTTCTCTTAACTCTTTCCAAAATCTTACTCTCATACTTCAATCTCATAACAATTCTTTCTTTAATTCCTCCTGAACCAAATTTCTTTTCTAACCTTCCCGACAGAAAGTGAAAGCATAGGACTACTGTAAAACTGTTAATAATCTAACTTGCTGATTCTTTCTATTTTGCCTTTCTTTATAAAGTTAATATATTCATTTCTCACAAGATAATGTGCTCGTCAGCCATAAATTAGAATAACCAGAACTGAAATTTATAGTTAAAAAATCTCCCGTTTCAAAATGTCTTAAAATAACAGTTTTTGACACTCAACAAGCAGTACACCAGCGCTGTTCTTCACCCTTCATGTTCCATCCTTCTTCTGTCGGTGTCCATCTCCTAATGGATTCAATTCGAATCTAAGCACCACTTAGACTCGACCATACTCTTCTCTTCTAGCTGATGTTTGCTACAAGCGGCCACGACGTAAGCCAACCAACACTCTGGCTCGTACCAGTCCAATAGCTATATCTCCACACAGCAATCGGTCGTTGTTTTCTCGTTTAGTTGTCCATCTTGGCTTACGTTCTGACACAGAACGTCAGACAACTGCGTCTCCACTACTGCCGCTACTCCATTCTTCGCTGACCCAAGACTTCTCACAACCTTCTTGTTCCACTCTACAATCCCATCTCACTGAGACGCTTCCACTCGTCAACCGTCGCCTCCTTCAAAATCTTAACCGGCGCGCATGCGTACTCCCTTCTTCCTGTAATTCAAAAAGCTCACACAGTATCGATAGTCATTTATTTTTGTTTATGAATGGTTCCTTTTTGGTCCATTCCTCTTCACGTTCGTCACTCGTCTTTCACAACGTGACAGTTTTAATTGTAATTTTTTTCCGAAATAATGATTATTTAATAACACAAATAATTTGAATATTTCTGTTGAACGAAAATTGTCTTACAGCATCGGCCAGTGACTGCCTAAGGCTATTTTTCAAATTTACTGGTTATAAGTGTTCAGTTTGGCTTGGAAATCAACAAAAGACTTGCTACAATGGATTATTACAGAATCAATAGAAGACAGATTAGATCAGTTTTGCCGTGACCTTTAGGCAGAATACCAAGCGACCTCTTCATTCACAAATCCATGCGCGATCTTCACGTAGCCTAACATTTTGTCCAATATCCACTTGTTCCAAAAAGGGAGGAATGTATTAATGCTGTTTTCATGCCCTGAAGACTACACCTTTAAGACGCGTTTGAATCTTGCATATTAATAATAGCAAGAATGTCAATCAGTGAACAGCTGATAAATAACCTTGTATAAATAACCTTAATATTTACGGTACTGTTCTGGTCACGTTAAAACTACCTCCTCCCATACTATCGCTCTCTTACAAGAGAATATAATATCATTGTTCCATAATCCTAAGATATTTACTGATTAAGTAAAAATGTTGGGATTTTCACTTTAAGGTTAAGATCTGTCTGCTTACAGCTAACTGAATCCGCTCACTAGTCGACAGGTCTGTGGGGATGAGTAATAATTTGATACCTCCTAGGAATTTTTTTTGTGGATGGTGGATTTTGCTTTTACGAAACTCTAAAATGCAGTCGTTTTTACTGCATGGGCTCTTTGTTTTCTCGTTTGGAATTAAATGGTAAATAAACTACTCACTGAACCAGTCTCAGACTGCTATGTAAATAACCTGATGTCCTGTACGTACTTTTATATTTCTGGAGCCCGTGCAAGCATTCAATTTGACCCTTTCGAGTATTGGAAGCGACTTTAAACTTAGAGAAAAACTGAAGACTTAGTTGTGATGGGAGTTGGATCCCTTCTCACGCTCATCATCCCCTCAGCTTGTTAACACAGATGCATTCGATCCGCATCGATTTGTTCTGTGGCTAGATGCGAAGTTTTCAACTAAACAGGTTCCACTGTTCTCATCATTAGTGCTGAGGGGATAATGCATGTAACTTTTATGACCCTCCTATCAGTAATTCAATCATTACACTGTGCACGAAAATACTGTTTAGAATTTAATTTAGCTCTGTAGAATACAACCGTATCAAACTCATTCCCAGGATAAATAATTTGGTGTATGATAGATGCTTTTCTCATTGAACATATAGAATCACAGTAATATAGACACTATCAAAAGTATGTATTCTGATACAAAAATAAAGGTAAATAAAAGAGAACCATTAAACATTAGTGGTGGTAAAGGACAAGGAAGTCGTTTATCAACTGCTCTTTTAATATTTATATTGAAGAAATTGTAAGAATATGGATAAATTAAGTTAATGGTGGAGTAAAAATAAAAACCATGTTCATTTTAGGCGACCGGATACTGTTGGTCACAAATGAAGATGATTTACAGAGAATGCTCCACTGTTTGAATAAAGTCAGTACTGAATATGGAATGAAAATTTCAGGTAATAAATCTAAAGCGATGGCGTTTAAAGGAATACATCCTGTCAGATCAAAAATAATGTTAGACGACATAATAATATACCAGGTGTCACATTTCAAGGATTTGGGATGTAATGTCTCGTACCAGGGAGAAATTGATATTTCAGAAAAAAATAAATAAGTACAACTATATAACAGGTACTTTAAAAATAACATTAAAACAAAACTCATAAAGACTCCATAGATAAACTGGACTTAATGTTCGGTAACATGGACAATAACAAAGAAATACTATACCAGAATATAGTCATCAGAAATGAAATTTCTAAGATCAATAGCTGGATATACTAAAATGGATAGAACATATATCCAAGACATCCGGCAAGAGCTTAACGGTTGAAGAAATAAACTGCACCATCGATAAGTACAGGGAAAAATGGTCATAACATGTTCAAAGGATGGGTATCAACAGAATTCCAAATATTGGCCTATACTACAACCCGAGGGGAAGAATAAACCAAGACACGTGGTTGAAGAGATGGTCAGATCAGAAAGGAGCCGGAACGGATTGAAAAGTCCAAAGTGTGAAGAAGAAGAAGAAGAAGAAGTAATATTTCTAATGTCAACAATAGAACAACTATGAAAGTTTCCATGAAACTGCGATATTTTTAAAGAAATTATTGGCAACAGAATTCGTTTCAACTTCTGCGAGTTCCTAGCCTATAGAACTGACTTAGCGGGAATGTTTCGTACTATCATAAGAAAATACATTACTTCTCACATTGTTTCAAATCTTTGTGATTATAGTATTTGGCTACATGTTTTACGGACATATTTCTCAATCCATTTTACGAAAATAAATTCTCCAAACTTCTGTTCCTGAACCTATTTTACGAAATTACTTTATCCGAAACCCAACTTTTCGAAACTTAAGTTATCTGCAATATAAAACAGATACCGTTTATTATTTTTTAATTAGTAGCCTATATAATGATTGCAAATTTCGATTAATATATTCATTCAACATCCATTGTTTTCTTCTTTTGTAATCACTGTATCTCATCTCAGTTTCTTAAAGTCTCAGTTCTTTTTTGGTGATTTTAGCATACATACGGGTAGTATGTTAATATTAACTTTTTACTGCAATAGTCCCATAATTCAGTTCTTAGTTCATATTCACCATTTAAGTATCAACTATTGCATTAGTTTGACGTTTTTATTATAATAATGTCATTAATTTGGTATATTTGATTAATGTTTGAGCCCTACAGTTCAATAAATATTCGACGGTTATATAAATTTCCGACATTTTACTTTGTGAAACAGAAATCAGAAAAAATTTTGGGAACGTGAAAAATTTAATTAGGCCTAAGGCTTTATATCCTTCAACATGTCGACATAATATCTTAATGTTCTGACTTTATTCATAAATCACACGGAAAAATAATTATCTATTCATTCTTCTGAATCTTTTCGTTTGAAGTCAAACTAGCCATCCATGTAGTTAGTTTCCTATATTATGACAAGAAGAGCATCAGTTTCAGGATTTTTATTTTCGAGACTCTGAACTGATGCAAAAATAATATAGGATAAGAGCCTATTTCACGCAGGGGTTATTTCGCTAAAACATAGGTCATTGCTCTTAGAAGCACCCCGTTATTCTCGATGAGAAAGAGTGCCAGAAACCCAGTTTTTTCTTATTTTCAGTGATATGACTCCTTTATTTGTGCATATTTGTAGTCACTGTTTTGAACTTCGAGTCACGGGGTTCTGTACATCAGTCTGAAAAGGGGGCAATTTGATTGATTAAGCTATGACTGGGTATAGTAAAACGATTTATTCAGAAGACAGAAATAAATATTATGGTTAGTACTATAAGATAGTTGTATGGGAACTAACTTCAACTTCTTCGACGAACTTTCTTCAAATATATGCAGATTATCACACGATACTTTCTTTTGGAAGTAAGCATGAAATAAGTCATGCGTGCGAATAGAACACAGCTTGCATAACTGCAAATGGTGCATACTTAACGAAATTTGGTCGAACAAGAAAATTAGGTAACAGAAACGGCAGACGAGCAGGTAAGACAGCTTTTTGTGAAAGTGTGTAATCTAAAAATAAATTTCTGCACTCAAGAACCAGAGATGTTTTGAATTGGTTCCACGAGGAGTTGGGAAGATTTTGGTGACCATAATTAGAGCGGGTTAAATAAGTTGATTAATTCTGATAATAGTGTTTTTGTAATTATTCAGTGATTTATTTTTCACCTGCGGAATATAGGAATTCTATACACAAATGTGTAATGCCTTTTTCAACTGATCAACAGGTATCGGCACGTAACCAGTCATGAGTTGTATTTGCTATAATTCTTCCCCAGATAAAACAAACTAATATAAATAACAAAAATCATAAATAAAACCCATAAAATTACGTAATGTATGAAATACTTACATAAAACTGTATCTTAACCTCACAACATTGGAAATATAAATTATGACAAATTATGAAACTGCCTGTTTTCTCTGCAAATGTTTCGTACGTGCCCGATCAATAAGGGAAATAAAATAATTGCTAAGCCGTATTGTTTCTTGTCCATAATAATCGAACTATTAGTGGAATAGTCATATCTATGCGTTCTAAACATGCACGCCATAATTACAATTCATTAATGCTGAGAATACTTACATTAATCGTAATATTAACTTAAATTTAAAACATGCGGAATACACCGACCAACAACACCGGTAGAGTGGAATGATAGTATGTAATGCTAAGTGTGTATTCTAAAAGAGATCTCTCTCTCTCTCTCTCTCTCTCTCTCTCTCTGCGTACTGAAATGGAAATACAATTATTTTTAACGGAATAGCCTTTATTTGAACTATGTACAAGCATTCTTCAACGAATGTCAACTAAAGGCATATTCTATGCCAGAAAGAACTCTGGTTGTATGGAATTCAAACGTATCAGTAAAACTAAGATGCATGTCATTACATAATGATGCTTTTGACCTGTTTCAGAAAGCCTCAGAGAGAAGAAGAAAGTGAGCAAGAGCGAGAGAGACAGAAAGCGGGAGACAGAGACAGAGGGAAAACTATGTAGACGCTACCAGTGATGCACCAATATGAAACTTCATGAATGCATCAGTACATGCTCTAGAATGTTTGGAGGAGTCAGGAGAAGTGATTATTTTAAGCGTACTGCTGCAGCACAGACATAACCACTAGAAAGACTTTCTCCACCCCTGAAAGCTCTTCATGGTAAATCAAACAGCATAAATCAGTAATAAATAGCTGCATGGTTTTAATGAGATGCGAGGCCATAAATGACAGGTTTAGTGCCCAATCAATTATCAAAACCGCATGGTCCTTCCCATAATCTGTACAGTAATTAATTCTGTCAGTCTTACAGGCCCCATTCAGACCTCTTTCAATCTTAATGTTCAAAGCCATTATGGCCGCAGATATACAGTCTCCACGATATAAAATACAGCACTTAAAAACGTCAACTAAAGTAAACATCCACAATTTATTACATCATGATAAAATAACGTGAAACAATTAATTGTATAAAACACAATTTTTATGTGCAGCATGATCGCTATACATAAGCCAACATAGGCGTACTGATTAAAATATCAGTTACAGAGAATTATTTAAATTTGGGTAAAGACAAATGTTTCCTACTTTCAAAGGAGTATCGTTATTATTGTTACTATTATTATTACTAGGCTATATTACTAAGTCTTCGCCTACACCAATTAGTTCAATCTCTAGATTTTAAAAATGTTCCAATTAACAGCAAAATAATTAAAACGTTATATTTACTAGTAGTTCTGTGAATAGTAGATCTCCTATCCAAATATAAACAAATCTGCTTTTCACCAGTTACCATCTTGAAACGGAATATATATATTTACACCTAGTCTTTAGTAATTTTTAACGGCTTCGAAGAGCCTTCATGCAAAATTGGAAGAAAACGGATCAACGCGTTTGGTTGCGACTGATTAAGAAACAAATTTGAAGACATACAGACGAAATTCCGGTAAACCACTCGAGTTACATCAAAAATAAAACTGGGACCAAGTTGTAGCGAATTTTATGCCGAGAGTGGAAGTAGTGTTCAAATTTATATAGCATGAATCGTTTAGCTAAAATCGTTGAACGAAGCTGAACATTACTCGAAACGGAACCATTAAAACGGCCACCATCTTGAAACGGGGTAAAGAATAAAAGTCCTTACACATACGTCGCTTTTAACGACTTCAAAGAAAATTCCTAATTGGAAGAAAATTGGACAACGCGTTTTATCATAACTGCACGATCCACAGAGTTATAAACAGACGAATAATTGTCGAACGGTCGAATTAAAATTCTCACGGTAATTAACACTGACATTGTTTCTACTTAACAGACAAATTACGTAATTTTATCTTAAATTATATTGTTACATTCAATGTTTAGCTCCATGATTTCCCTCACTCTGGTGAACGATACTGCTATGTAATCTACTGAATGTTGTAAAATAATGATAATAATAAAATAATAACAGAAGTATTTATAATAATTATTCAACATAAAGATATGTAACTGTTTATAATTAGTTTCTTTTAATTGAATCATTCGCCTAAAGATTATAGTTGCCACAATGACAACCGTGCTACTCCGATTAATACCATGGATACAAGATCGACAAAATGTGAATGATACCTGCATAATTTACACAGCAGGTGGCAGAGTGATCTACGAATTACATAAAACGGTCAATTATAAATGAAATGTCGTTGAGAAATCATTTACTGTTTGTAGGAGTTGCATACGATTTCGTATGTTTCTTCCTGCTTGGCACAACCCGTTGGCTAGTAAGCGAGGCACGATAACCGTTTACTACAGTTTATAACTGTTCCAGTTAGATAAAATTTGTCGAAATAATTGACTGATCGCATAGCATGTCTAGGTATATAAGCTAGTCGTGTCTTGTAACCTTCATTATTTTTCGGTCTCCCTGAGGATGTTGGCTGAGTGCTTTGCCGAAAGCTTTGAATGCGATGATCTCATACGTAGCCTATAATTGTGTTTAATTTACCTCATGGGTGACTTTCAGAGCAATAACCAATCTGCCCTACTAAAAGAATGCACACCTACAAATATGAATCTCCATTACATTAATTACTAAGCCATTAATAAGGTAGAATATATCAATATTTCTGAGTCAACAAACTAGAGGCAGAATGAACCTGATGAAGAAACAACAATGGAGTGATAAATTAATAATTTTGTTTGGTTGTAATTTTTCACCAGGGCGTATATTTTTTATGATCTGCTGTAAATAAATGGCGTTAGTGTAAATGTTGATCCAGACGGTTCTGGTCGAGAACACGTATTTCAGTAGCTACTAGCTAGTTAACTTCCTGTACCAATGACAACCACAAATAAAAAAGCTTTCGTCCCATTCCAAAGCACTACTGTACTGTACATCAGAAACACATCCCATATGTTATAACATGTACCTGATGAAATAAAAATCTAAACCAAACAGAGATTTTCACAGACATTCTACAAAAGGGTAAGGAGAAAATCTCTCCTACACACATGATAAATATTTAATCTTAAATGTTGGATTTTTTTTTTGTGTGTGTGCTTTATTTGTAAACTATCAAATGCCTGCATTTTGCCAAAAGACAGTACAATAGTTGAATATAAATTATATTCCTTCCACGTATTCATAAAATTTTCCTGAGTTCCCTTAGTTCAGAGTTCTTTCGAATTTCCATGCAGTGATAGTTCTCCATTCAAGAGTCTCGGTCGCCGACTGAGCTATTTCCTTAAACAATATGTAGAGTTAATTATTTCGTTTATAAAGCAAATTTTTTAAAAATATTGTATATTTTGATCATCAGCACAAATTGAATATTTAACCCCTTGCGCTCTCTAGACAAGCATATATTTTTGAATTTGCTTGGAATTTACTCGTAGCCGCTGCTGCTGTGGTTGCGACTTTAGCCTGCCTTACTTTGCGTTTCAAGATAATATTTTGATGATCGCAAGGGAGGCCTTGGTGGCCACGAGGCGATTGGAGTAGGCGAAGAAATACCTGCCAACTAATGTTCTCAGCATATAAATATAAATACACGAATTTTGTAATATGAGTGTTTTGAAGTTGTATGTCATAGCAGCATGTGTGTGTGGTTCTTTGACTCCGGGGGATGGACTAATGTGTACCTCAGTCCATTGTTTTCAGCGATGTGATCTAAAAATCTAGTCTATTATTACTGTTGTTAAAAGTTCTAACTAAATGTTATGTGTTATGTGTTTTCTGTACAAATATTTGGGGAGTCACCTTTTTAATTACCCGGAGCCACGCCTGCTTCCTTATAGCTTTTCTGTACAGTTGAAAATATAGTTTTTAAGAATAAATGTACAAGTTACATTTATTCTTATTACTCTCTCTGCCATATCATAGGCACTTTATTTGGAGGAAGCACTTGTTGTGACCAACCTTGAATAGCTATGTGTTTTCAGTATTAACACGAATTATGAGGTCTTCTGATTCAAAAAAATACAAATTTTAGAAACGTGTGTATGTCTGTGTATCATTGCATATTATATTTCATATTTTGCGATTTTCTCAAGAAATGCTCTAACGATGTTGTTTGAGCGCATGAAGTGCATATACCAAGGAATAAAGCTTTTATTCAAAACATTTTCCCGTAAAAAATCTCTTTGGAATAGTTATAAGCTGGCTATCTTTTACACAAACTCAGCGTTTAAATTTTCATGGCGAATTGTACATTTTCGCATGAATCTCATACCTTTGAATACACAATCTCTGTAATACTCATCTTCAGAATGTGGTGAGAATGTTGTGTTCCCCATGTTTAGGGTAGAGAGTGTAGTAACATAATGGCAAATATTTCCAAAACAAGTTGCCTTATTATATGATAATTGTTGGCCATGACCATTATTCGTGTTTTATGAATTTTAAACTGGACGTAAATAATCCTGTACATGTAACCAAGTTGCCAATCCTTCCAGGATGACAGAGTGTCTCCCGTAAACAATAATGTAATCTTCCGTCTCCGGAGAGATCTGATGTTTTCAGGAATTATTATACCTGCTGTTAAGTATTAATTAATTAATTCACTAATTTGTTAAATCATTTATTAATTTACATGCCGATCTTATACAATCCTATTTTCCAAGCAATTTATTCATGTGTTCCAAATTGGCTGGCAGGTTAAGTTATAGGCCTAACTTTGCTTCAAATCGGGAGGATGCTGCTTCGTTGCTCTGTGCCTGCAGTCTCACTTCATTTAAATTGAAGAATCAGATATCATTGCAGGGTTGCCAGGTGTGGCTTTTTTTTTAGCAATCTTGTTTTTTTTAAAGAAATAGCCATTAGAAGTGATTTGGCGATTACATTTGGATAATAAAAAAGTATTAATGTAATAATGTAGCCTGTAATGCTACTTGCTAAAAAGTACAGAATGACTGTACTGTTAGTTTATCCAAATAATGTTATTATCATCATCATTACCAAATCACCTTTTGTTTTACGTCATGAAAGTTACTATAGTAGGCTACAGTTAAAATACAAATACAAAATATAAGGAATTTTCCATACCTTCTATAACTTACCCTCGTTTCGTTGTCTTTTCGATAGGGTGAAATTTTGGCTACTACTTATTTTGCAATTGGCTACCCCCAGTGGTGTAGAAAGACCTGGCAATCCTGGTCAGTTGTCAATAGGTTCAGTGCACTGCAGCTAGTGGAAGTAAGTAATGTTTATCTATATCTATATTGGCATGGCTACCTCGGAATCAAAATTAACTGAAAAACAAAGATGAACTTTGATGCGTGGAAACATTGTTACGATTGGTGGAAGCTTGAAGCAGAATAATAGCAAGTGGGATCAAACCTTTTGCCAAATAGGCAAACAACATAATATGGTTGAAAAACAAATAATCTATACCTTTTGTGACTACAATAATAATAATAATAATAATAATAATAATAATAACCATCCTTTCCAGGAATAGTGAGTTTAAAAGTGACAATCCTAACCAGTAAGTAAAATATATTTTGGCATTGAAATTAATAAATCTTCATTATTACGTATCGTAATAATGGCATGTTAGTAGTTAAATTATTTAGAAAAAAATACCAATAACTAAGTTATGTAATGAACCAATCCCCTTTGTAATACATGGTAAATATTTGGGAATGGATTTTGAGGAAGAAATCACAAAATAGGTTCTGTTTTAGAAATAATATATTTTCCAACAGTTATGAAAGTTTATTATAACAAATAAAACACGTGGAAGATTAAAAAGTACGTAACATGACAGCAACACATTGAATGCTTGATAACATTACAAATTACGAAAGCAAAGTGTGATACTAGAATCAGTATAAATTAGAATCAGAATAAATTACCCTAAATGTCCGTTTGATAGCACTCACAAAATCAGACAGTTAATGGACGCAGTTCACTATAATGATCACCAAAGTTTGTGATTATATTGTTCTGATCAGAGTACCACCACCTTAGGTCATTGGAATGTTCTACATAGGTAGTTAATTCAGATTTCTACATAACGTAAATAATAGCCATTCAAAGATTTTTATAAGCCATAAAATAAACGTAAGTTTTTGCAAACATTTAGTTCAGATAAGCAAATAATAGCTAGGAATTCTTATAGTAGAAAGAACCAATCAGAAATAAAACAGCGTACAACAGCACCCTATCTATTTTCATCCTATTCTGGACCAAATATTTTTCGTATATTTTCGATTCTAACCGAGTGAGGTCTTTAGCTACCAATAGGATTTTGCCATAGTATATTATACTAATGGAATTGAGTGCCTTAACGTTTACCGCATAGAAAGAATAGCCTTTGTAAATGAGTTATTCATTGAAGTATTAACAATTTAAATCTTTTTCATACATCTGAATTCTTGGCAGTGATTCGGCGCAGTGAGCATATTGGATTAGCGAACTGACAGGTTTTCCAGCTCGTCTGCTGAATTATCCTGCGCGCGGTTTTGACAGTTTATTGCAACCAGAGTTGATACTTCAGATTTCAGTTGATAATAATCGATATAATCTCATTACCACACTCACAGATATTCCTTTTATTGTGCACACAATCGTATAAAACCTACTGTCTGGTACTTTAGTATAGAAGAACACAAATTATAGAAATTAATTTTGTGTAAAAAATGTAGTTCATCCCCATTATTATATTATTGATATAATTAGTTATAATTATGATTAAAAGTATGATAATTGTTATTGCTACGATTATGATAATAATAATTATTAATACTTTCAAGAATGACAGAAAGAAAAAGAATTGAAGTTGAAAATGTAGGCTACAGCATAGGCGAGGACAAACTAAATCCAAGATCAGAATCCGAAAGGAATTCCCAGGTAAAATAAATTAACCATTTGAGAAAATTATCAATCAGTTGCCTCGGTAATATTATAGTTATTTCCTAGAAACTCAGTTGACTGCAGCCTTTCACAAGCCTCTCCGTATTTAATGAAACAAAAAAATGTAACTTACCGTATGGGAACAGAATTTCATAAAGTCCTCCAGTAAATTATACACAATGCAAAAAAAAAAAAAATAATAATAATAATTAGTTTACTTTTTTTATCAATACGATCATCACTTTTTTATTGTGGTTACCACATTTTTCTGTTAATACTGTTGTTCTAGTCAATGTAAAGAAGAGAATACGTACCTTAACCATAGTGAAACAAACATTAAATCGTTATTGAAGTTCGTTCGATGTAATAAACATCTTTATATAATGCAATTTAATAGCTATGTTGGTTGTTTAGTTTATCAGATGCTTTAAAGTTTGTTACGCCATACGGCATAGGCCTACGACAATGCGCGAGATATACTATATGTTATATATTATTTAGGGCCTATGTATGTGGGTGGTGTTGTGTCCTTTCATTCCCATCCCGCGAGAGGCAATGACAAATCTCCGCGGTATCACCCTTGCCTGAATCACCTCGGACGAGTCGTGGTCATCACCCCACGGCTTTGTCCCGGGTCTGGACCTGCCTTCGGGCAGAACACTCATCATCATCATCATCATCATCATCATCATCATCATCATCATCATGTATGTGTGTCTGTTTTTCTTTGAATCAAATTATTACAATGTAAATCCACACTATTTACCGAAATATAATCATTACATTCTTTAATTTTGTGCATTTTGTAGTGATGTATGTTAACACTAATACAGTTAACATTTTTTTTTTCTTTTTTACCGACACTCACTGCTAGTTATCGAGTAATGTGAATTACCTTATTTAAGCGCTTTCAACTCCACACAGCAGCCATCTTCAGCAACTCATAAAGTAGCATTAAAGTAGTATTAGTAAAACTAAATTAATAATAATCTTTACATTGCACAATATGAGAAGGTTAACCTATATAAAGCAATAAAATTTCACCAAACTGAAGTAATTTAAAAATGTTTCGAATCGCCTGATCTGTATACCCTGACTGCCTGCGCTGTGAATGAGTTTAAGACTTGTAAATTACACATTTACTACTCAAGTTAGTACCTTAAATTTACTATCAATTATAATAGTGCAAACAAAAGTATACTCCATTCACATATTAGACGAAACTTTGTCATATTCATTTACTCTATAGCCCTACATAGACTAGTCGCAAACTTATTTCAATGAGTTATTAAATTACTCAGCCAGACCAAACTTAGAAATAAAAAAGGAAAGCAAATAAAATATGTATTTGTATTTGTAAAAAATAAATAAATAAAAAATGAGTAGGTCTACAATTTTTGGACCTGATACAAGAATATGGATCTCGATTCTCAATCTTTAAAGTTAAATCATCCTCAATACAAAAATGGTCTACCCATTAAATGTAGATTTAAAGTGGAAATTCTTTCTGAAAGAAATTAAGTTATTAGAAGCGCAAGGGCACAACCTACTCCCTACCTCGTGACTGAAGTCCACCAGAATATTGCACATGCTTGAACAACATATTTAAACAATCAATACACAGTAAAATTCTCCTTTCACACCAGATCTGTGATTGAGATGATGTTTTATCGTAAAACCTTCATACAATGGACAGTGGGAGAACTATCACATCATAAACAAGAAGTTCAGAAAAGCCGCTTAGCAGGTTTTCCACAAAAATGCTGGACCAAATGCGTCATATGGATGAAGAATCCTAACTCCTACAGAAAAATTCAATGACTTACGAATTACCAAGAGATTCTACAGCGAATGACGCCAGGAATTTTATGAGTCACCCACATGCAACGCTGCAGATGATGGGGGAGAGTTTTTCCAATTGCGACATTTTGAAGAATCGCCAATTCAGTATGTTTTACAGACCTAATAATACTATGGACAATCATATTTTTCACCTCAAAGATTGTAGCAAACAAAGTAAGGTGAATATTGTAATGTTTACATATAACCATAGGAAAAATAATTCGTATAATCCTCAAAGATTTGTTTATTAGCAATGTGCAGTTTTGATGTCGGAGAGTTTCAATTTTATTAAATAACTCATTTGTAAGAAAATGTTACCTTCATCATTTTTTAATGTAATATATAATATACCAGCAGGTGCCAGCGCCTTCGCCCACGATAATTAATTCGAAGATTACAAATTAATAGCAAAATAATTAAAACATATTTATTAACACGTAGCCTATACGCGAATCATTCATAAACTAAACGAATATTACTTATAACGGAACAGCTAACAATCCATCGTAAAGTGCGTTACACGATTAAAAAGTGCCGCCTGGGAAAATTGACCTCAGATTCGAGTTGTCTGGCCCAGAACACCCCTGCTTAGTGAGATCCGTCCAAATCGATCAATGTTTGCACATTTAGGCCTATTAGAGCGTAATTCCCCCCGTGGAAATTTCTGACTCGCATATATATTTTTTTGTTGGTATTGCCATATAGTTTATGTTTTTAGTTGCAGCCTATACAGCCTATACCCTAAAAACCAAGGAAGTCCGGAGAAAATGACTTTGTTTTAATTTTCTTTGTTCTTTGTTCCTAATATGCCCAGGGAATTTCTGAACCACATTTTATTTTGGTAGTATTGACATCCAGTTTAAGGTTTCAGTGGTTTGCCACTTACCGTATACAGCATATCCCGAAAAACCCGGAAAAAAGCGTAAATATGGAGAAAATTACTTTTACTCTTTTGTCTTTGTTCTTTGCTCCTAATATTCCCATGGAATTTCTGACTCACATATTTTTTTTGGTATTGCCGTCTAGTTTAAGGTTTCAGTTGTTTGCCCCTTACCAATTACAGCATATCACCTACAAACCCGGAAAACCATGTAAATACGGAGAAAAAGACTTGGTTTTAATTTTTCTTTATCTTTGTTCTTCGCTCCTAATATTCCTAGGGTTTTTCTGACTCATATTTTTTTGTTAGTATTGTCATCTAGTTTAAGGTTTCAGCTGTTTTCCCCTTACCAATTACGGCATATCCCAGAAAACCTGGTACACTACGTAAATACAAAGAAAAAGACTTTGTTTTAATGTTTTAAAATCTTTGTTCTTTGCTCATAATATTCCCAGTTAACGTAGGCCTATATTAATGAGTTCTGTTTCAGGTAAACTGTAACCATAATTGAAGAAAAGCCTTTGAGATGGAACATCAACAAGAGTTGTTTAATCCATTTTAATGAAAATAAATCAGACAATATTCTCCAATCATTTTCCGTCCAATTCTTTCAGAAAGTTCGTGTGTTGAAATCAGATTAAAGGAATTCACTTAAAATAATAGATTTGAAACTGTGAGCAGACAAGTGCCATAATGGATGCAACCCGGACACCAGATACCACCGATGGTAGAAATAAATTATCTACATCGAGATCTACTGGTACTTTTCTGCACAAAGTTTCAAATCTATTATTATCAGCCAATTCCTTCGGTCGGATATCAACACACTCACGAACTTTCTGAAAGGATTGAACGGAAATGGTAGGAGAATATTGTCTGGTTTGCTTTCATTAAAATGGATAGTACATCTCTTGTTGATGTTCCATCTCAAAGGTCTTTCTTCAAACATCGTTATAGTTTACCTGAAACAGAAATCAATAATCATTAATAAAAGTTTATTGGGAATATTAGGTGCAAAGAACAAAGATTTAAAAAAATACTTTTTTCTCAGCATTTACGTAGTTTTCCAAGTTTTCCGGGGATAGCCTATGCTGTAATTGATAAGGGGCAAACAACTGAAACCTCAACTAGATGGCAATACCAACAAAAAAATGTGAACCAGAAATTCCCTGGGATTATTAGGAGCAAAGAACAAAGATAAAAAATTAAATCAAAGTCTCCTTTTTTACGTAGTTTTGCGGGAATACAATGTAATTGGTAAGGGGAAACCAACTGGAACTATAAACTACATGGCGATACCAACAAAACATATGTGAGTCAGAAATTGCCTGGGATTATTTGGAGCAAAGAACAATAGAAAAAATTTAAACAAAATTATTTTCTACGTATTTACGTGGTTTTTCCGGTTTTTAAGGGGTAAACAACTGAAACTTTAAACTAGGTGGCAATACCAACAAAAACTATGCGAGTCAGAAATTTGCTGGGAATGTTAGGGGCAAAGAACAAATAAGAATTAAAACCATCTCATCTTCTCCGGATTTCCGTGGTTTTCCGGGAATATGCTGTAATTGGTAAGGGGCAAACAAATGTAATATTTAACTAGATGGCAATATGAACAAAAATATACGTGAGTCAGAAATTCCCTGGGAATGTCAGGAAAGAACAAAAAAAATAAAAACAAATTAATTTTCTCCGGATTTCCGTGGTTTTCCGGGTATATTCTGTAATTTACAAGGGATAAAATTTAAATTCTTATCCTAGAAGACAATACCAACAAAACAATATGCGAGCCAGAAATTCCCACGGGGAGGGTTTGATAATGGTATCCCATGGTATGATTATTCATTATCCCTCTTCCGTCTATGTTGAAAATTTCAGATGTCTGCGGGCCTTGACATTATAAACAATCCAGAATTCCGTGCGATATATTGAAAAAAAAAGTGTGCGTAAAACTTGTTTAAATTTTTATTTTTTCAATTTTTGATTGTTGGATTTTTTCAATTTCGCATTATTGGAATTTTTAATATTGGGTTTTTGGACTTT
Source organism: Ectobius pallidus (assembly GCA_964059195.1). NCBI lineage: Eukaryota > Metazoa > Arthropoda > Insecta > Blattodea > Ectobiidae > Ectobius > Ectobius pallidus. The sequence continues at coordinate 63,312,499 of CAXKWD010000001.1, forward strand.
TTAAATTTGGATTTTGGATTTTTTAAATTTGGATCTTTTAATTTTTAATTTTGGATTTTTTAAATTTTTAAAATTTTCGTTCTTTGAAACTTTAAATTTTGAATTTTATTATTTATTAAATTTTGGATTTTTGGATTTTAAAATTTAAAATTTTGTTTATTAAGTTTTGGAAATTTGGATTTTTTAATTTTGGATTTTTAACTTTTTTTTTTTTTTTTTTTTTAAATTTTGGATCTTTGAATTTTGGAATTTTTTATTCTTTATTTATTTTTTTTTTTAATTTTAGATCTTTAAAATTTTTATTTTTTGGGTTTTTTAATTTTGGATTTTTAGATTTTTTCAATTTTAGAGTTTGAAATTTTTTATTTTTTTAAATTTTGAATTTTTGGGTTTTTAATTTTTGATCTTTGAATTTTTAATTTTTGGATTTTTAAAATTTTGATTCTTTGAATTTTTTATTTTTGGGTATTTTTTAATTTTTATTTTTTAATTTTTATTTTTAAATTTTTTAAATTTTGGTATTTTGGATTTTTTAATTTTTAATTTTTAAATATTGGATTTTTAATTTTTAATTTCGCATTTTTTATATTTTAAATGCGTGGATTTTTTATTTTTAAAATTTTGGATATTTGGATTTTTAGTTTTGGATTTCTTATTTTTTAAATTTTGGATTTTGGACTTTTTAATTTTGGATCTTTGATTTTTAATTTTGGATTTTTTAAATTTTGGATCTTTGATTTTTGTTTGTTTGGATTTTTAAAGCGCTGTAATGAATCTCCGGGTTACATAAAATAGATAATATACCTTTAGATTGCTTAGGAATTGTCTATTGCCATTGAGCAAGTAAGTATTATTATTATTATTATTATTATTATTATTATTATTATTATTATTATTATTATTATTAATATTATTACTACTACTACCAGTCCCATTAGCAGGTCCTCGTACTAGGTCTGAAACATTTCCTTTGAATACTCCTAATCATTGAGTTGATTGTTTTCTGTGCAGTCCGCTCCGAAACAGTCTAGTAATTTCGTGACGGTTTTGAGTGTGACACTAATTTCGTGACGGTTTTAGTGTGACACTTATTTCGTGACGGTTTTAGCGTGACACAAGGCCCCGATTTACCCCTATCGCCGCTAAAGAAGTTTTACTTCAAAAATTGCAATGCTTTTATTTTCGAGTTATGACAAAATAAAGTAAAGCCACCTGCAATTGATTTGACAATTGAAATGTATTACCGGAAACTTATGCTTCGATAGCACAAAAATCACGTTTTCTGCGAGTTCTTCACTCATAACTCGCGAACGAAAGCGAAAACTAAAAATCCAGCTTCGAGGTGCATTCGCCACTCTTCAGTCCATCTATGTTTAAAATTTCAGATCTCTCTTTGCAGTAGATTTCGCTGGGCATCGCGCACATATAGACAGATAGACAGATAAACACTTCCTCGTATTATTATTGTCATTAGTAATATTATAATTATAATTATTATCATTATTATATAGTCAATAAAAAACTGAAGAATGCCAACTCATCGACTAGCAACCGGTTATCCGCTTACTTCGTGGGCACAACAAATCACACCCCACCTATTTCTTTGGGTCGGAGTGAGAGGGTGATATAATATATTTTATTAATTTTAGATGTGATGTAACCTTGGAATGTTCAAGGAGTCTGAAAATGCAGTCACATTTCACTTAATACGTAAAAATATAAAAATGAAATCTGTTGCTTGGACCATTATATATTTTCATTTCATATTTTTACAGCAATATCAAGAATATATCTAATATAAAAATGATAAGTTCATATTTCCACTGATGCTGAAGTTCGTGTTAAAGATCTTAACGAAATAAGCAAACCCTGTTTTTCAAGTCCCTCTTCTTCATACTTCACAGTCTGAAAGAGTATATAAGTTCTTCTAACATACATTCCTGCTTTGTTTGAAGCCAGATAATTCTAGGAGTTGTAGTGAAGTTAGACAGGCAAGTACATGCACTTAGAAACTTGGTGACGTCATTCAAAGCTGACAGGAGGCACAACAATGTTTGCCTCTCACGTATGTTATTAATCCTCAGTGACATAAACGTGTCTTCCGCCGTGTTTACATTGTCACGTGGTTCATTATGCTTACATTCCTCATTTTCAAAATGGCATAAGGAACAGTAGTTTACACAGTGTCTACTATGACGTCTGTTCAGTTGCCTTAAAAGCTTACGAAGACGTAAGCGAATATTTCTAGCAGTACTTAAATGTACTGATTCGTTCATTCAGCAAGTTGACTAATTTTTAAGACACAGAATGAATTAATTAAAAGTATTATTTAGTAACATATCTTCAGAAGAGGGGTTAGTCTAGATAGGAGTTATAAAATTAAATTAATGGTAATCCAGTTTAAACTGAGAAGCTTATCGATAAGCAAAAGTATGAATTAACTGAAAATGCTTCAAAGTCCCATTGAATCCCATTTACTATTCACAAAATGAACACTGTATTGTATTGTATAAATACTGTATAGCGTCAGAAAGAGAATAGTTGCAAGTTCTTGTAGTATGATTTTGTCTCGTTTGAAAAAAACTATAGATGAAATTACTCTCTGGGCGCAGTTAAAAAATAGTAATAATAATAAAAACTTTTTAAGGCAGTTTTTCTTTAACAAAATTAAATTTAATAAATAGCCGGTGAATTTTATTAATTTTTCTTACAAAAAAATTACGGTCTCGAAAGCTACGATATCAAAATGGTGGAAGATATAATGAAAAGTCAAACTTTACGAAATAAATAATCTACTTTTCTACGTGAAGTTTCTCACTTAAACCTAACACTTTTGATTAATAAATACGTAAGTTTTAAATTATATTATTTGTTTTATTGATGTGAATAGGATATTTTATTAGATAACTTATCCAGAATCACTTGTTACTAAAGTCGCAGCTTCACTAGCACAAGATTGGAAATTACTATTGTGCTTTATGTTTAATTTTGGGCATGTTGTATAATTTCCCAGATTAAGAGCAGTAAATGTTGTTAGGACAGATTTTAAAGGAAATCCCAAAAGTGTGTATGATCAACTTATCGGATGGTTACTTCTCCTGTTATATCAAAATGAAAGCTGGTAATGAATATAAGTTACTTTTCTGTGGCGTACTTCAATAAAATGGATTTTTTGTGATAAAACGAACAAGAAACACAGAAAAAATAAACCGTTGCTCTAGCAGTTTTATTCTCTTAGGCATGGAAGATAGTGAGGGTCCTCATCTCTACCTGATTTATCTCCAGGATTTAAAAAAATCAACTTACTGTCTTTGCCACAGACTCGACAATGCGACTTCGCAAATATTCAGAGAAATATTACATGGAAAGTCTGTTTAAAGTCTGTTCATAAAAAATCTTGGTTGTATTTCACAAATTTAATTTCAGAAAATAATTGTCTGAACTGACAGGTAAATTAAAATTTTTAGGGAAAATTCCTAAGCAGAGGGTATGTAGCGCCAGGCAACTTTAAAAATATTCTACCCCAACCAGACCTGTACAGCCGGGGCAAAATGGTTGGGCCGACTCTTGTTCGTTAGAGTATTAAAGTTCTATGGAGCGGTTCACAAAAAATGCAAACGAGCTTGCAGTCATAATTTGTTCACTGACGAAACGTCTCCACCTTCTGCACTGAAGATTGTGAGTTCACTTCTCGTTAATTCGTTAATAAGCAATAATAAGGTAGATAAATACTACTCAAAATAATAATAATAATAAGGAGTAAATATAATAATAATAAGGAGGTAGATAAATACTACTCAAAATAATAAGGTAGTTTGAACTTCTTGAAAATTTTAATGAAATAAACGAATTTTATGCCTTAGCAACGCGATGAAAGGCCTGCTGTCGGGATTAGTATCATGTTCGCTTGCTAGAAGTATGACCAGAAACTTGTATTTAAAATAATACGGCAGTAATCGTCGCCGTGGAGACGATGGGACCCTGATGTACAGATTAGAAGATCCTGATGTCAGAAATAGGAAGACGTCCGGAGGCATGACTGGAGATGCGTGGTCTACAGATTTCCTACGGCAAAATATCAGCAGTGGGATTCAAAGAGGAAACGCTGCTATAATAGCATTTTGGGAACGTTTCCTCAAACACAGGCTCTGGAGGAAATATTCTATAGGCCTATTTTCTAATTAGTGAGATCTCTGTAAGACTCGTAATTCGCAGTCTTCAGTTTATCTGCCATCCATCCTCTTAGGTCCTCCACATCAGTAGAGAACTGGAACTTACGAGCTACATCAAGAGCTGCCCGCCGAGCTGCTGCAACTTTTTTCACTGCTGCAAGTCTTGCCACTTGCTACAACTTGGTTTTTACGCTCATTAATGCTACACCATGGCATTATAATATGTAATTTGTAATTTTATGTGAGCTAAAAACTGAAAAAATATAATTATGCGTTATTATTTTATTAAACATATTATCCTAAATTAATTTTTAAAAATTTCAATAATTAAGGAGTTTTTGGGATTCTAATATAGAGCCAGTGTTGCCCACTCATTTCGCTAGTCAGCTATTTAAGGACTGTAGCCATTTCGCTTGCTAATATAATAACCATAGTACGTGGCTACATAATCCAATATCGGCTTCAATAATTGATTTTATGTTGCTCTACGATATTTTTATTTAATTTTTAAGAAAACCTTCTGTGTCCAGAATAGGTCCTCCATTCGATTTAATAACGAATATTAGGCTCTTAAACAAAATATAGTAGAGCCTCGATTAACCGAGGTTCCGTACTATCCGAGCCTAAACTAAGGAAAAACATAAAATTAAGAATTCGCCTAAGTCCGCAAATCGCGACCGTATTTTCGTTTAAGTGGTTTTTAGTTTTTCAAAGGTATGTGTACTGTAATATATATTTTTTTTACTGCTGCTTTTGAATTTGATCTTATTTACTTATTCTATTTTCTTGATCCTCTTTTAGTGTATACCCGGGCTAACCTTTGCTTATCCGAGGTTGCTGTGGTCCACTTTGACTTGGTTAATCGAGACTCTACTGTACAGAGAATTTCAACGGTTTAGTTTGATAATTATAATAATTCTGTCATATTTCTTGTTTCATGTCAGTTCTCCAAGAACCAAAGAACCAATGCTGCATTGGTTTCTCGCCTACCCTATTATTTTTCTCTATACACGGTCAACTGTTTCATGTGCTTCTGTGTATATTTTTTTGACAACTGAAGAACACACTATTTTTTGCATATCAAGCATCAACAATTATGTTTCATAATTTGTTCTAATGAGGCTCCAAGCTAATTCTAGTTGACAGTACACTGAACTCTTGCCGACAGAGCAGGCGATGACGAGACGAGCATGAGCCTATTCTGAATCTGGAACATAAAACGGTTAGGTGGCCCAATCTTTTTGCACCAACTGTACATGATTTTCATAAAATAGTGAAGTGAGTAAAAACAAATTTTATAACCATTACCAATACCCCTAATTAAAATTAATTGTAACGTAATCTTTTGTTGCTTGTGCTCAGGGTTTGTTGTATGGGAAAGAGTGGTGAATTCAATATTTAACTCCTTTCTGTTTTCTTTACTGAATTTAGTAGATCAGACTAATATGTTAGTGCGTAAGAAAGTGAAACCTTATAGAATAATTCAAACATAAATATATTTATGCTTAATAACATTACCTACTTTGCAAGAAAGAGAATGAAGTGTAGGATTGCATTACAGAACACAATATTTTACGCTAGACGGCATTAAGATGAAATTTAAATTCCCTGAATATATCTTGCAGGGTGAGGGAGACAATAAAGAGTGATTTAGAGTAGGAGGAATTTCCATGCGAGTTATATCACCAGCCTGCAAGTTTGTAGCGCGCTGTTCAGTGTGTGAATGTATTATAATTAACAATAACTTGTACCCATTACAATTATGTGAAGTTTTGCAGACGCTCACTGCTGCTTGCGAATATGTTTCATTTAAATTACTCCATTCTGAAATTTAGCATGTGTCTTGAGATACAAGATTCTCTTGCAACCAGGCTTACCAACATGACGCTACAATGTAGAACTAAAATGGAATTTGGTCGAAAGGATGCTTCCCATAAATTATTAAAGATTACACTCGAAAGGATTAACTTATGTAGACCGTATCAGCTTTTCATTCATGAGGACGTACAATATCCACTGTGTTATGTCCAGAAATGCCATGCCCTCGTTTAGTTTTTCTTTAAAACTCCCATATTGTTTGTCGGGGAGGTTGTAGAACAAATTACCTCTAGTATTAGAAAGTATGTTTAGATACCACAGGATAATTTTATCATCACATCCTAAAAGTATGCCGTTTCATTGTTTACAATAATTCACAAATGGCAGCACTACCTTCACCATCATCAGAGAGGTTATTATAATTCTGAAATGTCCAGCTACGAGGTCTGTATCAAAGTCCAGCCCGTCTCGAAAATGTGACGATATCTTTAGCTACTTTAGTAATGTTCATAAACTTGATCGGGTCTTTTAAGCCTGGAATTTTATCTTCATATTAAAATTTTAACAGTGTATATCCATTCTGCTAAAATCGAAAATATCAACATTCAGGGATGTTAGTTTGGTGAAAAATGTCCTCTTTGTCTGTTAAGGAGTTATGTAGGCAACCGAGGATAAAATACGAATTTCAATTTATACAGTTGTAGGCAAAATTTTGTGAAAACATTTCCATCACTAGGCCTATCGCAAATTCTTGTTAATAAAAGTAATAAGAGAGAATAAAGTAACGCAAAACATAAAATGTTGAACATTTAAGAGCTATCACAAAAACAGTTTTCCTTTGTATAGGGTTGCATGCAAGTACTATAATAAATTATACCAATAATAGTGGAACTACTGTGTTTTGAATTTAAAAATCATATTAATAATGCAGAAATATTCACCAACCAAACGTTAGCACTACACGACTAAAGGGTATGAAGATATTAAATTTTTACTTACATTATGTTTTCCAGTTAAACTGAGCAGTCCTAAATGATTAGGGATATTACCCTATATACATTTAAAGAAAACAGAGTACGTAAAATACTACAAGAAAAAGACTGCTCCTTATCTGCAAACAACGAAACATTTTAGTTTGGTACTTATTTATAACAGTTAATCTGGTCCTCATAGAGAGACATATACAGTATATCGTGAGTCAGTGATCTCACGAATTCACCTAGGGCTAATTTATATGAATCTACCTCTTGAAAAACGAATATAGAAATAGTGGTTTGATTAAAAATTCTGTTAAGCTTTCGATGAACCCCAGACACTAACTTTAATAAGAATAGGCTACAGACAAAATATCTTATATGCCAATGTTAAATTCGGTTGCTGTTAAAGGTATGTTTTATACAAAAATGAGAGCAGTAATGCAATAGCCCTAATGTTTAATGATACAGCTGATACATTTTTCACTGCAATTTGCAACATGCATAAAAAAGTAACGTGAACGGTTCAATTCTAGCTCTGCTACTCATTCTCCACATATTATCTAATAATTAAAAGAAGTGTCTGTCTGTCTGTCTGTCTGTACGCTAAAATCTACTGGACGCAGAGTTCTGAAATTTTAAACGTAGAGGGACTGAAGGGTGGCCAAATGCACCTCGAAGCCCGATTTTTCATTTTCGTTTTCGTTCGCAAGTTAAGAGTGAAAACTGGCAAAAAACGTTATTTTTCTTTTTTTAGCTATCTAAGCAGGTCACTTTGCCTTCTTTTGTCAAACACTGATCAATTTAGACGGAACTCACTATGCAGGGGTTTTCTGGGCTACGGAACTCGAATCTTAGGTTGTTTTTTCTAAGCTGCGCTTTTTAATCATGGAATACACTTTAAAGCCGGATTTTTAGCTGTTTCATTAATTATTAATAAGCGTTTAGTTTAGGTCTGTGAATGTTTCGCATGAAAATGTTAATAAATATAATGTATTAATTATTTTTCTCTTAAATTTTAATGAAACATCGTGGGTAAAGCCGCGGGCGCTATATCTCTAATAGGAAATAACCGACGTCGGACCGCTGTGACAGTTACTTCATTCTTTCGACTTCATTAACAGAAGGCAAGTTTGGGACATGCTGTGTGCATTCCGACCTCATGGCCACTAGTTATTTATTTAAGTAGTTCAAAGATGTTCTCACGGGGTTGAATTCACCCCACTCCTAGCCTACATACTTCGGAAAATACGAGGCACAGGAAATCGCAACCAGGCCAATAAAACCAACTTTTGACTTCCAAATTGTCTGGTTATAGTACTACAAAAAAACAAACCAATTATAATTTACAATGTACAAACCTGTTTTAGTGTCAATCAGCCGGAGTTAAAAGTCCGAGAGTTCAAAAGTAAGTAGGCCTATTGAACTGGTGCAGTTGTTTTACCTGAAACAAAACAAAGAATGTAAAAATTATTAATTCATATTATTAATTTGAATAACTCTTAAAATTATTAATTTATATTATATAGTAGTAATTTTTTATTCGTATAGAATATGATCAAATAAGTTAAGCGTATAGAATACGTGAATTATTGTGTATGCCTAAATGATACGTGGCGATTCACAAAACATCCAGTTAGTCGGATAGCTCGGAAATAGTCGTGCGAGTTCTGTTCACAGGCTTTTGTAGGCCTAATTTGATCCAACATTATTTTATACCCAAAATAGTCAATTCTAAAAAATGTGCTTTTCATTCTAAGACGTCAGTTCGTGTATACATCGTGTAGTAGTTAGACGGGCTAGTGAATTAATGTCAAGAGTCGGGTTCTACTTTTTTAGACATGTTAATGAAATTATTGTTCTCCAAGTGCCTAAATCGACAGTTGTATTGTGATCCTATATGCGCTGGTACCATACTAAAACTTCATATGAATAGTAACATACGGAAATGTGGGACCATTTTAAAATGTTGAACTATACAAATGAAGGGGCAGGGTAGCCTATGGAATACAGGGTGTTAATGAATAACACCGAAATATTTTACCTGTGTATAGAGGGGACATAGACAAGCCACTTTTATTAGGACATTTTTGCTCTATGACGTAAAATGTGTATGCTACAGGGCATTAAAGTCCTTAAAATTTGGTGCTCATAATTCAATAATTGAACGAAATAGGGTTAACATTTTCATTAAATTGACTTCATGCCTTCATAGCGATCGATAAAAACCCGATTCTTAATAATTCATCAACGGCTATACCATAATTTAGAATTTTCATAATCTGCAAAATTTACAGACTAATCACATGATTGCCCGCCACTGCATGATGTTTTTATTCCTAATTCCAGACGTGATCAAAAATGTTTCGTTTGTCTTTTTTCCCCTCAGAGTTGTAAGATATCATTCGTCATTTTTTACAATTTTCCCGACCACTATACAATATTCACTGTTCCTTTGTTTCCCATCATTTCAAGTATTAGAAGTCAGTGGCGTGCATATCCTTGGGAGATTTTATGTTATAACAGGAAGAATTGAATCCATAGACCAAAAATCTCCTAATGAAAGTTGCTTGTCTATGTCCCCTCTATACACAGGTAAAATATTTCGGTGTTATTCATTAACACCCTGTATATGTATAATGCAGATTATGAGAGCTAGATGTGAGATAGTAGCCATACACATTCATACGCAACTGCACCGTGACACAAGCATGTACAACGGTAGTTGTAAGCATGAAAGCAAACATACCCACTCCATGATCCCTTATAGTTCGGTACGGATAGGCATTATTCCCCAAATCTTCCTTCAGCCCCATGTGGTATTCTCTGGCAATTCCACCTCGATAGTGCACAGCTTCTGATTAACAACTAAACTACCATCGCCTATATTCTTATAACCGAACATCAGAATGCTACAAAGTGATATATCCATATAGGCCTACTAGAGATGACTCACTTTCCCAAATCATACAACATCTCACGCCTTACTTTGAGAAAAAAAATTGTTGTCATGACTTATGCTCCATCCCTCGTATTAATTAGGATCGTAATCTATGCTACAAAATGTTTCCAGTAATGGGGAATATTTATACATTTATATATATATATATAGGGAGAATATTTTTCTCCAGAAAGTTGATTTAAGCAGGTCTCACATTCAGTGAGAATAGTATTGATGGTATCACAAGTTCTCGTATATCTCCAATTTGATTTCCTAATATTTTCCAGGTAGGCTTATTCGTTTAAAGACATCAGTTTTACTTTTCATCAGACGCTTTTAAAATAAAGAGAGGGCTACTGTTACTGAGAAATTAATATTAATTGGTTATATTAGCCTAAAGGTAATGTCTGTTCTTGAAATTAAATTATAAATTCACACCAATAACACTGGAGATAAAAGAAAAACAAAACAGATGAATTCGAAATCCAGAATCCAGAATGTTAAGCAAGAGATCTCTACAGCTGAGCTATGGTTTGATCATTGTTAGACATTCATATTTGTTACAGAACGAATTTAGCCTCGTCCTTGATATTATATTATCCGTATTTACGAATTGACTAAACCAAATTTTAATGCTAATCGCAGGTATAACAATATTTAAAGCTAAGTTAGAAGGAATTTTTAAATTCAAATTTAATGATTTCCCTATGGACAGAACATAAAACTGAATAGGCGATAGGAGATTCACGCTAGACAGCGTCAATTTTCGTGCCAAAGGTTGTACAATAAGCAATGAGTGGTTACAAAGTAAGATTTCGTCTCTTAAGCGTTCTGGCCGAGACTGCTTCGAATATTTTATTACCACACATTACACTTGTGAATGTTTAAAATAAAAATTATAAGTTCGATATTATTATAATGCCGTTAGTGTACAATATATTTAAGAAATGGTTAGAATATGTTCTTCGAGAAAATAAAAAACAAGTTTTTGTTTCATTAAAATGGAGAGTTCTATTCAGATAATGTTGCCGATCTACTTTAAGCGATATTTCTGGAATGTATTTTATTATTATTTTGAGCCCATATTTTCATTTCCAACCCATACTGTTTGTAGGTAGAATCATACAGATAGATATATAAACAGACAAAGATATGCACACATAGGCATAGATTTTCTGAAAAGGGTAGCTCAAGACTCAGAGGAACAGAAAATATGTAATTCTGACGAATGCCCAACCAGCTAGTTGAATGAGTACAATATTCGTTCCAACCTGAAATGAGCAAAGAAAGTAAAAATTATATCTAGTTTTGTTTTCTGTAGGTTTGCAAATGATTCATCTCACAAAGGAGTACATAAACCGAGAAATCATCGCTTAAAGGCAGAATGTTTGTTAACCGCCATCAAGTTGAGCTTTATGTATGAAACAAAAACATTTCTTTTTTTCATATTTTCATTGGTTTTACAGTGAGCTGAAAGACAGGTAGTCAATGATATCTGGCTATCCACTACAAAAGCAATACAGCCATTGTTTAATTACACAAAAATGTGGCTCTCTATTGCGATTCATCAATAAATTTGCTGTCATCCACCAGATGTCAGTACCCAATCAATCACACGTTACATCTCATAAATTCGCGGGATCTGATTCGTGCGCGACAAATAGCACTGCTAAATGTACATTATTAACCAGCAAGCATAAACCATAGTTAATGTTCAATTTATTTACAACACTAGCTGAGGCGTTTATTTTCCCATATGTTGTACAGGCTCCGGTTCCCAAATAACTTACTTAAGAGTACAACTCATGGATTTCTCATATCAAAACACTCGAAAGCTCAGACTGTTAACTAACTTAGTAAATACTGTGGCACCTGCAATCTTTACCACGGTCAATGACATATCTATCTGTACAGTTTAATCCGTGTTATGGGTTGTAAAATGCGCCACTGTTTAAAAGTTGAGACGGTAACTGGTATTAGAACTGTAACTTACCCCACAGTCAATAATGTACACCACATCCATGTCCGTTGAGGACGGTTTCAGTGACCGGATCCGCTACTTCATAATCAAGTAGCTCCTTACCTCACGAGGCTGAGAATCCCAACTACGTGGTTGAATCTGGGCCACACAGTCATACATTGATTCTTTTTTCATTTAAAAATGCTAACTTTAATGTAACAGCTCAAAATTACATAAAACAGCATTAATTAACTTCTTTCCGTAGAGGTTAGTAATAATGTATTGAAGTTTACAACCTTACACCCTCTACAAAGTGTTACCTTATACTCTATAAGTTACATAAGATGTTCAAATACCTTACATTTCATGTTACGTTAGCCAACATGATTATTTTTGTATACAGTCAATAGTTTAAAAAATGTGTAGGCTAATGAAGATACAAAGTCAATATAACAAAACAAAATTAAGTTATAACGTTATAAAAACATAAATGTACAGTAAAAGATTCTTGCCGAATAAAATAAATGCTGATTTTTATTTTTTGTAGGCTTATCTACTTCTGGGGATGCATTTTGGCATAGGTTATGCCATCCTCATCCATTTTAAACTCTCGTAAACTGTGTAAAGAGCATTGTTATGGTTGTTCAAATGAAGATTGTGATTTTAACATGGAATTTTTAAGGCCAGAACCAAAATCACACTTCATGTTGAGGTGTACCAAGTGCGAGAAGGCGAGATAAGTTGGGGGAGAACAAATGAGAGTTTTCACATTAGCATTATGGAATCCAAATTTAGATAGCTGTCAAATAATAATGTATAAATACTATTAACTAGCCCAGGACCCCTGAATTCTGGACCCCGTAAAGCTGCTTGAGTGCGGTAAACCTAGCTACAGAGGGGAGATAACGGTCAGAATAGTGAAGTATTTGTACAGAATTATCATTATTGTAATGAAGGAAGACGAAACAGTCTTTTTTTTTTTACAAATTTAATGCATAAAATTATCATAGGGCCTATCAAGAATTTGGTGAATACTCTGAAGAGCGAATTGGAGAATGTCAGCCTAAGATCAAAATCGCAACGAAACAGGTAAGGACCAGACACAATGATACAGACAAGCAAAGCAAGTTTAGCAGTAAGAATAACAGATTTTGCTGGAAAATTATTAAAAAATAAATAAAACTCACTTTCGTTTCAGCCAAAACATACTTAGCAATCCGTGACAGACGGGGTAGAATTGGCATGACATTGGTTTAGGAAACATGTGCCACTTAAATAGGGAAAAAGAAAGCGTAGTGCACATATTGCTAAAATGTAAACGAAAGAACTAGAAAGACAGGGACCTAATGAATGAGTACATACGAGTGACGATATACCGCTAATATTAATGAAAATATGTTAAACAAGAAACAAAGAATTGATTAGAGCAACACCGAAACTTTCATGAAACATTCAGGACAAAACAAAATATAGAAAATGTTAATTGAGGGAAAGCTTGGATTATTATTATTATTATAATTATTATTTGTTCTTGTTGTCAAATGTAAGCTTTTTTCAGATACACTTTATTCCCATAAAAAGACGATTAGAAAACAAAAATAAGAATGTTTATACCATATTGACAAAAAATTATGAACAGATATTTTTTTAAATGTTACATTAACGTTAATTTCACTGAGGAAAAATTTATTTAATTTAGGTGAAGTGAAAGTTAGACAGTTTCATTTCACTAAAACAAAGAGGATTGAACTTTCCGATTGAACAATTAAATTAATAATCTCACTTAGCATAATTTTAAAAAATATCACAAAGTGATCAAATCTACGATATTATAACGTCATCAAAATTATATAGCTTAAACAAGTGGTGACGGGAAACTTACATTTATGTAATAAATAATTAAAAGGACATTCACATAATGTAATCTCAAAATTATACTAAACAAAAATGAATTCAGTATAGCCTACACTTTTAAAAAACTGCAGCACTTACTATTCAATGGGAAATAACACATTATTAGAGGTAAACAGAAAAACGATTTTATTATTGTCTTGCTAGGTATACAAATATAGTGAAAACAGTTTCCATGGGTATGAGAAAGAGAAAGAGAGAAAGAGAGAGAGAGGAGGTAAAAACAAGAATTTGAGTGTGTAACGAAGCAAGGAGCAGTCCACGGGAACTGGCTGTGGTGTGGCAGAAGATGCTGCTACTTACATATTCGCAGAGCACTTCAGCTCGCAAGTGTTGAAGAAAAAAACTAATTGCAGTTGTCAGCCAGGGAAATATACAATGGGACTGGAATACTAACGCAAACCCAGCACTGCAAGACACTAATCACTTCACTTTAAGTAATTAAACCTGCCAGAGAAAACGGACTGCCTACTCTAGAAAAGTCAAAATTAAAGAAAAACTGATCTATCCTCGGATGAATTTCTTCTCCGACTTTCTCTCCTCAATAACGTTAAAAGTGACTCCTGAAAAATCTTATTAAAGGACCGTATAAATAACTGCTTATATAGAATTTTACTTGTGTTCACTTAGCATATTCAAGGAAAATTTTTAAATAAAAAATTGTAGAATATAGTTTTGAGCTCGAAACAGAAACAAGAAAGAAAATAATATTTTGTAGATTTTCATTTTTTTAAATTTGTGTGATCATGTGTATCAAAATACAGATCCAAATTAATTAGGTTTAAATTATAAAAATATAATCGTCACAATATAACGATGAAGTAAACACTTTATTTTCGCAATATTCGCTCCCTAAGTTACGCATTTGAGTTTTCTAGATAATTGTTCATACACATTTTCAATCGCCTCAGATTATTTATAAAGTCAAAGACGTGATATTGTAAGTACTTCGACATTCCACAGGCTTGGTTCATAACTATGACCATACCGTTACATTAATGTTGCTAAAACATAATACAATATTGCTATAGGCAATGTAAAAATAGCTTAATGATACACTATACATTTGGATACATTCTAGGGTAAAATTAATGCAAAGAGATTTAAAAGTCAATTTACATAAATAAATGTTTATAAAAATAATATTTGAGGTTGAAGCAGATTAGATCTTAGTTGATGTTAAACGTAGGCCTATACATCAATTTTGTAAACACAATATATTTAGGTCAGATGAATTGTAATATAGGCCTACTATTACATTAATTTCACCCTAGACTGCAGTCAAATTTATGTTCAATTTTTAATTTTCACACCTTTCCACAGTACAATATTCAATATGTTTAGTCTTATAATAGAACTGTTCAGAAATACAATCAAAGGCATAATTAACTCAGAGTCCTTCAGCCGTAGGCCACACTCCTGGGCACAATACAGAAAATATATAATATTTGTTTGGACTTAACTATCATGTAGCCCAGTCAAATGTTACATCGGGACTTAGATTAAATGAAGTATTAATGATTTTTGGAGGGAAGTTTCGAACCGTTACTGGGATCACAAATCCAGATTTGCAACCCTCAGAAACCTGTGCTCGCCGAATGGTGGTCGAAATAAACCGGTTTTTTCGGACATTTTTAGGTTTTTCGACGATATCTCCTAAACTATTCATTTGTTGGAAAGAATCTTTCTTAGCTTGTTTAAAGTAAATTAAATGTTTAAATGTTCTAAACTATGAGATCAAAATCTTTTCTGTAAGTTATATAGTTATCGAGATACGGGTTTTCAAAGATTGGCCTTATTTTCCAAAAAGTTAAAATTTCAAGTTTTCTTCGTGTTTCGAACTGAATATCGCCAGTATAACACGTCCTACAGGAAAGTCAAGGGAACAAAAGTTGTAGGCAATTTAATAAGCTTTACTTTGAGCTATAGAGTTTCTTGTAGCTCAGATAGTCTCGTCATAAATGACAAAAACCGAAAAGATGAAAAATGCTTTTTTTGGTGAAAGTTGAGTAACATCGTTTCCTCCACCAACACCTTAATTTTTTTGGTAACATGTTGGCGGATAATGTCTTATAACTGCGTATAGAAACTATTTGTGTGTATATGTGTATATGGGAGATGGATTTTGCCAGAAAAAAAATTAAGCAGAATATTTCATAAAAATGTATTTACTTTTAAACCAACAGGCATATTTAAACCATGTGTGAGGCTCTTGGTATGGGATGGTATGGGACCTGGGAAGTCGAGGGTGGGGTGATGTCTTCATCCTCACTTGAAGAACTGTCATTCTGGGGTGTGGGCACATTGCATTTCAGCCCAGTTTTGCGACAGCTGCAGCCCCCAGCGCAGCCCATCTTGTACTTGCACGAGATCAGTTGCATATAGGTTTGAGGGGCTGGTTCAACTTCCATTGCAATTGGAGTAAGCCCAACTCGTCCAACTTCCACCCCATTCCGTGAGTTTTTTCCACCCCAACCACTTTTGTACCTGCCAAAAAGTAGAATACAAATTAGTTAATGTATAATATTTCAAAGCATACACATGGTGTACAATGAGAGTGTATAAGTGAACAAAGAAATTTAAGAACATAATGATAGGAAATGTACATAGACATACCTGGTGATACATACAATAAGCATTATATTTGGCAACATCTGTGGTTGGTGACAAACGGGCGAGGTTGGCTTTGGCTGTCAGGTCGTTGAGGGTGGTGTCAGTCGCTCCTTCATAAACTGTGACGAGATACTTCTCCCCAGCTGCAGCTATTTCATCGTTTCTCACATCTGGGTTGAGGAAAACTTCTGTTGCCTGAATAGCGCTGGGTTCTTGAGGAAGGTTTGACAAAGTTGGTTTTCCCCTGCCTGAAAGGGGCCCGGGAGAGTACTGGGAGAGTAATGGTTTTATTAATTCGGTGGATGTAGATGATGTTTACAGCTAATGATGAGCAAATGCAAGACCAAGACCAAGAACAAGGCGGTCTTGGTCTTGGTCTTGGTATTGTACTCTCAATCTTGGTCTTGGTCTTGCATAGGTAACCCTGGTCTTGGTCTTGGTCTTGGTCTCGGTCTTGCATCAGTGGTCTTGGTCTTGGTCTCGGTCTTGCATACTCGGTCTTGGTCTTGTTGCAAGAGTCTTGCAGTTTTCTTTTACGCATTTTACTGTGATAGATGGCGTTTATATGATTTAAAGTTACACCGATTACATGTGTGTTATTGCTTTCGAAAGTAACCAAAGCTAATTGCTTTTAGTTCCTTTGACTATGTAAACAGTAATGTGATGTCACGCTGTTTGCCGAAACGTCCATGGTGATATAAGCTAGAACAGTAAATTTGGAGTGTAAATTTAAATATTCTCTGTTATCCTATTGCAGAACTTTAAACCCAAAATCCACGAGAAGCTATATCCTATTTCAGAGTGTAAAATTATGAATATTATATTGTAAAGTTTCAAATTGAACGGCTGTGGAGACAAGAAGTAATATTAACAGGATGTATAAGAAATGTTTAGAAGATTTCCGCATAGGAGAGAGGTTCTATCTGATCTGTTTAAAACTGTATAATATAGTAACAAAACATAACGGCATTGAAGCAGATACTATAGAAATTGTGCAATCCATAGCAAATCACACAGTGTCCATTCGAAACCCAAACCCATAGGCTGCAATAAATAATATTTCTTTCCATATACCCTAGTTTTAATTTATACTTTCTAGTTGTTTTCAAGTTTTGGGCCTTCAGCTAAATAGGTCATAAATAATCATAACTATTCTTCATGCAAGTAAATATTTCTAGACCAAGCATTTTCTACTTTTAGTATCTTTTCCCATTCGATATGCATCCTTAATATGAATCAGCAGCAAGAACTTAAACACCGCCACCGTTATGTGTCAATAACAAAATTGTAGTAGTAAAAAAAGGTTTTTAGTGGATGTCCTACCTATCATCAGCAAAATGTAGGCCTGTATAGCTACAGTACAATCACATACGTAACTGTAAAGTAATAACTAGCAAATACCCGTCAAATAAGTTCCTGTTTTAATTAATTTACGGTTTAATTGTGTTTTATTGAATAATTATTAAAAATACCGGGCGTATCACCTGATTTTTTCAAGGAGAATGGCATGAGCTGAATAGCTATGTTATATTTTGTTCAAGTAGACAGGAAAGATTCTATATGTGAGAGTAGGGTATGAATATTGATGATAGGTGTAAAAAAGGATATGAAATAGGCTACTGAGCATGTTAATAGGCGTTTTAAGTTACGGGGGCTACTGTTTAAAGTTTCAAATCCTCAGATAGGCCGCCCCATGGCTGAGTGGTTAGACCGCTCGACCTCCATCTCTGGGACCCGGGATCGGATTTCGATGGATCTATGTGGAATTTGTGGTGGACAAAGTGGGGTCGGGCAGGCTTTTTTGGGGTGCTCCGGTTTCCCCTGCCTTATGTCATTCCATCATCATTGGTTGTAATAAGGAATTATTATAAATCCTCAGTCATAGATTTCTTTTAACCCAGTGAGAGGTTAGAGAAACTAGTTATTAAATAACTATATGGCAGAATTTTTATGTTTTATTGATAAATTATGTGGTCAGTATTTATACTGTACGCAAAATGAAATTTCATATATGACTTAGGGCCTTTGTTACATCTGTTTGTCTTTCGTACCATAATACTAGAGAACTATTGCAATTAAACATTTTAAAAACGAATATGGCGTTTTTATCGTGAAATTAACTCCCACCAATTGAAGAAACTACGTGTATGGAATGCCATTCAGGGAAATCCATCAGATTAATTGCAAGTTTTCATTGCAGTAATTTGTTTTAACGTAGTGGTGAGAGAGGTTGTATACGGATTTCACATGTATTATTTGAACGGTGCGCTCATTTTTGGATACGGACAGCGTCACGCACCGGGTCTGCTCTCATTGGTTACCGCACGATGAGGCAACCTCTACATTATAGGCCTGCCAGCCTTGGGACTACACCGGCTAGCGACTCTGCGGCGCCTTTGAGTAGCGTTCGCTGGCTCGCTGCATACACAACGGGGCTTTATAAAACTTTTTCACGTAGCAAGACTGCGAGAGTCTTGCAGTTAAGTCTTGTTCTTGCCAAAGTCTTGCAGGGTTGGTCTTGGTCTTGGTCTCGGTCTTGTATGGTCGGTCTTGGTCTTTGTCTTGCTAACGCTGATGGGGTCTTGGTCTTGGTCTCGGTCTTGCATTTTCTGCAAGACCAAGACCAAGGCTGCAAGACCAAGACTGGTCTCGCTCATCACTAGTTACAGCCGGCGAGGTCTTGTGGTTAGCGTCACTGACTCAGATCCGTCGGTCCGGGTTCGATCCCCGGTACCTCCTCGGTTTTTTCTGAGGTAGGGAGGTCTGGCAGGGCTGCACTCAGCCTCGTGATTCCACTTGAGGAGCTACTTGATAGAGAAGTAGCGGCTCCGGTCATGAAAACCACCATTACCGGGCGTGGGTGTCGGCATGCTGACCACATGTTCCCCAATCCTGCCATCTGCCTGTGGTAGATGACGCAGCGGTCAGGTGGTAGGCCAAGTCCCTCCAGGGTTGTAGCGTCACGGAGTTTATAGTTTATAGATGGTGGTGATAAGATGAGTGATGAATTGGTGAAGGGTGAATATTTAAGTTTTACAAGAGAGTTCAAAATGGCAACAACTCATAAGCAATCAGTAGAAAACAATGGCGGTGTTGAGTTGTGAAGGTTATGTTTATGATACGAAAGGAATACATACAAATGAGAGAGATAAAAAAAAAGAATGTTTATATACACTGTAGAAGCGGGTTGTTTCACAACATTATTTCAAACAAAACTTTAAGCATTATTTAGGCAAGTGAAAATGTTTATTAAGCTTGTCTAATATAGTAATATAGTATAACCCTCTAAGGACATGACGTTTTTCAATGACGAATGAAATAGCCTACGTAAAGAAGCTTAGATTTCGGCAAATGCATTAAAATGACACTGCATAAGTGAATGGAACACAATAGTCTGATCAAATAGATTTTAGGGTTCGGATATTGTTAAAGATTACTCAGAAGAATGGTTGTGCAGATATTCCCGTCACGTTGTGGGAACAGTAGCGATTGATTTTGCTTCTTCTACGGACGGACTGAGTCAATCGGAAAGAACCTACTCTTGGAATCTGCTCCAATTGTATACCGCATCGTGCGGCACGAGCAACATCTTGAATTTGCATTCCAAATAGCATTACATTGTTCTGTCTGGTCTGCCTTCCAGCAACACAACTTGACAACAATAATAATAATAATAATAATAATAATAATAATAACAACAACAACAATAGTAATAATAATAATAAAATAATCAATAAAGGTGCTACTATTCACTTAAAGAAATCTACGAATATAAAAATTCTATGACGAACATCTAACTTCTACAGTCTTCATCTTTTCAATGTAAATTAATATCCAATTGATTCGGTCAATTTGAAAATCCCATACCTCATTTCACCATTTTGTTCAGAAGGAACAAATTATTATTATTCCATCAAATGAAAATATTCTTTCCTACATATTAATTTATGTTCTTTGACGTTTGTCTGAGACTTTCTCTTAGCCTCAGTTATTACATTTTATTTAGTTTTGTGGATATAGGTGTTCTCAAAATGACTTTCAGAATTAGACAGCTAAGAACGACAAAATACTGCAAGGATATGTGGGGTTTATAAAGAAATGTTGTTGTGAAAAATTACTGTTTATAGAACTCAATTTACACCACTTTCATCAGGAAGAACAAAAAAGTTAATAATGCAAATATTATTTCATTCAATGAAAATATTTTTCCTACATATTATTACTTCAACCTTTGTCTGGAACTAACAACTTTTTGTGCCTTTTTGAAAAGCAGTTATTCAATTATTAGCTTTATGTGTTTTCAAAATGACTTTAGGTGTTTTCAAAATGACTCTCAGAATTAGAAATTCTATGAACTTTACTATAGATATGAACTATAGATACTGCAAGGACATGTGGGAGTGAAGAATTAGGTTGTGTATAATTTACTTTTATATAAAACTCAATTTTCACGAAAAGATGACATGTATGGGTAGAGTTTTCAAAATGACCGATATTTATTGCAAGTCATATATTAAATAAACTTAAATACAAATATGTGGAAGTCTATTGTGTTAAAATGCTAGTTGTAGCCAAGTGATAGTACAAAGGCCAACAATAATTTATTTTAGCCACATCGCTATTAGTTGTAAGCCAATTAAGCCTAGTTATAATCGTGACTTGTCTTATATTAGGCTACATTTTCATTAAAATGATGACTAACATTAATATGAGGGGGTTAAAGCCAATGTGGCGTAAATAATGTTTAGGCATTTAGAGAAACAGAAGATTTTGTTAGTTGCATTATAATAATCTCTGCTAATACTGTCCTCCCAACTACGTATATATATATATATATATATATATATATATATATATATATATATATATATATATATATATATATACATATACACACACATATATAGTTTATGAACATAATAGGACACGACTCTTCCTCCTAACAGATCTATACCGAAACATTGAATTGCAATACTTAGATAAAAAATTATAAAAACATGACTTACACCACTTTGGCTTTAACGCCCTCATATAATAGACATATAATACATTGAAATATTTTCATACAGTCAAATTGCTTATAGAGACAAAATTAATTAGGTTTTACATACAGCATGCAGATGAAATTAAGAAAATTGGATGTCAGAAAGACAATCATCATAATCAGCAAACACGGCATCCCAGGATTGAAAAAATAAAATAATATTTCATCTTGAATTGTGCACACATTAACTGCAGAGGTTCATCTGTTACTTTTGTCGTGATATGGCCTGTTTAATTTTACTAATATTTAATTTCAATTACTATGGCCTTGAGTGAAATAGCAGCAATGAATCATGATAAGTAAATATCTAATCCGGCATATGACTTTGGAGAAATCATGAAAAAAGCAAGTCAAATGGGCCAATCACGGAGTTTGAACTGGGACCTCCAAATGAAAGTCCCAGACTCAGCACAGATTCTTTCAGTTTGGTCCCATTATATTAATATTCACATAACACAATTTTATATAGTAAAATCTTAATACCGCAATGGTATTGTCCGGCTATTTGAATCCAAGACCTATCCAACCACTTCGGAAACACCGCTCGATCATAAGAATTTGACATAGCACATATTATCTAAATTAACCAAACATATGCACCATTGCACGAAAGGTGGACTTTCAGAGATTGTATGAAACTACAGTATTAAGTGCAACCCCCTACAATTACATTAGAAGGCACATAAGATCCCCCTTTATTGAATCAGTGCTCATTTATGGCAAACTCAATACCGTAAGTGAAAACATTACTTTTCTATCCTAAGGATGGCCTCGCGATTGTCTAACTTCTCATTCCGACGTAGGGGTATGTTTTCATTTGCCTCAGTCATATGCAAACACATGTTATTGTTGTAATGTGGCAGGATTTCAAATTTAACTTTGTAACTTTGTAACTAACCTTCACATAATGTCTATTAAGTGTTTCAATGAAAGTTTTAGGCCCCAGTAAAATCAGTTTGTGTACAAAATATAATTAAAACTGTTGGAATTAATTTCGAGAAAATTTTCAAAAACCGAAATAGAGGTGAGAGTTGGGAAGAGAGACATGAAAATTGTTCATGTCAAATTCCGAAAAATGCCTATCCTAGATATAAAAAAAAATTCCTTACATAATTGTTCTCGAGTAAGTAACATAGATACAAATACAAATACAAATGTGTACAAGTAGAAATTTTTTAAACTGATATTTTTGGACTCAGAGGACTTGAAGGCGAGCATTAATGTTGAAAACTTAACTGAAAATTTCAGACTGATAACCAGTACTTCCTTTACGTAAAGAATGTAATAATCTATAAAAATTGTGAAATTATTTATGCATTCGGAAGTGTTTATAAGCTTACGTCAAATATGAGAAGATAGTCATTAATAATAAATTCCTTGCACTTCGCATTGGGCGCGAATTTTCCGGGCATCAGAGCATCCTTGGTGACCAGAATTCCGAGGTGGGCAACGAAGATTCTATTTAAAGAATAAAAAACTACTAAATGATTTAGTTGTATTATTTTAACTTTCACAAAAGAAATCAAGGAAGCCGCTTTTGACATGAACAAGTTGACCAAATATTCGTAGTTATTCGGAAGCGCTTGGAAATATCCGGAAGCTACAGATATAACTGGAATTTCCACGCAACTTTCGTTTGTTTTGGTTCCGTATGTTTCGGCCTATCGTTCTCAAACTCCACTAGTGACAAGCTATATAATTTTTGAGAAAATTATATATCCATTATATAATTTGTGTTTGTGTTTAGTTTTTCATAGCCGTTAAAGCTTACAGTCGTGAAATGCTTTCATAATATTTCGTGTTTTAACAATTTGTTACAAATTAGTTGGTGCCACGAAAAGAAAAACTAGTAAAGGTATTTTTTTAAATAGGGGGATTTGTCAGTTAGTTATTTATTTATACAAATAATTGAAAAGTTAACAGTTTTATATGCTGTGATATTTTATATGTCAAGAACAAACAGGGAAGTGTTCATAAATTCCCAAAAGGCTGTAATGGTAATGCCATATGTGACAGTAATAGCGTCTAAAATCTTTGGTTTCGCTACTGCCTACAGAATTAAAAAATCTTTTCCTGATTTAGCATAAAGGATAACGAAACAAATACCAGAACAAAGCCATGCACAGAATATTATTCCTCCACGGAAACAAAACACATGAGCACAAAGAAACTTCCCATCTGAGTATTGTAATGCAACGTTGGCTCATACCGTTGCTTTTTGTGAACCTGTTGAATGAAATTTCCTTCACTTATGCTTATTAAGTGATGCTGGATGCATTATCAAGTCTAGTCACGTACATTTATCAAGTTTAATAAAGCGTAGAATAGTATTTCGAACGTGTCTAGAGGTTTGAGAATTATCATTCTAACTTTTGCATAGTCTCATCGCATATAGAAAAGAAAGGAAAGCTGCATCACTTTCAAGGGTATAACCTTCGATTTTCCATTCAAATATAACGGATTTACTGCTACACCACGATACAGGATATTCAATCGCTAGTAAATTAACAGAGATTATAAGACTAGGTCGTACCTAAAACTACCTAATATAATTAATACTTATCAAAACCGTTGGAATACTATGCTCTCAAAACTATTAGAAATTGCATTCAACTACAAAATTACAAATCTAGCGATATATTCACACAAACTTAAATTTATTGTTGAGAAGGATGAATTACAATTTACCACCGTTGTGTCACACTATTTGGTAGCAGTTTGTTGTTTCGCCGTATTATTTCGAATCACCTGATTCTTTTTTCAACCATAATCTTTTATCACAAGCCTTACAATATCAAACACAGCCATCTAGAAGATCACTACAAAATTGAGTTTGAAAATTTTAAGCCTGCTCACATTTTTTTGTTTTACTTTCAGCAAATCTCTCATAATTCAAGGGCTGTTTTGCAAGCCCTTCCTTGTTATGTAATATATGACAGCAAGGCAAGTAGGTTTTTGCCTCTCGAGATAAAGGCAATATTATGTGCCTCTAATCCAGCTGGCCCGGGCATTTTCTCACTCATTGCGTGTTCAATAATGATTCAATAGCCGAGCGAAACTGGTGTCATGATGTGAAATCTTATTGTTATTATTTGTTTCAGTTGAGAGTAAAATATATAGTCTTTTTGTATGTATATTTGCATTTGAGTATCAACTATGTCCGATAAACATTTATATTTACTAAAATATGATGAAATTATTTAAAATAGCACTCATAGTCTATGCATTTATATTAATGTTAGAACTCACTTAGAAGCTAAGAAAACTAGTAACCTAATTCATATAAGTAATTCATCAGGACATCAATAATGATCTTTAAAATATCTAAATGCAAATGCATGAACTTCATAACATCGAGAGTTCCACGGACAAGCTGTGTAAACTTGAGGGACCAATGCAATCACACTGATACTGTTACAAAACGTAGAAGTCGTGAAAAAAAAGGCGTCGAAGTAGAAATCTGAATCTGTGAGAAAGGCAAGAATGAAATATGAAATTAGTGAAGTCGGCGTTGAAATGAGGTAATAAATTCATAAGTTATATTTGTACTAAACAAATTGGAGCGTCTGATATCAATGTAATTTCCATGTTTCCCATCCATTCTATTTGTTGCAACCTAATATGAAACTACTTTAATGATTTATTAATATATATATATACAGTGAGTCCCACGCAAGAGTTGGCCAATGACGCGGGTTTCTGCGTCGCGGCTGGCACAGCTCCAACTCCCGAGCGATCGGGTGAAATATCTACGCAAAGAATGCCGCGGTCGTTGTAATGATTCAGGTTCTCACATTTACAGTTAAAATTACAATAAAAATAACCACGTACCTCATCACAAGAGATGTTGGAAATGTTCTCCTCTTGCATACGCGCAACATTGGCACCTTTTTTAGGGATTTTTTTCACGCACGTAAGTTCAGCTTCCGAGATAGAGTTAATTTATCTTGTGATATTGTCTTTAAGTTCTTCTTATGTATGGGAAATTGACCTATACACTTTATTTTTCAAATTTCCCCCATAAATAACATTTACATACTGTTAGAAGAACTTAATGACAAAATCACATAGGCCTATCACAAGAGAAAGTAACTTTGTCTCGGAAGCTGAACTTACGCGCGCGAAAGAAAATTTCCTAAAAAGGTGTTAGTATTGGAGGAGAACATTTCCAACATCTCTTGTGATGAGGTACGTGGTTATTTTCATTGTAATTTTAACTGTAAATGTGAGAACCTGAATCATTACAACGACCGCGGCATTCTTTGCGTAGATATTTCACCCGATCGCTCGGGAGTTGGAGCTGTGCCAGCCGCGACGCAAAAACCCGCGTCATTGGCCAACTCTTGCGTGGGACTCACTGTATATATATATAGTGTATAGTATATATATATGATGGCTAAAAATCAGCCAACGAGCATCGTCTATCTTCTCGTCATACAAATGACGTATAAACATGGCAACTTCTCTGCACTGCTATCGCGCGAACATTTCGATGAAATCGAAACTAGATATTCGTAGTCAAGAAGGTGACGGGCTGAGAGTTCATTGTGATATAAAGTGCAAACATGACCATGAACGATATAAATGAGATGATCCGGAAAAATTAAGAAGACTGTATACTTGCAAGGCCCGAAACCACACACATAGGCCAACATAATATGGACCCATGTATTATCGATTGTAGCAGCCACTATTTCCGCTTATTGAGAACAAGTGACATATTATACTGGACCAAAACGAGTTCTTGTTCGCAGAGTCAGCGTTATGAAATTATAGAAATGTTTATTAAAATTATTTTAAAACATTCAAAAGTATAACTACAAATAATACAGAGAGCCATGTAATACAAATTATTATAATATTACAAGTTTCAGATTTAACAAAAACAATTTAAAACCGAAAGAGCAAAATGCTCGGGCTCGGATACAGTTCAGTTCCAGAATTAATTACATATGAGTTATTTATACAATTGTCTGAACAAAAATAACTGGATCGTAGGGCATTATTGTGATCTATCCTAGAAGTGATATGCACCTACATTCTAACATTCATACTTTCATATGAAAGTGACTGGTTGGCTCCCGTCTCCATGGATATTGAAGGGAATGAGGGAATTTTAAGTTTCTCTGGTTAAATAAAATATTTAAACATGCACGATTACCACTTTTTCCCAAATGAAGATAAAGGACACCCGTTGTTCAACACAGGGTAAGGTGTCACTTAACAAACATTCATTTTCATTCGACTCGAGTCGAATACGTCTTTATTACATCCTCTGCCCATACAATAGGCACCATAGGTAGAGGAAGTACCACAGGTAGAGGAAGTAATGTGTTCGACCCCGAAATTCGAAGACGAGTTTTCAACAAAAATGTACGCTTTGAGATCCTCCGAATCCAAAAATAATATTCTCAGAAACATGTCTGTGTGTGTATGGTATGTCTGTGAACAGTCTAGATCCAGAATGAAAAATCGTATGAAAATAAAATGTTATATTTTGGGTCGATACCTTCTGGGATGTGAAATAAAAATTCTCGAAAAGGGTCTAACGATTTTGTTTAAATTTTGTACATGAGGAGCTTATATTAAGAGCTAAAACTTTTATTTGTGTAGTTATAAGTCACCCACTGTTGTAAAAACTCAGTGTCGCTTGGTGAACAATACAGTTTTGCAACAGATTGAACAACTGAATAAGTTCACTTTGCAATATGGTTTCTTACTCTTCATCAGAATGTGAAGTGAGAAAGACGTATTAGGATAAAGAAAGTGTGCATTAATCAGGTTTAATATTGGTTTAATATTGGTTGTTTATCTTTCGGAGATGCGATGCAATGTGGTAATGACATTCTCTTAATTGTTATAACCAGGGCGCGGATTCTAATGACATGTCATATTTTTATTGATGCTGCATAGACATTGCAAACTTGTGGATAAATCCAAATCATGGTCTCTAGGTTACAGAAATGTACTTTTACTAGGTAATTTTTTGTCATTTTATGCAATTTTATGTTTTTAGGGCATTTATTTCAATTTTAGGTCATTATTTTGTCATTTTCGTGTCATTTGCTTCCTTATTTAGTCATTTTCATGTATTTACTTTGAGTGTATTAAATTTTTTCGTCGGTAGCGGTGCTCTTTGAAGTGTTGTTTGTTTATTGCAAGAAGGAAAAATTCGGCGTTAAGGTGTTGACATGTCTCAGTCGGAAGTGAGAATCAAAGAAACGCCATTTTTTTTATTATATTACTATTGTTATTAGATTGACTTGGCACCAGAGTCTGCCACCTGCTTAGATTTGAGAGTGAAAACTACTGTTTACCCTCAATAAACAACAATATAATCCGGCAGACCACAAAAGGAAATGTCGAATTTTGACTCACCAGGGGCTCAGTGCCAGTATGAAATTCTGCTTCAATCTTTAGGGCAAACAGGAACTGAAAGCTTGTTCAGAATTATTTCCAAGATATATGATAAAGGCGAGATGCCTCAGGACTTCCAGAAGAGTATCATTTTCACAATTCCCAAGAAAGCAGGAGCAGAAAAATGCGAAAACTATCGTACAATAAGTCTCACAACACATGCTTCAAAACTACTAACTAGAATCATTTACAGGAGAATAAAGAAAAAAGTGGAGGAAATCCTTGAGGAAGACCAGTTTGGGTTCAGGAAAGCCAAGGGTACAAGAGAGGCAATTATATCACTGCGACTTATTGTGGAAGGAAGAATGAAGAAAAGCAAAGACACTTACATGGCTTTTATTGACTTGGAAAAAGCCTTTGACAATGTGAATTGGAATAAGATGTTTACAATTATGAGAAAGACAGGTCTTAAATATAAGGATAGAAGAGTCATTCACAACCTATATCAGAATCAGACAGCTGTAATAAAGGTGGAAGGTGAAGAAAGGGTTGCAAGAATTAAGAAAGGAGTGAGACAGGGATGTAGTCTGTCTCCCCTTCTGTTTAATTTATATGTTGAGGAAGCACTGAAGGAATTAAAGGAAATGTTTGAATCAGGAATAAAAATTCATGGAGAAAAAGTAAAAATGCTGAGATTTGCTGATGATATTGTTCTGCTAACTGAAGATGAGGAAGACCTAAGTGAATTATTGAATGGTATGAATGGACTGTTAGAAAATAATTTTGGACTGAAAATTAATAAAAACAAAACAAAAGTGATGAGATGCAGCAAGAATGCCATAAGCAACATGAAGAACATTAAACTCGGAAATGACAAAATACAGGAGGTGAATGAATTCTGCTACTTGGGGAGCAAAATTACTAAAGACGGACGAAGCAAAGATGATGTGAAAAGCAGGATATTACAAGCAAAAAGGGCTTTCTTTAACAAGAAAAGTCTATTGGTGTCAAATATTGACCTAAAAGTCAGAAAAAAATTTCTAAAGTTATATGTTTGGAGCATAGCACTCTATGGCAGTGAGACGTGGACTTTAGGAAAAAGTGAAAGGCATAAAATAGAAGCTTTTGAAATGTGGTGCTATAGACGAATGTTGAAAATCAGGTGGACTGACAGAATATCTAACGAAGAGGTCTTAGAAAGAATAGAGGAGCAAAGAAGTCTATGGACGACACTCATTAGAAGAAGGGCCAGACTAGTGGGGCACATTATGAGGCATCCAGGCTTTGTCAACACTATATTAGAAGGAACAATAGAGGGGAAAAATTGTAAGGGAAGACCACGATTAGAATATGCAAAACAGATTATTGGCGATTTTGGATGTAAAAAATATGTAGACATGAAGAGACTAGCTCAAGATAGGAAGAACTGGAGAATTGCATCAAACCAGTTGTAAAACTGATTACTACAGAGAGACTACAGAGAGAGACATAAAGAGAGTATCATACATAATAATATTGTACTAAGAGGCAAAACGATTTATTGGGCAGAGGAAGTAATGCGATTCACATCAGATTTTGCCCCTTTATTTACTAATTGCAATGTTGTTGAGGGAATGTTCTGTGTAGGCCTACATACATAAAGCAGTGGATTGGGTCTGTGATTCTGCTGGGAGAAGAAAACTACAGTCAGTAGAATTTAACGTCAGAGGAAAGTAGCCGAATATCGCATACTTTTTAAAAAATAATTATACTTATCACAATAGATATTTTTCACATAAAACTTGTTTTTTATTATGAGTAATATTGTTATTTAACAATAAACATCAATTTTAAAATAAAATTCATCACAAGAAACCTTTAAATTACATTAACTTTAAAAGTCATCCAAATCACTAAAATGAAAAATGGTTTCTTAATAACGGATACCAGTATATCCCAATATCAGACACCATCCGACATAGGCTACAGCAGAGTTTGCGAACTGCCACTCATTGAGGACCTGAAGCATTCCCCTCCATTGCTAAAGGGAAAGGAAGAGAAACAGAGATAGAAGAAATACAGAAATCTGGAGCCAATAGAGGGAATGAAGTTGAAAAAAGTGAAAAATAGTTATTTACGTTGCAAAGAACTTAACAGGCAAGCACGATGTTAACAAAACTGTTAAGTTTAACGAAGTTAAACAGAAGAGAGAGTTCTGTTAACAATGTTTACGATTCAAAATAACATAAAAGTGTTTTCATAACTCATCTTGTAAACGTTATATTAAAAAAGTATGAACTTAATTACGAGAAACAGAACTGATCACATCGCTTTACAATGCTGATGAGTGAAAGAATTATAGAGAGTGAGAGAAAAAGGGTTATATAAGCTTATACAGTGCGTTCCACGCAAGAGTTGGTCAATCATGTGGGTTTCTGCGTCACGGAGGCCATAGATCTAACACCAGATCGGGTGAAATATCGTGCCCGAGCACGAGCGCTTGCTCATTCGGGTGGTCTTGTTTTGTATAAATATTTATTAAATAAATACTGGCAAATTATAGACTACTGGCAAAACAACGGTAACGCTAACGGCGTAATGATTTAGGTTCTCACAGTAGGCTACAGCTCTAACACCCGAGCGATCGGGTGAAATATCTACGCAAATAACGGTAACGCTAACGGCGTAATGATTTAGGATATCACAGTTATAAAATTACAATGAAAATCATCACGTACTTTATCACAAGAGGTGTTGGAAATGTCCTACTTTTGCATCCACACGTTAATGACATCTTTTCAGGGAATTTCCTTTCAAGCCCAGAAGTTCAGCTTCCGAGATAGAGTTGATTTCTCTTGTGATATTGTCTTTAAGGTCTTCTAATGTATGACCTATAAGCTTTATTTTTCAAGTTTCTCCATAAATGATAGTCACATACTGTTAGAATCTCGGAAACTGAACTTATGCTAATATTATAAAAGAAAAATTCCTCTGACACTGGGACTTGAACCCAGGACCTTAGGCTATCCGTGCCAATGCTCTTACCAACTGAGCTACGCCAGAGTTCAATTCACAGCGCCAGATAGAACCTCTCTCCTATGACCTGACTGCCCTTAATGGTCTACCTCACTGACAGACAAGTTATGTCATATGCAGTACTGTGAGGCATACAATAACAGTGGAAGCCCGGTCACAAAATCACTAATTAGTGAATTTTCTCCTATAATATTATCATGTATTGTCCAACAGAGGCAATAATCTGTGGTACATGAATGCATATGCACATGAAAGAAAATTTCCTAAAAAGGTGCCAGCGTTGTGTGAATGTAAAAGAGGAGGACATTTCCAACATCTCTTGTGATGAGGTACGAAGTTTAGTAGTAAGGGTGGAGATTTAAAGTAAAATGGCGGACACCGACGCCGGTACCGACGCCACGTCACGTATAAGACAACGTGACGTTATTATTGGCGATTCGAAAAAGCAAGACGAGCCCGTTCGTCCTGTGTTAATGCCAACCCACCCCGACGCCCCGTTAAAGAGTTAAGCCCCAAAACAAAACCGACGCCGCCCCCGACGCCTACTTAGGCCCTTTGGTCCTGTACGTTATATGACATGATGGGACTCGATTCGAACAATGCGGACGTGGGCAGTAAGACTGTGCTACCCCGAGCCCAATCAAACCCCTTTCTAAAACCGCCCCCCCAGCCCCGACGCCTACTTAGGCCCCTTGATCCTGTACGTTGTATGACATGATGGATTTTCGATGTAAACGAGGGCAGTAAGCCCGTGGTAACCCCACCCCAATCAGACCGCTTTCGAAAACCCATTACGCACCCCAGAGGGTTAGTTATGCCCCTAGGGCCTTTGGTCATGTACGTTGTATGACATAATGGGATTCAATTCGAACATTCAAGACGAGGTCTCTAAGCCCGTGGTACCCCTATCCAAATCAGACCGACTTCGAAAACCTACGCCTTCCCTCAGAGTGTTCGTTACGCCCTTTGATACGAGGCGAGGGCAGAGGATATATGCAAATACGGTCTAAACCTTACTATGAGACCATTTTACCACCAATGCCTTGTTTCAAACCCATTTCGAAAACCGACGCCTTCCCCGCAGAAGTCTGGTTATGCCCCAAGATACGAGGCGAGGGCAGATGATATATGCAAATACGGTCTAAGAAACACGTTCCTATGTTATTCAGCTCTTTACTTACATCGTAATGATAAAATATAGGCCTAATGTATTAATGGTCTATAACCCAATTACGTGGTGAATTAGTACTTGTGCAATACACGACACTGAATTCCTGATAAATACATCAACAAGGACATGTGAAAAACATCACCGATAGAATAACAAAGTTAGATGGTTATCACCGAAACATTAGTATAGTGTCATATTTCTACAAAGCTATGCGAATAACAAACAAAAAAAAACTTTCCATACCGCAATAATTATATCATCATAGAGAGAGAGAGAGTGAGGTCAAAGAATGCTGTTGTTTACAGTGTGTACAACTAGATCCTTCTATAAATACCGTGTACATAGGCAATACACAGGTGGGCATTCTGTTAACTTAGATACGTTTTAATATCCAAGGTTCACTGTTTTCCCACCTTTGTCTAGTTATGAAAAGATAGAATATGTTTATACTTACATAAACAATTCAGCATCTTTTCTTCTTCCTGATGAACACTGTTACTAATACTATCAACTAATGAAAATGATTATGTAAGGAACAGGAATTGGGCAAGGTTATATTTTCATTTCAGAACGTCACAACTTTATTCTAAATCATAAGGTTGTCACGCTCCTATGAAATAATGGCTTTATAGTAATAGAGTTGGATGGTTTATTTCATAGGTATACATATCGAATAAAGATAGGTTATCCCAACTTGTATGTTGTTTATATAATTAAACAGTTCGCTATGCATGAGAACATTTTTACTCATATTGTCTTTGATTATGTAAGAATCACCACAGGGAAAGTAATGCCTGGTTACTAAATGATAAAATAAGTTTATACATCATAGTACCCACACCCATTTCGAGAACTGATGCTACCCCAAGATGGCTAGTTATTCCCCTAGATACGAGTCGAGGGCAGACGATATATGCAAATTCGGTCAAAGAAACACGATCCTATGATATCAAAATCATTTAGTTACAATGTAATGATAAAATACAGGCCTAGTGTAATAATCAGGTTAATAAGGGTAGTGTATCCTTTAAAGATGCAATGCATGTAACGTAGGAATGAAACGATATGTAATGTTACACATAGTTATAGTCTTATAATAATAAGGAATTGTATCGTTGCGTAATCTGTTAACAAATGACTCGCACAAACACAAATACGTGGTAATGGAATATATTGTCACCGGGAAGAAAGATAGAACCACGTCTCATCATATAGTTACAAAGTAATGGTAAAACAAAGGACGACTGTATTAATCGAAAAGTCTGAAGGATATATGCACATACAGTCAAAGAAACACGTACCTTTGCTACCCTGCTCGTGCACCTACATCGTAATGATAAAACATAGGCCTAATATATTCATATGGGTTGTGTATCATTCAACTATGCAATGCAGGTATCAAGGAATGTGGATTAGAACCTTTCATCTCTGTCTAGGAACCTGATTGTATAAACAGATTCTCACATATATCTTATTGTTATCCTACGTCTTGCTAATGCCGAAAACAAGTATTCTATTTAAATGAAAACATGTCATTTGCGTAGATGCACGCCTCACAATTAGTTTAAACTCAAACTCTCTCTCCCTTAGGCGATTCATGTGTATACATTGAATACCATTCATCAGATTGCAATGTCGCGTAGGAATCTGTTGTTTAAAGAAGCTTATGGCTGAATGTTAGTGTAATAAACATATTACGTAAATATGTTATAGCAAGAGTAAATATTTCGTTCATTTACTCTATAAAGTACGTGGATTTGTCTTGTGTCACGAAGATAAACAACTTAGGTGCAAATAAATGGTGTTGGAATAAAGAATATCCGCATTCATTTAAAGAAAACACTAAATACTGCACACATGCATAGGTCTATAAGTCATCCGATCGATTCATATCAGATATGTAAATAAAACGTTAGCATTTAGTCAGTATTAGGATTACAGTTGCCTGCAATAACTTGACACTTGAAATGTAGTAACGATCATGCCAAGGTCAAATGTATTTAAATAAAGAAACAGATTTAGAACTAATGAAAATGTAACAGCATTAGCAAATGAAGGTTTATAACCCAAATACGAGGGAAATGATTATAATGTCATAGGAAGAAAGAAACAGCGTAATGGTCATTCAGTTAGTTATATTCTTATATTGTAAGATTACCTATAGTTTGTCATGCATTTGTTTTTTCATTTGCATAGAGTATAAACAATTAGTTGCTTAAACAATTTATATCTATAGTATTTTCAATTCAAAACAATAATCTGAAATCAGAATTAGAATTAATGAAATTGTAACAGCATTAGCAAATGAAGGGTTATAATTCAAATACGCGCCAAATCAAAAGTACTCAGATACGTTTTAAATGATTTTCATATTCAATGGGAGAAAACCTAACGATAATATAACGTCTATCAGGACTATGTGTACGTGTGTAATAATGGAATACAAGGACACTGAATTCAATAACAATGGCATGATGAAAACATCCCCGCTAGAATAACAATAATAACCCCCAATGGTTAGATGATTATTAGTGATATCGCTCTCAATAAAACATTAGTATAGAGTCATTCCACAAAACTATGTGATAACAACAGAAAAACATTCCATACTGCAATAAGAATAACATCGAGTGAGAGAGAGAGATGATGCCCAGTCGGTTCCCTCTAGAAAAAAAATACGCTGTTCATCAAGTGAAAATCCCAATACGTGATCATTAATTAACAGCTTCAAGAATAATTAGTTACTTCCTATATACCTACATATACGAAATACGATACATCCTGATTTAAAATGTAGATCATAGCAATCTGAAATACGAAGATTATAGACGTAAGGAAAGGTTGTTGTAATACAACATGATTTTTTAACGAATCTAGACATACCCAAGTAATAAGGCATTACTATGACGTTTATATAATATAATATGTGTACCATAGGTTTAAATGAATCATATTTACACTTTTAAGCATGAGCCAAAAGTCCATTTTTGTGATCCATTCAGGCAAACGACACTCACGACCCTGACCACAATTTTGATCGTGAAAGAATGCAGCCCTCGTCTGAAACATATAATAAATATCACATAATATAAGTAACACAATATGATACTAGAATTAAATGTTAAGGTAGGTGATAAAAATACTTACAGCCATTTTCAAGGTGAGGAATACTTTACTCTTTATCGTGCACTTCCTACTCCAATGCCTATAATGGCCCTCTCGAGGAGATTGACACCTGTGGAAATGCCTTGAACCATGAATATAGATTTAAGGTGACATTAAGTCTAAAATAATAATACTTAAATCCTGACATTACATAACTAATATTGTGAACCACGAAATAGGAGCAGGATTGTGTATGAAAGAGGAATGGAATACAATAAATACGATACAAAGTGAATATGATTATTGTTATTAACATTGTTACATTGTGTCTTTGATATTCAGACACTTAACATTAATCTGTTTACCTCAACTGTTCCTAAAACAAATCTATAACAGGTAGCTAGGCATCCTAACATTCCAGTCTCCTTTCGTTTGTACAGTTCAGTTCCTAGACGGAGAAGTAGTTAACTAACCATTAATCAAACATAGGTTAAACGCCTGTGAATTCGGAAATCTTCCTTTATAAATTAGAAAAACATTACTTTCTCCTCTGTTTATGGCGGCGATCTCACTATCGTCAAACACATCTGTATATTTTCTCGGTAAAAATACCGATAACACTTCTACACTATCTTTCATACGAATATGTAGCAGTACACATCGTCCATATCTGGTTTCCTTTATAGATGCATATAAAATAGCGTAACTCCTGTTCTGTTCGAGGTCTGATATACTGACACATCGTGGTTGTGATGAGGTTGAATTGAACTTCTCTACTAGAGATGTCATCTGTAAACATGAACGAAGTCTAATTAACTAATTTAATAACAACAATAATATAGCTACCGCACAAAGTTTTTATTGATTATGTCATAAAATACGGTAGATGTAGTCTTACCTTGCTAGTTTAAAATCAGAAGATGATGATGGTGACTGTAGAGCTGTTTACACAATTATCAAGACCTCCTAAATACATGTCTTTTATACAAAACAAACCGAGCAACACTACGACGTAGTTTAGGTTAATGGGTTTTTTCCATTTAGGATGTTGTAACAAAGACTGGAGATATCGTTAAGGTTGTTATCACATAACTATGTAGAACATATTTGAATGCCTTTGTATTATTTTCGAGATGGATATAGGTAATAAACACCTAACCTGGAGGTTTTTTTATTGCTTTCAACATGCCTTTGTGCTTATCATTAATTTACTGTCCGCGTATAACATTCCTCTCTGTTTATTGCGCCTATCATACGGTCAAAGAAATAGGTTCCTATGTTACTATTCCTCAGATTCCCTCTTTCAAATCCCTTTTACTAATTAAGCCATGTGGTTACAGTTACTGTAATAAGGACCAAAGTACAAGAACATGGCAGTAACGCCTATGAATACCTTATTATTTGACCATTATTCCCACCCTTCCCTATTAATAAATGAAAAGTCTAAAACACAGATACGTTTTTTCTTCAATTTCCTCTGGGTTCCGTACGCGCAACTTATGCACATAACCTAACCTAACATAACATAACCTAACCTTTCCTAACCTATTGCCTTTACATTTCGAAAACCTACACCTAATCATGCGCATTGGCCCCGTATCGATTTTAAAATATCCCTCCCGTGGTATTCACACTCTGTGTGAACTCGAAATACTAGTGCCGTTCAATTAACGTGACTAGGGACAATGGCAATCACCTTGCGATTATAACTATAAGTCACACAACTATATTTATTATTATTATGTTGTTCAAACACAACCTACATTCGTTCCAGTGTTTAACCCTGAATTGTATAAATAATTTAATATTCGTGAGATTTCATAGTAACTGAAGTGTACAAGGAAGACAGTTGTGTTTTATACAGTTTGCGCAAGAGTGCTCATCCAGACCTCATTGACACTATTGCATCTTTGAAGGATACACATCGCATATGAATCTGATTAATACAATAGGCTTACGATTTCTCATTTCGCTGTAACTACAGGAGCAGGGTAACATTCGAAACATATTTCCTTCGGAAGGTACAGAGGTATACATGCCTATGGAGGATTTCTTCCCTCTATATTAAAATCATTTAAAACGTATCTGAGTTTTAGACTTATCATTTATTAATAGGGAAGGGTGGGAATAATGGTCAAATAATAAGGTATTCATAGGCGTTACAGCCATGTTCTTGTACTTTGGTCCTTATTACAGTAACTGTAACCACATGGCTTAATTAGTAAAGGAGATATGAACGAGGGAATCTGAGGAATAGTAACATAGGAACCTATTTCTTTGACCGTATGATAGGCGCAATAACAGAGTGGAATGTTATACGCGGACAGTAAAATACTGATAAACACAAAGGCATGTTGAAAACAATAAAACAAAACCTCCAGGTTAGGTGTTTATTACCTATATCCATCTCGAAAATGATACAAATGCATTCAAATATGTTCTACATAGTTATGTGATAACAACCTTAACGATATCTCCAGTCTTTGTTACAACATCCTAAATGGAAAAAAACCCATATACCTAAACTACGTCATAGTGTTGCTCGGTTAGTTTTATATAAAAGACATGTATTTAAGAGGTCTTGATAATTGTGTAAATAGCTCTACAGTCACCATCATCATCTTCTGATTTTAAACTAACAAGGTAAGACTACATCTACCGTATTTTATGACATAATCAATAAAAACTTTGTGCGGTAGCTATATTATTGTTGTTATTAAATTAGTTAATTAGGCTTCGTTCATGTTTACAGATGACATCTCTAGTAGAGAAGTTCAATTCAACCTCATCACAACCACTATGTGTCAGTATATCAGACCTCGAACAGAACAGGAGTTACGCTATTTTATATGCATCTATAAAGGAAACCAGATATGGACGATGTGTACTGCTACATATTCGTATGAAAGATAGTGTAGAAGTGTTATCGGTATTTTTACCGAGAAAATATACAGATGTGTTTGACGATAGTGAGATCGCCGCTATAAACAGAGGAGAAAGTAATGTTTTTCTAATTTATAAAGGAAGATTTCCGAATTCACAGGCGTTTAACCTATGTTTGATTAATGGTTAGTTAACTACTTCTCCGTCTAGGAACTGAACTGTACAAACGAAAGGAGACTGGAATGTTAGGATGGCTAGCTACCTGTTATAGATGTGTTTTAGGATCAGTTGAGGTAAACAGATTAATGTTAAGTGTCTGAATATCAAAGACACAATGTAACAATGTTAATAACAATAATCAGATTCACTTTGTATCGTATTTAGTGTATTCCATTCCTCTTTCATACACAATCCTGCTCCTATTTCTTAAGTTCACAGTATTAGTTATGTAATGTCAGGATTTAAGTATTATTATTATAGACTTAATGTCACCTTAAATCTATATTCATGGTTCAAGGCATTTCCACAGGTGTCAATCTCCTCGAGAGGGCCATTATAGGCATTGGAGTTGGAAGTGAACGAGAAAGTGTAAAGTATTCCTCACCTTGAAAATGGCTGTAAGTATTTTTATCACCTACCTTAACATTTAATTCTAGTATCATATTGTGTTACTTATATTATGTGATGTTTATTATATGTTTCAGACGAGGGCTGCATTCTTTCACGATCAAAATTGTGGTCAGGGTCGTGAGTGTCGTTTGCCTAAATGGATCACAAAAATGGACTTTTGGCTCATGCTTAAAAATGTAAATATGATTCATTTAAACCTATGGTACACATATTATATTATATAAACGTCATAGTAATGCCTTATTACTTGAGTATGTCTAGATTCGTTAAAAAATCATGTTGTATTACAAAAACCTTTCCTTACGTCTATAAACTTCGTATTTCAGATTGCTATGATCTACATTTTAAATCAGGATGTATCGTATTTCATATATGTAGGTATATAGGAAGTAACTAATTATTCTTGAAGCTGTTAATTAATGATCACGTATTGGGATTTTCACTTGATGAACAGCGTATTTTTTTTCTAGAGGGAACCGACTGGGCATCATGTCTCTCTCTCTCACTCGATGTTATTCTTATTGCAGTATGGAATGTTTTTCTGTTGTTGTTATCACATAGTTTTGTGGAATGACTTTATACTAATGTTTTATTGAGAGCGATATCACTAATAATCATCTAATAATTGGGGGTTATTATTGTTATTCTAGCGGGGATGTTTTCATCATGCCATTGTTATTGAATTCAGTGTCCTTGTATTCCATTATTACACACGTACACATAGTCCTGATAGATGTTATATTATCGTTAGGTTTTCTCCCATTGAATATGAAAATCATTTAAAACGTATCTGAGTACTTTTGATTTGGCGCGTATTTGAATTATAACCCTTCATTTGCTAATGCTGTTACAATTTCATTAATTCTAATTCTGATTTCAGATTATTGTTTTGAATTGAAAATACTATAGATATAAATTGTTTAAGCAACTAATTGTTTATACTCTATGCAAATGAAAAAAACAAATGCATGACAAACTATAGGTAATCTTACAATATAAGAATATAACTAACTGAATGACCATTACGCTGTTTCTTTCTTCCTATGACATTATAATCATTTCCCTCGTATTTGGGTTATAAACCTTCATTTGCTAATGCTGTTACATTTTCATTAGTTCTAAATCTGTTTCTTTATTTAAATACATTTGACCTTGGCATGATCGTTACTACATTTCAAGTGTCAAGTTATTGCAGGCAACTGTAATCCTAATACTGACTAAATGCTAACGTTTTATTTACATATCTGATATGAAT
Organism: Ectobius pallidus; assembly: GCA_964059195.1. Classification (NCBI taxonomy): domain Eukaryota; kingdom Metazoa; phylum Arthropoda; class Insecta; order Blattodea; family Ectobiidae; genus Ectobius; species Ectobius pallidus. Next base: position 63,352,348 of record CAXKWD010000001.1, read on the forward strand.
CGATCGGATGACTTATAGACCTATGTATGTGTGCAGTATTTAGTGTTTTCTTTAAATGAATGCGGATATTCTTTATTCCAACACCATTTATTTGCACCTAAGTTGTTTATCTTCGTGACACAAGACAAATCCACGTACTTTATAGAGTAAATGAACGAAATATTTACTCTTGCTATAACATATTTACGTAATATGTTTATTACACTAACATTCAGCCATAAGCTTCTTTAAACAACAGATTCCTACGCGACATTGCAATCTGATGAATGGTATTCAATGTATACACATGAATCGCCTAAGGGAGAGAGAGTTTGAGTTTAAACTAATTGTGAGGCATGCATCTACGCAAATGACATGTTTTTATTTAAATAGAATACTTGTTTTCGGCATTAGCAAGACGTAGAATAACAATAAGATATATGAGAGAATCTGTTTATACAATCAGGTTCCTAGACAGAGATGAAAGGTTCTAATCCACATTCCTTGATACCTGCATTGCGTAGTTGAATAATACACAACCCATATGAATACATTAGGCCTATGTTTTATCATTACGATGTAGGTGCACGAGCAGGGTAGCAAAGGTACGTGTTTCTTTGACTGTATGTGCATATATCCTTCAGACTTTTCGATTAATACAGTCGTCCTTTGTTTTACCATTACTTTGTAACTATATGATGAGACGTGGTTCTATCTTTCTTCCCGGTGACAATATATTCCATTACCACGTATTTGTGTTTGTGCGAGTCATTTGTTAACAGATTACGCAACGATACAATTCCTTATTATTATAAGACTATAACTATGTGTAACATTACATATCGTTTCATTCCTACGTTACATGCATTGCATCTTTAAAGGATACACTACCCTTATTAACCTGATTATTACACTAGGCCTGTATTTTATCATTACATTGTAACTAAATGATTTTGATATCATAGGATCGTGTTTCTTTGACCGAATTTGCATATATCGTCTGCCCTCGACTCGTATCTAGGGGAATAACTAGCCATCTTGGGGTAGCATCAGTTCTCGAAATGGGTGTGGGTACTATGATGTATAAACTTATTTTATCATTTAGTAACCAGGCATTACTTTCCCTGTGGTGATTCTTACATAATCAAAGACAATATGAGTAAAAATGTTCTCATGCATAGCGAACTGTTTAATTATATAAACAACATACAAGTTGGGATAACCTATCTTTATTCGATATGTATACCTTTGAAATAAACCATCCAACTCTATTACTATAATGCCATTTTTTATACACACTATTTCATAGGAGCGTGACAACCTTATGATTTAGAATAAAGTTGTGACGTTCTGAAATGAAAATATAACCTTGCCCAATTCCTGTTCCTTACATAATCATTTTCATTAGTTGATGGTATTAGTAACAGTGTTCATCAGGAAGAAGAAAAGATGCTGAATTGTTTATGTAAGTATAATCATATTCTATCTTTTCATAACTAGACAAAGGTGGGAAAACAGTGAACCATGGATATTAAAACGTATCTAAGTTAACAGAATGCCCACCTGTGTATTGCCTATGTACACGGTATTTATAGAAGGATCTAGTTGTACACACTGTAAACAACAGCAATCTTTGACCTCACTCTCTCTCTCTATGATGATATAATTATTGCGGTATGGAATGTTTTTTTTGTTTGTTATTCGCATAGCTTTGTAGAAATATAACACTATACTAATGTTTCGGTGATAACCATCTAACTTTGTTATTCTATCGGTGATGTTTTTCACATGTCATTGTTGATGTATTTATCAGGAATTCAGTGTCGTGTATTGCACAAGTACTAATTCACCACGTAATTGGGTTATAGACCATTAATACATTAGGCCTATATTTTATCATTACGATGTAAGTAAAGAGCTGAATAACATAGGAACGTGTTTCTTAGACCGTATTTGCATATATCCTCTGCCCTCGCCTCGTATCTTGGGGCATAACTAGCCCTCTGCGGGGAAGGCGTCGGTTTTCGAAATGGGTTTGAAACAAGGCATTGGTGGTAAAATGGTCTCATAGTAAGGTTTAGACCGTATTTGCATATATCCTCTGCCCTCGCCTCGTATCAAAGGGCGTAACTAACACTCTGAGGGAAGGAGTAGGTTTTCGAAGTGGGTCTGATTTGGATATGGGTACCACGGGCTTAGAGACCTCGTCTGGAATGTTCGAATTGAATCCCATTATGTCATACAACGTACATGACCAAAGGCCCTAGGGACATAACTAACCTTCTGGGGGGCGTCATGGGTTTTCGAAAGCGGTCTGATTGGGGTGGGGTTACCACGGGCTTACTGCCCTCGTTTACATCGAAAATCCATCATGTCATACAACGTACAGGATCAAGGGGCCTAAGTAGGCGTCGGGGCTGGGGGGGCCGGTTTTCGAAAGGGGTTTGATTGGGCTGGGGGTAGCACAGTCTTACTGCCCACGTCTGCATTGTTCGAATCGAGTCCCATCATGTCATATAACGTACAGGACCAAAGGGCCTAAGTAGGCGTCGGGGGCGGCGTCGGTTATGTTTTGGGGCTTAACTCTTTAACGGGGCGTAGGGGTGGGTTGGCATTAGCACAGGACGAACGGGCTCGTCTTGCTTTTTTGAATCGCCTATAATAACTTCACGTTGTCTTATACGTGACGTGGCGTCGGTACCGTCGTCGGTGTCCGCCATTTTACTTTAAAGCTCCACCCTTACTACTTATATTCATTGTAATTTGAACTGTAACTGTGAGAACCTGAATCATTACACCGTCAGCGGCTTTATTTACGTAGATATTTCATCCGATCGCCCGGGAGTAAGATCTGGGCCCGCCGCGACGGAGAAACCCGCATGATTGGCCAACTCTTGCGTGAAACGCACTGTACAAACAACGAAACAACAAACAGGTAGATCAAAACTTCTGGGAAACATTCCGTTCATATAGAGGGTGGAATTAAGTTATAAGAATATTGAACATGGGTTCGAAAATGGCTTATTTCCTGGTTAGAGCCCTCACTGTTAGGCCGGGCGCAAGTTGAGACGCAGTTTGGTGACGTGAGGTGACGCAGAGTGACTTCTAACCTAACTTATTACTTTTCAATACGTCAAATAACAATACTGCAAGAAAAGAAGTCAAATTTTAATTAAGGTGTCATTATTATTATTATACAAAGAATTATCAAATATTACCAACTGACAAACAAAAAGAGATACAATGTTCAATAAATGTTCATGTGTATAATAAATAAAATCAACTTAGTATTTGACAATTGTATATAGACATACTTTAATAAAATGAATGTATATAATCCAAAATTTTTATTCACAATCGGATTCGAAACAATATATGGTGTTTATTAAGACTACTAGTATACAGGTTGAATTTCTTACCAAAACTTGAATTATCTTATACTAGTTGAATTCATACACTAAGCTGCATAATGAAGTTTATCAATAATAATGAGAAAATTATTGATCTTTTCGCGGAAATTAAAACAAGAATAATCGATTTAATTTTTAAACGAATAGATCAAGCTTGAGCTGTAACAATTTAAATTACAGTAAGTAAAAAAGTTTGATTTTGTTCTTTTAGGGTCTTTTCAAGTTTCTGAATCAATTTTCTTTTTAAATATGTATATTTCCTTTTGCACAATATTCAAAACGAAGGCTAAACATTTTATGAAGCAGCAATCGCACTAATTTTAGCTACGAGTCGACACTGGGAAGAATGTATTAATTTCCTACAAATTTAATTTTTTTTAATGTAATGTTGCGAATACTTACATTCAGCGATCATATATACATATAATTAATAATTATGATACGAAAATTCATCATTAAGACATAATAAATATATAATTTTTAATAAATATAATACCCTTTAATTTCTTATTTTTAATGTCACTATAACACTCAATCATTCAATTCAATTTAAATTAAGGTTACTTTTCAAATTCCGGTGAGATACTAAGTTTAACTCTGAACGGGAAAACATTATAAAGCGAAACGGAACTAATTGGTAAAATCATTTTGAGAAAATGTTTCATTTCAGAAACGTTTGTTAAGGAACATGGAGCAATTTTACTGTACATAATTATAAAACATTTATGAAAGTAAGTTGAAAATAAATTTCAAGATGACTCCTTCATTTTATTTTTAATTACAAATCTGAAACTTCCCAACTAATTAATTCTTATGGTTTATACTAGTTATGATATACATCTGTATAGAAAATATACACTTTTATGCCTGCTTATGCAACTTTTTCTTTTCGTCGAAAATCTACTGCATATAAAATGTTATCTAAAACAAATGAAGGGTACAGCGGAAAACGAAAAAGGATAACAAATTGAACACATTGTATAGAAATTAATTCAAGAAACGCTTTTGATTGAAAAGAGCATAGCAACAAACTGATAAACAATAAATATGAAGAGTTGAAGAGGGTTTGTTTACTTTCAGAGCGGACATCAATCTTTCAAACTGCATGGAGTACGATCCTTTTTCCCCTATAATATTACCGCTGTCTGCCTAAACTAATTCCAACATTCCAAATTCACTATTAGAAAGCATTATTATCTCAAAGTCCATAAAAACGGACACTACTATAGCTTTTCCCTTGTTCCCTTCAAATAAATCCATCTTATTTAAGTATAAAAACATTATAAACAACTTTATCACATTTCTTTCCAATGCCCTTCGCAATTTCTTCCCAAATCTGAAATTTTAATTTGACGTGTCGTACAATTTTTTCTCCCTCGACCTGCCATAATTAATTTATCCTCAATTAATTTCTTCTCAATGTCCATGGTGGACAAACAACTTCTCACGCGCAGTGAAAAGTCACTAGTGAGAAACTGTGGCACGATCACAAACGTCCGCAGCTCGTGACTCGTTGAATCTGCTTCACTTCACCCTGCGTGCGAACCTTCGTTGTTGTATTTAATTCTATGTTAAACTTACGGTGAGTCACCTCTACCTCACGTCACCAAACTGCGTCTCAACTTGCGCCCGGCCTTAATGTTTGGGCAGGCATCATTGGTGACTGAATGATAGAACTGTCTGCATTGCCACATCATCTCAATGGAAGAAGTTACAGAGCGTTCTTTTAAAAATATGTGTCCTGTTGGAACATGTGCTACTACAAATACGACAAGACATCTACTCACGTGCGACTCATACACGATGGAGCTCTTGCTCATTTCAACTTGTCTGTTCGTCAGTTTCTGAATATACGTGATAAATTGATAGGAAGGTGTGGACCAATTCATTGCCCTCCATTGCCCTGGCCTGAATCCACTAGATTTTTTCTTTTTTTCTTTTGTATGCGACACTGGTGGAAGAAGTAGAGAGTCTCCGTACCCCTATTGTGCAAGACTGCCAGTTAATACGAGATACTCCAGGGATACGTCAGCGCATCAGGGAGTCCATGCGACGGCGGATTGACGGATGTATCCGTACTAACGGAGGACACTGTGAACGTTTCATTTAATGTACTGTTACCCACAGTTCTGTCTTTGGGGGCTCTAACAAGGAAATAAAGACTTTCCGGACTCATGTTCACATAACACAATTTAACGCTCTGTATCCAAGGATAAAAAGAGAGATTTGTAAATAGAGAGCAGCGATATTGGGAGAGAGAAAGAATGAAAGAGAATGGAAACAGTATTGAAGCGTTTCAATAATTTGTAACACCTAAAGCGAAAAGAATGTTTCAAAACGATATGCATATTATGCATATTTTGTTATAAATAGTTTGAATAATTACTATACCACGCTGCATAACTATTACCATATTCTGAATTTCCTATCAAACAACAACTCTGTAGTAACGATTTCCATTCAAGAAGGATTAGGCTATTTTTTTAAGATGGCTGTTGAGAAAACTGAACAGAGTTTTGTCCTCTCTGCTACTATGATCCAAGTGTCGCCCTATTTCCATACTAATCTTGCTAGTGTAGTTTAGTCTCAACTGCAAATGAATTAATATTATGTGGTTTAGACTTGTTAACTTTGCTGTGTCCAATTTGAAAACTGAAATTCTAATAAAAAGTGCAAAGGCCAGATTTCAAAAGTTAGTTTTAAAAAGATAGACTTAAAAACGCACGACAGAGGAAAACCTTTTCAAATTGCGAATGGTGCTTGAATAACAAGTTAACTTTCAGAATCTGTTTGGTTCCCGTTTTGACGTACTCGATCTCTCCATCTTTCTCTTCCTCCCACCTTTATCTCTTACATTCCATTCTCTATATCCTTTTACCTTAAAACAGCAACAGAAAATGAACTATTCACAGTCTACAGGATTTTGGTTTGTATTTTTACTCATTAAAAGTAGTATAATACTTTTAAAAGTTCACAACAGAATAATGTATATTATAGGCCTACCATGGAATTTAATCCAAAGAGGTTTGTTTCACTCAAGTAGACTTTCTATACTTGTTATATTTTAAAATCACCAAATTATGGGTGATAAATCGCTTGGTTTATAAACATATAAGATAGTTAACCACAGAAATGTGGATTAAGTTCTTTAATAAAATAATTTACTTAACATAAATACCCTATATAGAATATTAATTTATTCTAATGATGTACTACTTGGTCCTGTATTATTTTTCAGTACAATACTCGCATAATTCTCCAAATTAAACACTAAGCTCCGGGGCACTATATTATGGGACTAGGCTTACCATCAAACCGTTGCGTCATCTACCATAGGCAGATGGCAGGATTGGAGGGCATATGTTCAACATTCCGACTCCCACGGTCGTTATTGATGGCTTTCTAGACCGGAACCGCTACTTCTTTATGCAGTAACTCCCCAGTTGGTATTATGAGGCTAAGTGCACTCTCCAAGTCAGGAAAACTTCAGTGAAAAATTTTGTAATATTCTTAATTGTATACATTTTAACACTAGTAATGACATTTCTGACCGCCGGCGAGGTCTTATGGTTAGCGTCGCTGACCACAGATCCGTCGGCCCGGGTTCGATCCCGGTACCTCCTCAGATTTTTCTGAGGTAGGGAGGTCTGGTAGGGGTCTCAGCTTCGTGATTCAAATTAAGGAGCTACTTGATAGAGAAGTAGTGGCTCCTCTCATAGAAAACCACCTTTAACGGCCGTGGGTGTCGGCATGCTGACCACATGGCCCCCCAATCCTTCCATCTCCCTTTGGTAGATGACGCACCGGTCGGGTGGTAGGCCAAATCCCTCCAGGGATGTAACGCCATGGAGTTTAGTTTAGTTTTTAATGACATGACTACATTTTAATACTGTTACAAGCATATGAAAATACAATTTAAAGAAAAGTCTATCCAATAGACGTATTTCCTCTATATTTTCATGATTTAGAAGTAAATTTATGTTTTACCATGGTTGTTAGGTTTTGGCAGAGTAAGAAATAGTCTACAGATATAACGGCAATCTTGGAGTTTTCGTAATTTTATATTTACGTTTTCTCCTTCCCGCTCCCGTCATCCTCTTTCGGTCATTGTCCATCTGTATCAATCTCTGTGTGTTTATTTGTCTGTATGTCTGTCTATTGTCTGTTTACCAACTTGTCTTCCATTCTATGTCTATAATAATATAATTATTATCTTTCACATACGCACAAATGCCTCTGTTAGAATAGTATTATCCTGAATAAGAGAGCACGCAAAGCATCACACAAATAATGGGCATAGATGGAAAGGTCGAATCACACTGAAAAATTCAATGCCATAGCCGGGACTTGAACCACGATCTTCGGCTCTCCGTGCCGCCGCGCTACCGTTGAGCTACCATGGAAACATGCCGGTATTCCTCCAACTGACTCACATGTGCCGGTATACCTTTCCACCTTAGCCTACACACGGCCAGTGTTAAAGACGTATCATTTTACATAAGAAGGTGTTCATTGAAAGGACACCTTTCTATTATATTTCCTGTTGTAAAGCCTACTGTTTTCGCAGTCATTAAAAAGATAACGTAAACAGGATGTAAACAAATATAATCGAATAGCTAGTTGGAATCGTAAATTCTGCCTGATTAAATTATTATTTGAAAATTACCTTCGTTAATGACTTGATTCCTGCATAGTTATCCAAGTGTTAGCACTTCTACAATGATATAGAATTTTAGATCTAGGAAAGTTCTTGAGGATTATAAATCTAGTGATGAAGTTTGTCTGAACCTGGTTTTTTCCTTGGTAAAGATAAGCATTTCATTTTGAACAGAAGTAGCAAAAAATAATTAGAATTGCGTAGAAAAAGTATGAAAAACGAAAAGTAACAGAGCTGATTTGAGCAAAAACATGGAAAGACGAGCAATAAAAATAATATTGTCAAAAAATTATGTCAATTAAAAAAAGATGTAAGCATCGCATCTTTATATCTAAGAAGTGATTATCGGAGGCATGAAAACGTTTGTTTTTGCGTGCTTATGGTTATTTCCATTTCTTAGAATTCCACATAACATACCTACTATATAACTTATATGTTGTGTGTATATTTATTAAATGAGAAAAAATCATTATTAAAAGTAACATGGATTTCTATAATTACCAGTAATTAGCTTCAAACCTTAGGTGCACATGTTCAGTTTTGGATTAAACAGCACCACAAGCTCTTATTAATGGTAAGATTCTTTTACCGTTGTTTTCGAGAAAAGAAACGTTTAGGAAGCTGATTGCTTGTTTCTTATGTTGAACGAGCGTTTGTACGTTTCCAGTAGTTAATTGAAAACCGAAGAGACTTATATGGAAAATCTCATACTACCACAATCTAGGAAATTCACTGCTAAGGTATGATAACAAAACGTTATCACGTGCAATGTTATAACGACAATTTCAAGAGACATTATGAAGAGCAGAGTGTTCATTACGTACACTATAAAATCTTAGTATTAATGAATTTCATTCTTCCAGTAAGGGTGTTGTACACATCACTTTACTAGTGACGGAAAGAGGTTCTCATTAACTCCTCACAACAAAACAAAACAAAACAAACAAACAAACAAACAAAACTGAACATGGCTTATCATATGCCGAAAAGGATCTGAATATTCGACACACCTGGATTCCAGCTTACCGGAACTCATACCGACTTTAATCAAATGCTCTTTTAAATACTGACCAATACTGTTTTATTGTATATATATACATATATATGCAAGATTTTAGACACATAAAAATCTTGACTTTGAATCATGAAGGAGTTAAAAGTCAGGTCCATGAAAATTAAAGCAATTTAAATTGAAGGATTCTGACGAAATTAATATTCTGAAAGTACGCCACTCTAGATCAAATATATAGTCCTACATATTACAAATATTCCTACCACATATTTAAAATTTACCCATAATCTTGACACCTCTTATCTTATGAACGTACAGAAATAATTTAAAACCCTATTATTAATTATACATAGACTATATATATATATTTATTTATCAGTTTATTTATTTTATTATGATTTAGTTTGAATAAATATCTAGTTGTTACACGCTAGCAATAATTACTGTTTACGACGGGATACAATTGCAAAACTGATAACTTTTAGTTATGAATACACTGTGCAGACTGGCTGAAATAACAGTGAGGACAGTGACAGACTTAAAGAAAGATATAAGCCAAAACAAGGTGATGGATTATTTAGAACAGGAGGTTTATATTCATAAGTTGAACTCAGCTTACAGGATTTATTCAGAAGACATCGAGAAGTGATACGACTGACAAAAGACCCGAGGGCAGCAGTTGTTACTTGTAGAAGAAATAATGTTTCAGTTTGTTTTTGTAGAGGAAGGAATGTTTCAGTTTGTTTTGTTTACGTTCTGAAGATTGAAACAAGAAAACTCCCATCAGATTAAAAATCATGGAATCCTTCACTGAACATTAAAGTCGAAGTGTGTGTCGGAGTTTCAAACAGGAGGTTTTTATCGAATCTTGTATTATTACCTACATTAAGTCCTGTAAGATTCATATCAGTACACGCAAATAACTCTACACTCTCCACAGACATCTGTATTTGGATTTTCCCAGTTTTGTGTTCTCATTTAACATGATTCAGTTTTCCAAAAATTATGTACCTTCTCTGCATCTATGTAAAGAATTTAATGACTTGATGTTGAGAAAGCAGTATCGTAAAGAAGTGTAGGGGTTATTACAAATTATACGGCTCATATTATTTATTAACGTTGCAATTAACGTACATATCTAACGACTGCGTAGAACGGTAACACAGCATTATTTTGTTTGTAATTTTTTATATAAAAAAAAACTAACTTCAGTGAAGATCACAAAATTTTCAATAGGCCTAAAAGAAGATGCGTCAGGTGTAAGATGTTTGACAATAATATAGGATAAAAATACAACTACACAATATGCCCTGGAGATGGCTGATTGAAACAGAAAGGCCTGGGCGAACAGAAATAAAATCACGTAAACTGATGTAACAAAGGGCCAGTATGCTTTTGTTTAATCAGTGATAATTGCAATTATGATATAGAGAAAATAAGTTATTTTTTTAATCGGTTTCCGAGTTCAGCTTCAGATCGATTCATTAAGCATAGCTTACGGAAGAACAAAGGTCCAGTTTGATAAGCATATGTGAAGGAATATGTGGGTAGTGTTATTTGTCAAAGTCAACTGTATTGGAACTTCCAAAGCCGTACATGAAACAATCTGCTGTCATGAGAATTGGTTTGCATTTGTTAAATTCTAATATATCACCATAAAATAGGCACAAAATTGGGCATTACTCCGGTACCGGTCAACTGATTTAGTTCAAAATCAATAGGCCTCTTCAATAGGACGTTATAAATGCATAAAGCAAGTTTCATGAAAATCCAATATAGCGTATTTGAGTTATCGCGCGTACAGGCACGGACAGACAGACAAACATTTTCCAGTCCACCACACAATCTCAGAATGTACCATACTGCCACTTAATAAAGATTATAGTTGACAAAAGTTATCTTATAATAATTATATTATTGATCGAAACTTAACAGTATTAAACAAGAGTTTCAAACACTTCAAATACCATATTTTACAGTGCTTATTGATATACGTACAGTATACCCCAATTTTTTTTACGTATACCACATGAACTATTAAACGTTTCTTGATACCAGACATTGTTATGCATAAATAGGCTGTCTGTTTTAAGTTTCATGTCCATGAAAAGAAATAAAAAATTAGAGGAATAAAGAAAGATACATGAGACAGATATAATCACTGTTGAGTTCATTGGATTTTTAAAAATAATTTATGTGTGATATAAATTTATATCCCTCATTACAGGAAGCTAATAAACTGCAATTAGTTTATATAATGCAGCTTACTTGATTTTTAGAAACACATTTTTCAGGTTGTTAAATGGGCGAGCTCATTGGCTTTAATTTGCGGCTGGCAGGAACGTAGTGAAACAATACAACACCCCTTGTGTCAGAAAACAATGGCACTCCACCCCTCCTCATTCACTGCCATATTCGGGAGATTTTCATCTTCATTTGAAAGTCATATGTTCAAAGTAAATGCTCTGTGCAAGGGAAAAGTAAGTTAAAAAAGGGATGAAAAAAGGGAAGCGCCTCCTCAAGTGCAATTACATTTTTACCCTTTGCTTATGTGCAAACAGAAAGCTATCTTTTGACAAGGGAATGTCACCCCCACGTCATAATAAAGCGAGTGAAATTTTAAAACATCCCTTCCATGTTCCTAAGATTAAAGAAGGAAAGTTTTCAAGCTCTGATGGGTATCACGTCAAAAAGATTTCAACTAGTTTCATGCTAGAAAATACGAAAGTTAACTCCAATAATGCATAGGCTACTAAGTTATTTTCGTATTATATTTTAATGAGAGATTCTTTTGAATGTACTTCACTCCAGCCTACTTGTCTCTGAGGCACTCTCACACAACACTTACTATAAAGAGTTCACAATCATTACAAGGTATATAATATAAAATAAAACGACAAGAGGGAGCACAGATACCAAAATTATACTACAGTATAAAACCAAACAAATGTACGAGGAGCTACATCCTTTGTGCGACTTGGCCTACCACCTGATTGCTGCGTTATCTACCATAGGCAGAAGACAGAATTGGTCAGCATTTGATCAGCATGCAGACTCCATCGCCGTTATTGATGGCTTTCTTTACCGGAGCCACTACTTCTTTATTAACTAACTCCTCAGTTGATGTCACGAAGCCGAACGCACTTCATTTCCTACCTAAGGAAAACCAGAGGAGGTAACGGGGATCAAACCCAAATTAGGAACGTTCAGACAGCAAAGCTAACCACCAGACTACACAGGTGGCCTTATGAAATAAAAGTAAGGAAGAAATAAACTGGAAGTGTGTTTTAAAATGAAAATGTAATAAACATTTCCTATGGAGCCTGCACTCTTCTGGTTCTTTCTCAAATTTTATCTTTCTCGATCTCGCAGACCTATTGAAATGGCAAATCTGTGATTACTCTGCACTACATCAACATCGCTAAGAATGTTAAAAATATATATTCAAATAACTTTCTGAATCATCTAAAAATTATTAAAATATCGCAAGAGGTATTGGTAGTCCGACAACGTTAACATACTATTGTTGACAGTTATATGAATTATTAAAGCATATGAATCGTATAATTAAACATTACGAGACGTGTTTTTAAAATAAGCACTGTTTAAATATTTTGCCAATGCAGCGTTGCAGTTGCGACTCTAAGCATGCGCGATCACTTCCTCCATTCATTATGAAGCCAGACGCAGGTTTAAGCGATCGTCACTTTGACTTCTACTATTGTAAGAGCGTTTCAAAATGTCCAAAACAATCGAACGGTCCACCGACTGTGAGGTCAGATCAGTGATTATTTTTGAAATTCGAGAAATGTTACGCCAGCAAACATTCATTGCCAATAAATTGTGTGATGTTTATGAGGAAACAATAATGAGTAATGGAATGTATGATCACGGATGATTTGGTGTAAGCTGTGGAAGAAAACATCTGTTTCTTCATCTGAAGAAATTCCTAGGTGGAAAACATTTCAACGACGATGATGTAAGATGTTGTGAAACAAGAAGTGCAGACCTGCCTTTCATCACAGGCGGCATCATTCCTTACGAAGGCACACAAAAACTGGTTTCCCGTTACAAGTACCTAAATAAAAGCGGTAGCTATGTGAAGAAGTAGTGTAAGGTGTAAGGTAATGACGATAATAAAGTATTTGGAAAATAATGTTCTGTTATTTTTATAAAAAAATTATCGGTACTTATATTACTCGTACTAGATATTGTCCCATAAAAATTATAGTATTTTATGTTGTTTCGATTGATAAAAAGATGCAACATATCTTCATAACGTCTTGAGTAATCTCTTGAGTTATGTTGTAGCCTAAACGAGTTGTACGACAACCAAGCGACAAACATACCAATCAAAAGGGTGTAAACAGTTGATGCTTGAAAATTTAAAACACTAACCACAAAAATATTATACATACGGTTTTCATTCCAAAATTTATTTAAAAAAATATGTCAACAGACATATACAGACATAAGATTTTGAATAATAACACAAATTTCAACTTTTTCCATAGCATGGACAAAATAGGCTGATCTTAACTAATTTGCATGCGCTGAACACCAAAATGCTAGGGAAAAGTTCATAACACGTCACGTTTTTGTGTTATATATATTTATTTGATGCTTTGAAAAATCGGGATTTTCGACCTATTAAATCTTACTTAGTTCAAATTTCTTGTATAAAAATTTATGAAGGGCAGCTCAGTTATGATAAAACTGATAAAGTAATAACTTACCAGCTATTAAAACATATTAAAACCATTCTACATGCAATAAACCGGAGAAAGATAAAAATACCATTTTTTTCTCTTCTCCCTTTGAAAAAACCAGCATTAACTGCCCATCATCGCTGTATCCCATGTTCCGTACAACTACCCTATTGTACCAATATCTCGGTGAAATAGCTCTCTCTGCTCATCAATTACAGCTCTCGAGTTCTCAGGAAGAAAGTCCAAATGTGAATGTAAGAAGAGAGACGACATCCATCTATTAATTGGCGATAATTCCCTAACTTAAGATTCCCTAAAAACCCTTTGACAATAGATACAAAAGATCTCCATGCTGATAATTCCATAGTATTAAGACTTTTCTAAAAAAAAAGTTGTCGTCAAAAGTTTTCTAATTTGGGAACCGATAAATATGCATTCTTTTTATTTAGCATAACTGAGTTTAGTGAATGGAGTCTTGAAGCATTGAAAGGCTTCTACACTCTTTCCAGAGCTTTCACAAAATGTTTCATTAGCCCTAGTTTTATATACTGTGCTGGAAGAAGTACTTTTTCACGTTACACTAGCAGGTGATATTTAAATTATGCTCACCAGGGATATCTTGCAGATAGGCCAGTTTTTCACCACATAATGTTGTGCTCTTGCTCGATTGTCCCACAAACATAAAAAACAACAGAGCTTGTAATCTAAGCAATACTTTCAAATCCCTAGAAATTGCCCAGCGATGTTCATTATAATTTACTGCATTCAATGTTAGTGATATGTTTTCATAAGTTTCTTCCTTAGCGACTGAATGAGCCACTGGAATGGAAGGTTTTATATTACCATGGTGTAATAAAACTGCTTTTAAACTCTGTTTTGATGAATCAATAACCAGTCTCCATTCTTCTGGATTATACTCAATATTTCATTCATCCATCAGGGGAATGTGGCATGGGTCTTATGGCTGAGGGGGGGATTAGGATACACGATTTTATATTTTAGTTCTCCTTGTTTTGGTAATGCAGAAGTAACAAAATATCTCCTATTGACTGGTAGGTGTCGCCAAATCATTGGAACAGGAAAAGACGTGTTATTTTTTCACCGCAACCACTCTGTTCAGGTAACAGGTTACACAACACATGTGTGGTGTCCAATTTTGATCTTATTCACCCAATTTACAGCCAAAATACAAGTAATATGCCTTTTCTTACATTTTAATTGATCAATGTCGTGATTTCAAAGTCCTCACAAACATAGCAGAAACTATTTCCAGAATGTTTAACTTGCATGAACGACGATTGTGATCTATTTAACACTATTACAGAATAACTACTACTACTCACAATTCCTCAGTTAAAACCAATTTGCTAAACTGTTCATTTCTTGTCTCACAATACAACTTCGACCGTATTCCCTTAGCCAATTAGAGCAGAGATGTGACTACCCTCTGTGCAGCCACATAATAGGGGTAATTTGCTAACTAAAAATGAACTTTCTAAAAAATGTGACACGTAGGTGCCTTTTCAATGCCATATTCGTAATCAGCATATACAATTTACTTATGAACAGTTGTTCTTGTCCATGTTATAAAAACCTTGTTGACTAGCGTAATTTTTAAATGATTTACTTAAAAATATATAGACCTACATAAAATGTAATCACTACCGATATTCCTTTTCATAAGAAAGCAAAATTAAAGCTATTGTTACCTTATTACTAAATTAGTTTTTTAATTTATTTGTAATTGTATTTAAAAATTTCGAATTATGCTTTCTATACTAGGTAAATATTAGCCTCTCATAATAGGCCTATTATTAAAATTCCATTCTCGTAGTCCTACTTAATTGATTCAATTTATTAATAAGTGTAAACTGGATCAGTATTTTGAACATAGTGGCGAACTTGCTGATAAATGAAAACAAGTGTAATTGTTTTAAACTAATATTTTAAACGCAATTATATTGTTGATAATGTGCTAACTGTTTGAAAACAATATAATTCCGGGGTTCCAACCGGACAACAGTGAAAAAATAATAACAATCTAAATGAAACGGAATAATATAATAAAGAGTTAATGTTAGAAAACTATATACTGAATTAAACGGCAGAAGCTGGTTATTTTGGAATTAAGTTTGAAATTATAGCATATGCATTCCAAATACAAGATTATCAATCTAAACTAAAAAATAATACGAACGGATAATCGCTCTACGATTTCTGTGTGTAGTGATTGTGTGTAAAAGAAGGAGGAGAGAGAAAGAGAGATGTAGGGAGATTTACAGCAATTGTATTCTCAAAAACACAAATAATAAGTAAACAGAGATGATGAAAGAGAGATATATAAAGATGCAGAGTGTATAAATATCGAGGAAGAGAGAGAAGTTGGTAACAGTTATACAGTTAAAAGACCAAAGAATAAAATAAAGGGATACTAAACGGTAAATGTAGGGATAAAAGGGGAAAAAATTGAATTCATCTGCATACTTATTAGTAATTATTCTTTATCTATTTTATGAAATTCAAAATTTTACCTTTTAGACCTATTTAATAGACGGCATTTAATGATCCAAATAAACATGAGAAACTAAACAAAAATACAGAATTTGTATGCGTATGTGAGAGTGAGTGAGTGAGAAAGCTAGGAAAAGAGGCACTAGTGAGACATATAGGGGAAAAGGGGAAATAATGGTGGCTGAACAATTACTCCAAATTAGTTATTATTCTTACTTTTATTGCATTTTTATCTCTTCGACTACTAAAGGTATATTTAATATACTAAATTAATAATCTAATTGTAACATTAAAATCTAAGCGAAAAATGACCAAGTGTGTGTGTGTGCGAACAAGAGAGAGGGACCGAAGCGGCCAGAAAGAGAAAGAATAGAAAAGAGCTTTGAATGTATTATAGTACTGACACCTCATTACACAGAATTATAGATGTGCTTGGTGTTATTTTCATACAATACTCTTCACGAAACCTTTTAATTAATTTGAGATAATAATCTCTAAATACTCTGATAATTAACATCCACCTCATAATTTTAACAGTGCATGTATTAGCAGGATCAGTAATAGTTTATCTGTGATTACATTATACATTCCGATTATCGGAAAAGTATTTTTAACATTTTCTCTCATGGTACTGAAAACGTTTAATGATCAGAAATAAAGGTTAATACAGTATAATGAATTGATGTTGTAAACGTAAACCAGACCCAAAGCGGATAAAAACAGGATTAATAACTACAAAATGCATGTTCCATATTTTAAGTTTTTGTTTTTCATAATATGTTGTAACATTTTCCGTAAGTAGTATAACGGGAGGTTCGGATTTTATTGATAAATTTGAAAGTGAATTTATCTTGAAAGAATCCAGATCTGGTTTATTTCATTGTGACTATTTAGAAAATTTTCAAACTTATTCAGAGGTAAGCATGCAATGAATAACTAAAACCACTAAAATGAATGAAACACATTTCTTGTTGTGTCAGTGCGAGTGAAATAGCCCATGGCGAAGCAATTGATATATTATAATTTTTCGATCGCGCTGTATCAGCTGCTTTATTCTTTTAGATTTAACTTCTTGCTACTAGGCTACTAATAACGTGGTGTCCCTAATATTGTATTTATTATTATACGAGACTTAAAATGTTTCACCAAACATAACATTAGGCCTACAAGTTATTTTCGTATTTGCTTTTTGCTCATGTGCGGCTTATAATACATTTCCAATACATTACAATATGATATTTTTTTTCGATCCAGGTATGTAATAGGTGCGTAATGGCCACTTTCGCCACAACAGAGAATGGACTACTCTCTAAACATTCAGACTCTGGGGTTAGCGAAGAATAAGCGACTCATTGGGAAACCATTCCGCAAAGTCAGCCCGGGCCTCCAGTGAGACGATGCATTCATGTTTTGGAAAAAAAAAAACTATACTCCAAGTAAAGTATATTTAACTTAGCTTTTTATTACCTAAAGTAAGAATGGTACGGAATTCGTTTCTTATCACGGTAGGCATTCAAGAACTGTCTTCGAAAGCCCCGGGAAGAAATTCAATCGTTCACTCGTCTCACGCAGCGGGTCGGGACAATTTACCTAGGTGGGGTTTTTCGTCATCTGTATGAGGAGTGTCTTTTGAGTTCAGGTCCTTTTGGTCCCCGGATATCATCTGGCCGTCATTATCATCTTCATCCCATCCGCTTCTTACTCAGAATAAATGTGTGAGCGACTGGTTTGTCTCGTCCTATGTGTTCGTGTTGTCTCGGTGGTGGCCTCGACATTGGGCATATCACTCATCCGAAGTGGCCCCCTTTTCCTTGTCTAATCAAAAAGTATGTGATCCAAATATAGTTCCCCTCCTTACTGGTCGCGGTCCTGTAAGGCAGGGCGGCGTGGGCCTCACGGAGGTCTCTACAACGGGAAAGGTTTAAACGCATTAAAAAATCATACTTCAGTAAGACATGTGATACAATAGGCCTATATTTTCTGTATTTCATGGTGTAATACCTTAAAATAATGAAATATGTAATGAAACTTAAAGTCTGTACATTAAATCCTTTGTTCATCTCCTTAAGGTTGTGATAAATCAATTTGTACTGCATAAAGGAGTTGATAAATCAATTTGTACTGCATAAAGGAGTTCACTCTAAATTCCTGGGTCATCGCGTGATGCCGTATTACCGAGAACACTTCCATGTGATCAATACATTGCACAAAATATGACCTGTAGACCACTCACCTTATTAATCTATTAACAAACTGGCGTCACGGTTCAATATAAAATTCTTTCAGCTAACGACTTTAATATTAACAAGCTACATAGGCCTTTCGGTGTAATTCTTTTACGATCCGTTTATAGACTAATAGACGGAGTTTACAAAGCCAAATAAAAAATTATTATACTTCTCAACAAAATTGAACTTTTAAATACAAAAGTCTGTGGAGCCTGGTCTGCACTGCGGACTCGACTGCTTGAGTTCGATTGCAGGCAATGGGTAGGGTATTCTTCTCTTTCTGTCATATCCAGTCTCCTTTCAACATCTAAATAAACGCATGAAAAGTATAATTGTACACAAAATCTATGGGGATAAGAGGTTTCAATACAAGGTAAGAATGACCTCCATTACTCAGACTACAAGACCCTGATCAGTGGTCACAGGAAAGATGGAGCAGACCTATTAATTTCAATACCCGTCAGAAAAAAAAATTATCTTCAGAAATATTTCAGCTGCAGCTTTTCTCTCACCAGATAAATAATTCTGGTTGAATTGCGATTGGACAGTCTACTTCGTGTTACGTGATGCCAACAGTACAATCTGTATTGTTTTGCAGAAGACATGGGGAAACTAGAAAACAATCTTTTCCTGGTGTTCTGACCAAATTGTAGCCTTCAAAAGTAAAATATTTACACGATGGAAAAATAGTTATTAAAATATAGTAAGTGGAAAAATCATAAACATTTCGACTTTGATGGTTACACCAATTGGCTTGCTCGCCCAAAGATATTACTTTTATGGCTTACTCTTCAGTACTTTACCTTTTATGCTCAAATGTTAGGTTTACAGGCTATGATGGTTACGTCTATTGGCAATTTTGAATTTTGAGACCTTTTAGAAACAGCTTGTAATGATTTTCAAGCATTTTATCCATCAATGAATTTTTGTATGGTACCTGTTAACCATATGCATATTGTGTATTTCAATATGAGCTATCTGTACCATTAGCTCATTTTCGAAAAAAAGGAGGGCTTGGACACAGTCTATATACAAGAGGTATTAAAATCGGATATTTCTACAGGATATTTCAATAGTGATAATAAAACATCTAAGAATGAGAAGCAAAACCTAAAGGAAGCGTATTTCCGGTGAACAAGAGACCGAAAAATAAAGATAATGCCTTTTTTTGGGGGGGGGGGATCCCTCTTCTGAGCCGAGCATCATTACTGTATGCAGGCTATGTAAGGAGTGATTAAGAAAAAACTGTGACAGTTTCGCTAAATTCATTAATACAGTACATATCCTGAACAATTTAGTGTAGATATTTTTACCAAAAAATTTAAAATTATTCTAAAATACAATAAAGCATTACACATGAAAAGTTAGGCTTGAACAAAGCTGAAATGTCTTTGAACATACACAAAGGATTTTTTTTTAAGAATACAAACGTCTCTGGATACATTGTACTGTAGAAATGAACTTGTTCTTTGAAGAATTTGACAGCACAAATTGAAAGCAATTGAATGCAGGTCTAACTTTGTAGTCACCTCCGCCAAGGCCTGCTAAGGCTTTGAGGCAATTCTGGATAATTTTTAATTTGCTGGATGACTGCTATAATTCGATGTTGCTGTCAAGTTATTTTATGTCAGTCACCGTATGTGTATGCATTTTTCTGTCTCTTAAGTGATAAATTGAATAAAATTGTGGCAGCTTTAGGGGAATTATTCTTCACATAATATCCTAGTACAAGATGCTAAGCAGTGAAATCCCCAAGCTGCATTTGAAAGTGGCATAATCTTATAAGAAATTAATTTGTTGACCCGTGTTCAGTGGAAGATTTTGTTTCTCTTAGTTTTTAATTCTCATGATAAATTGTTTGAAACGCTTTGTACTGCGCCAATCCATAGTGCGTTCTCCTACGACCATTTTTATTTTTAAATTTACTTATGAATGAAAAAAATAAAAACAAGAGAGACGCCCGAATTCCTAACATTTATTTTTTGCAAGGTATATTAATGAATGATTACACCCTCAAAATAGTATTAGAAACTATAAAAAACTCAGTAAAGTGAAACACATAACGTGGAAATTTATAACTTGAATAAACACGAATTTATTTAAAACTAAAAGTTATAAATAACAAGTTCACTATTAAAATAATTTATTAAGAAACATTATCAAATTCAGGAAGTGATTTAATTATTTATAGTTACAAGACATAGGTCCAAAATTAGTAGGCCAATGTGTTTCATAAGTCGCGGTACAAAGCATTTAGGTTCTGTTGGAGTATACCTAATGAAAAGGCCCCTGCATGTGGATGCACAAGGGTTAATTCCAATACTTACTTACTTTAAACTCACTCAATGGCAATAGACAATTCCTCAGCAAGCTAAAGGAGTATTACCTATTTTATGGAACCCGAAGGTTCATTGCCGCGCTTACCTGAGCCCGCCGTTCAACCCTATTCTGTGCTAACTCCATCCAATCATCCCTCGCAAATCCTACTTCCCTTAAATCCTGATATTGTCCTCCCACCTACGTCTAGGTCTTCCAAGTGGTCATTTCCCTTCGGGTCTCCCAGTCAATACTTCTGAGATGTGTCTTTCTTCCCCCATGCGAGCAACATGTCCAGCCCATTTCATGCTCCGTGATTTAATTGCCCTAAATATATCCAGTGAAGAGTACAGGTCATGAAGCTTGTCGGTATGCAGTTTTCTCCAGTTCCATTTTTATTTCTCATAGGCTCAAATATTTCTTAAGCACCCTGTTTTCAGACACTCTCAGATTATGTTCTTCCCGAAGAGTGAGTGATTTCAAGCTAATTCCAATTCCAATTCTAACGAAAACGAAAGTGAAGAAGAATGGTTGAATGAGGAGGAGGACAAAGTTGAAGATGATGAAGAAGGAAAAGAAATTACGAGTCAATTCCTGGCCTGTAAATCATCACAGGTGGATTATTAGGGACAATTTGAGCGAACTCAGTAAAACGAAAGATTAAAAGATTCCAATTCACTTTCGTAATCATGACTTCAATCAACCTCTGTTTTCATTATCTTCAAAGCCAGAGCGTGTCGCAACAGAGTGGCAGTATAAACATATAGGTTCCCTTTCAATTTCGCCCTTTCTGTTCAACTTCTGTTTACAATTAGGTGCAACCAAAATATTTCAGAGGCATGGACAATAAGAATCAGACCTTTAATTAAACTAATATTGGTATTTTATAAGCATGAGTTGGGCAGACCATTAAATTACAACAAAAAGAATCAAGTTCACAAGATTGCTGTAGCTACCTTAGTAAAAAAAATACTGCATGTAGTCTATATTTATACATAGGCTAAACGTTCTGAAGAGAATTTATCTATGCATGTTTTCTCATCAAAACAATACAATAATTTTCAAAATAACTTAGAAATTACCTTATATTATTAGAGAATACCTTATCGAATTGTTTTTTGAAAGTTTTGAAATTAGATTTACTCTACCTTTTGGGTAATTGTAAAGTACGAAAAACTAAATAAAAAATAAAAAAAAAGATACACACAATAATGGAAAACAAAAAATTGATTGGCCTATTTCCTACTTTAAGTTTCTCCCGAATGGTAAAACAATAGAGCAATAAAATGTATAGGCCTATTACATATAACACTGTATTAGGAAAACTCAGCAGTACGAGATTGTAAACGAGACGCAGTTTCATTTGCTTGGCAACCGATGATCTAACTGCTACTCAGAGCTGATGACTTTACCCTTAAAACAAAACATATTCGAACCACCTCTCTCATACGCACCCGCATACAGCTCCACTCTTTATTGCATTAACATTTTAAATTCGTTTCATCGATTTTTCATGGAGATTTGCATAGTGACAGAATGTACGCAAGTTAAGTGTATTTTGAAATGCAAATTATACTATGAGTACTCTTTAGTATGTCGGTCTCGTGCTCTAGTATTATTCACATTATTCAACAATTTGATTTCGTGCATCTCTAATTACTCTACACGGGTTCTTATAACTGACATCCCAGCGGCGTAACTCACAATACACAGTTCAAACTCATAATATACCGTTCACATCCAATACAGTAACTCATAACACACAGTTCATATCCCAATGGCGTAGCTCATAATACATATTTCGAAGCCCAATGGCTTAACGCATAATACTCAGATCATATCCCAATGGCATAGCTCATAATACTGAGTTCATATCCCTATAGTAGGCCTACAACTCATAATACAGAGTTCATATCACAATATCGGAACTCATGATAAATAACTTAGTTCATATCCCAATGGCCTAATACACTGTTCAAATTCCAGTGGCATAATGCATAAACGCCAGTGCTGCTCAAATACCAGTGGCCTAGCTCACAATACATAGTTCAAAAACCCAATGGCTTAAAGCATAATACACAGATCATATCCCAACGGCATAACTCATATCCCATTGGCGTAACTCATAATATACATTTCAAACGCCAATGGCGAAATTCATAATACACATTTCATATCCAATATGATATACAGTTCGTATCCCAATGGCATATCGCATTAATACACATCTCAGTGACGTAGCTCATAATACACAGTTCACATCCCAAAGGCATTACTCATAATTAGGGACCGGATTCTTAGGTTTTTACCTATTTTTTTCCTTACTTCCATAATAGAAAGCGCTCATACACTTTTTCGAATTATGTCCATAGGATTCACCCACACTAATTCTATGGCACCTAAAAATACCTAAATGGGCTATAAAAACCTAAATACACCTAAACGGGATATAAAACCTAAAATATCTAATTTAGGCTACTTTTTTTTGTATTTTCTTGTTTGTCAGTTGAGAAATCTATATTTTGCGGAGAGACAATAATTTTTGTCGGATTGAAATTAATACCACCAACGTTTCGTTCAACCCATTGTCGTCTAGGATAGACAGTATCTAGTTGGGAAGTGTTAAGAGTACCGGCGTATTCCTTTTAAAATATTCGTAAAATATTCATATTTAAAATATGAACAAGGATATAGATTTCTGTGTTTTAAAGCCCTTGTTTGCCTTTATTACTGGCCTGTTATTCATACTAAGTGGTCACACTGCGAGTTTTAAGAAGACGTGTTAATTATGCCGAAACAAATGAAATCGAGTTTATTACGGCAGTGGATTGGCGACGACCTGAATTTCACTACAGATGGCAAAGTAATATTTTGTCAAGCCTGCCAGAAACACGTAAGTATTATTTACCTTTCAAGAAAAGGGGGAAGTTTTCGTCCTTAATTGGTCTGTTGTGCAGTTAGTATGCGTAACAACCGAAGAAAGGAAAATAATCAGTTTCACATTAACCACATCCAACCATAAAGTATTTTACTAAAAAAATTAGAAGCATCGGATTTGAATCCTGAGAAGGGTAGTGTCTAGATACAGTATTAACTATTAACTAATAGATAACAGGAAGAACTTCACAGTTGAGAATCTTGAAAGATATTTAGTGATATACTGTAACCAGGAAATGTGAGGCAATCTTATTTTCACTGCTTCTTTTGACTGTTTATGCTTTCTTTCTTCAATTGTATAATATTGTCCTAATGCAAGTTGACACAAATTTAACTCAATTTTGTTAAGTTGAACTTTACAAGTACAATGTATTGAATCCTATGTAGCACATTCAAATTCATTAAACCAATTATTCTACGCGAAAACTATATTTTGGACAAAAAACCTAAAAAAAAACTATTTCACCTAATGGAAAACCTAAAACAGTGTTTTTAAATACCTAAAAATCCGGTCCCTACTCATAATACACGGTTGACAACTAACTCATAGCTTAACTCATAGTATTCATTTCACATCCAAATGGGGTAACTCTTAATACGCAGATCACATCTCAATAGCATAACTCATAACACAGTTTACATTCTAGTGACGTAACAGCCCACAGTATTAATTCGCCTGGAAAATACTACAAAGGATCGAATTATTTTTTAAACCTCAACACAATGCAATAACTTTGTCTACTAAAATGAAGTTACCATTCAAATGACTTTATATTTTATTACTACGCTGGCAACGAATGTAAACAAAGAGAGGTAGAATTGTGATTTCGTCTTAGATCCTCCCCTTCGTTTCGAAAGGAGAACACTGCTAAGGCCTCATGTTTTTTTGAGGGACAAAGCTCGAGGAAAAGCTCATTTGGTGAGAGAGTCATAAACAGCATAAGCACACTGTATAGGCTTAAAATTGAATTTTTGATTAACAGGCCATACAGGAATCATATGTCCTCTTTGTAAGTGAAAAAAAGAATGTTTCTTCTGATAAATTATATATTTAACGGCTATTGTCAATTGTAGAGAAAATTCTTAAAACTGAAGCTATGATACTACAGTAAACATTTTACAAATATTAAATAATTTTTCTCCTTTCAGATTAAAATTAGTGTTTCAACCTATTATGGACTACAGTTTTGGTCACTCTTACAAGACAAGAGACAATTTATAATACAACTTTCTCTCTCTCTCTCTCTCTTAAAGTTACTTCGGAATATTAAGAAAATAATAATAGGCCTATCACATTTTCTTTACGAGAAATTAGAAGTAGGCTAAGAGTCTTAATGTCTACATCTAGATGTTCTCTTAAGTTCTGGCGTATTCAAATTTATTATAAGTGATGATAGACAAATAGAAAATTTTCAGCATAAAAAGAGGAATAAATCGTAACATGATCTTAAAGGTTATCCTGATGCTGCAGCATACACCTAGCTGGAACATATTTCTCGTTTCTTTAAATTAAAAAAGTAAATAAGCAAACACCGGTAATTAAATTAATTAACACATAAATAAGTTAACGAAACGTTAATATTTATTACGTTACTAAATAATATACGTTACTAAAACAAAGGTGAAGTTTGTAACAACAAAGCATACTGAATTCACACAAAATTTCTTTTGCATTCTGGTTTCTGACCAAAACAAGAATTATTTTTGAGAATTATCATCTAAGAACAGTGAAATATAATAATAATTTCTAGGGTGGGAGATCTTTATGGCTTTCTAGATCTGTACAACTACCTCTCTGTAACATGTTGTAGTATACTAAGCTGTCTGAATTTTAAAACTGCCGTCCGCCTCCAGCCATATAATCTGAGTAATCAATTATATAGGCCTATTTATTTTATAGTAATTAGACATTGTGAGTTTAGGCTGTTATACAATTACGCAAAATAAATTAAATAAGGAGCGATAAACGCTCGTGGGGAAATTTCACTTTGAGATATTTTAACGAACTCTTTACAACAGACATATAACAGATTTCATATCTGAAATAACTTGTTGATGTGTTTTAAAAATACCTCAGACAAAAATAGTTACCTGTTTCCACTGAAAGGTCCCGAACTAGGCATTTAAACACTTGGAAATTATACTACTAGTTACTGATTGATTGGATAACCCTTGCCGTGTGCGAAAGCATTGCGGATTAGCAACTAACAACAATTTAAACTGTTCCAGCTATGAAATGCTTGGAGTTAAGATCTTGCATTGAAACCAGGTTTTTGCAAAGAGGTAGGTAACTTTTTGTAAACATACTTGTAGTGCAATACACTGATTACCTTACAATTTAAAAGTACGTTTGGACATGGAATATTTCATATTCTCTTGTTAAGCCCAGAATCCACGACAAGGTCATCAAAGGAATACCCGAAAGGAATACTCGAATCGGCTAGGTGAGAATCGTGAACATCACCTCGAAAAATAATCACTAAGTAGACCTCCAAAATGTGCGTGAAAAATAGATGATAGATGAACAGAATTAAAGAAAAAGCATCTTTTCCATTTTAAAAAGTTCATCTAATTATTGTCGATTTTTAACCTAATACGTTTACAAAATTTAACAGCCTGGTTCCCATTAGTCTATAATGAAAGAGGCAAAAGCTAAATTCACTTTATATTGGATATATACATCATGCTGAAGAAATCGATTTATCGAAATAAAATTTGAGCCAGCCAAAGGAATTTAATGCACGTGAATAATTCAACAAACGTGGAGCAGCATTTACGTCTACCTATCCCACACCAACTTCAAATATATCCCATAATAATAATAATGATAATAATAATAATGATAATAATAATAATAATAATGATAATAATAATAATAATTATAATAATAATAATGATAATAATAATAATCATCATCATCATCATGCTTTCATTTCAGAACGAACCATTAAATAGTTCTTACTTGAAAACACCGCCGTACAGAAAATAGATCTAATATACAGTTTACAATGCAAGAAAATTCCGTTCTTCGTACACGTGTCAGTAAGCATTACAAAAGAAAGTTTTACTGGGAAGTTTACAGTTATCAGAAATATGACAGAATTTTTTCTAAAATCCGAACCACTTTTTTATTTAAAAAAAACACTCAAATCGTTCAGGAACTTCCATGGAATATTCTGACACCTCACACGGGTTTATAAATGATTAATAAATGAAAATAAAGACAAATTGCAGCAAAATTTTGGCCGTAAGAAATTTTAGTCAGCCATAATGCTTTCTGTAACGGCCCAATTGATACGCACATTACCAACTTCCCAAATAAAACACTGATACTTGTTCCGTGGAATGGGATTTACTTCTGATTTACTGAAAATGCATCAGTAATGTTCGCTGTATGATTCTTTGTCGTTACATAAATTATATTAAAATGGGTGGTTCGATGTTGAGTGCGTGAAATTCGTTCAAGGAAAAAAGCAGGCACAACTAGAGTTGTTGCAGAATCCGAATGACACTACGGTTGAAAATCTCAACGAGAAACCTCTAGAATCATAAGTACAAGAAAATAACCTATCTCAAAGACAAAGTAAATGAATTAGAGGAAAATAGTAAAGACAAAAATTTTAGGGATCTCTTAAACTTAATTTAACTCCATGGCGCTAACATCCCTGAAGGGACAAGGCCTACCACCCGAAAGCTGGGTCATCTACCATAGGCAGATGGCAGTTTTGGGGGCATTTGGTCACCATGCCGACAACCACAGCCGTTAATGATGGTTTCCATGACCGGAGCCGCTACGTCTCTATCAAGTAGCTCCTCAATATGAACCACGAGGCTGAGTGCACCCCTACCAGACCTCCCTACCTCAGAAAAATGGGAGGAGGTATCGGGGATCGAACCCGGGCCGGCCGACGGATCTGTAGTCAGCGGCGCTAACCCCAAGACCACGCCGGCGGTCGTTAGGAATCTCTACTAGGGAATAAACGAGTTCAAGAAAGGTTTTCAACCTAGAATAAATACAGGCCTCATCAAGGACAATGATGGCACTATACTCGCGGCTCCAAATAATATTTTGAATAGGTGGGAAAATTTCTTTAATCAATTATTAAATGTGCAGTACATGGAGAAGTCCAAAGAGTAGAGAGTGAAATATTCACAGCAGAGCCGTTGATTGCTAAACCAACTCTAACAGAAGTAGTAACAGCTGTAGGTAAACAAAAAACACACTAATCTTCAGGAGTTGACCAAATTCCAGCAGAATTAATTAAGGCAGGTGGGGATAGATTAAACTCACTGATCCATAAGCTCATTCTTATGATTTGGAGAAAGGAGGAATTGCCAAAGGAATGGAAAGAATCTATTATTATACCGATTCATAAAAAGGGAGATAGGGCCGAATGTAATAACTATCGTGGAATTTTTCTGTTATCAACATCATAAAAAATCCTATCTAATACACTGCTGTCAAGATTAACCCCATATTCGGACGAAATCATTGGACATCACCAATGTGGATTTAGGCGAAATAGATCAACCATAATTGATAATATATTTTGTATACGCCAAATCTTAGAGAAAAAGTGGGAATATAATAAGTATGTTCACCAGCTATAGGGTACATAGATAAAAAAAAAAAAACATATGATTCAATTAGGAGAGACAAACTGTACAATATCCTTATTGAGTTTGGGATACCAAGTAAGTTAGTTACGCTGATCAAAATGTGTCTAAATGAAACCTATAGCAAAGTCAGGGTAGGGAAATTTATATCAGATAGGTTTGCCATTAGAAGCGGCTTGAAGCAAGGACATGCACTATCACCTTGACTTTTTAATTTCGCTTTGGAATATGCCATTAGGAAAGTTCAGGAAAACAAAGTAGGCCTAGAATTAAATCGCAGTCACCCGATTTTAGTTTACGCAGATGATGTTTGCTGGTTGGGCGATGACGTAAACACAATCGAGAGAAATGCAGAAATTCTTTTCGATGCCTGCAGGAATGTTGGAAATTAATACAGAAGAAACTAAGTAAATGGTAATGGAACATCAAAATAATGCTCCATAAAATATTAGAATAGGTGGTAAATTGTTCGAACAAGTGGAAAAATTCAAATATCTGGACACAATAATTACAGACACAAATAATATTAGGGCAGAAGTTAAGTGCAGACACAATTCAGGAAATGCTTGGTTTTATGCAGTTCAGAAGCTCTCATCTTATCGTCTTCTGTCCAGAAATCTAAAAATAAAGATTTGAAAGACTATTATCCTGCCGGTTGTATTATATGGATGTGAGACATGGCCGCTTACTGATAAGGAAGAACATAATCTGAAAGTGTTCGAAAACAGGGTGCTTAGAAAAATATTTGGGATCCAGAGAGATGAAAATGGGGACTGGAGAAAATTGCATAACGATGAGCTTCAAGACTTGTACTCTTCACCAGATATAGTAAGGGTAATTAAATCGAGAAGGTTGAAATGGGCCGGACATGTTGCACGCACGGGGAGGTAAGAAATATCTCAAAAGTATTGACAGGGACACCCGAAGGGAAAAGACCACGTGGGAGACCTAGTCGTAGGCGGGAGGACAATATTAGAATATATTTAAGGGAAGTAGGATGTGCGAGGGATGGAGTTAGCACAGAATAAGGTTGAATGACGGGCTCAGGTAAGCGCGGCAATGAACCTTCGGATTCCATAATATAGATAATATTCATTTTTCTTGCTGAGAAATTGTCTATTGCTATTGAGTAAGTAAGTACGTAAGTAATTAACAGGTATATGCACATTAGTACATCACAGTAAACAAAACAATGATTAATTTCAGTGAATTAAAGTAAATGTTGAATTCACGGTATGTTCATAAAAATCTGAAGTATTATTGCAAAAATAATACCTCTCTCTCTTAATGTAACCTACATTGAATTGCATGTTTTATGAACCAGGTAATAATTCATTTTCGAACTTACACTTCCTGTAATTACTACACCATTAGATAGGTTCTGATATACTGCAAAAAGAACAACATAACATAAATTGAAAGTAACTGTTATGGAGCTACATACAGCCTACTGAAGGCACTCAAGACTATTTTCTTGTTGTAATGGAATATCTTCCGAAAAATACGAGTAAACTAATCTTCCTTCCTCATTCACAATTTCACTACAGTTATTGAAGTCTGAGGTTAAGAAGAAGTCAATATACCTAGGTATCATACCAAAATGACGTCAAAATGTCATTTTAACAAAAGGAAGTCAGGGACTCCGAATCCTACATCCACTCGGGCACAAAGATTCCACTCGAGAAAATGTATGGTTTTATTCTTTTGTGCCATAACTTACTATTCGATAATAACTTTTCAAAGCTCTATCTCTAGCCAGTATCAATATAGGCTATTCAATTTTATTTTTTAGAACAATTTTTAGTCCACCGCTGTGGCGTAGGGGATGCGTTCGCTCCTCTCAAGCAGCGGGCCCGGGTTCGATTCTTGGTCGGGAAAAGTTACCTAGGTGGGTTTTTTTCTGGGGTTTTTCCTCACCTGCGAGACAAATTTCGGGTAACTTTAGGCCCTTGTGGTCCCCAGATATCATCTGGCCGTCACTATAATCTTCATCCCAGCCTCGCCTTGTTTGGAGTGAGTGTGTATGTGTCTCGTCCTATAAGGCCCGGGCGGCTTGGTTGGCTTAAATCCTAAAAGGGAGAGGCAAAACTACGATAAAGAAAGAAATAAGACAAGTGTATTAAATACGAGGTTAAGTCAATAAGTATATGCAATCTGTTTTTAAATTTATTGCAAAACAATACAAAACGTTCAATTACCTCATTTTCAACATAGTCCATTTGCTTCTTGATGCACTTGATCCACCGTTGCACAAAATTCCTAATACCCTAACAGAAAAAGTTTTGTTTGTTTGTTTGTTTGTTTGTTTGTTTGTTGTTGTTGTTGTTGTTGTTGTTGTTTTTTTTTTTTTTTTTCTTTCTTTCTTTTTTTCCCCCGCCTGAGCCACGGATGCACCACTTTTCACTTCTTGGTGTTTGGTGAATCGACGGCATCTTTGAGTGGCCAAAAAAGATAGAAAACAGACGGAGCGAGATCGGGACTGTATGCAGGATGCACACTGTTTCGCAATAGTTTGAGCAGAGTGGGCGGCAGTAAAGTTATGTGGGCGCGCATTTTCATGTAACAGAACAACTCCTTTCGACAATAGACATCAACTTTGGCTCGAATTGCAGGCTTCAGCTCGTTGCTCAACATCTCACCGTAACGTGCACTGTTTATTGTTGAGCCCTTCTCCAACTAATGTTGCAGAAATGGCCCTTGTTAGTCCCAGAAAGGTGTGAGCATCACTATTCCTGCTGAGGGTTGACTCTTTAAATTTATTTTTGATTGGAGATGCAGGGTGTTTCCACTCCATGCTTGGATGTTTCTTTCAGGCTCAAAATGATGGATCCACGTTTCGTCTCCAGTGACTATTCGTTCCAAAAAAGCTTCACCTTCGTTAGCATGGCGGTCCAGTAAGCGTTGGCAATTGGATACACGATTGTGCTTGTGCTGTTCAGTGAGCTGTTTTGGGACCCACCTTGCACAGACTTTACGAAAGCCAAGCCTATTATGAATAATTTCATATGCAGAACCATGACTAATTTGCATATGGTTTGCCACTTCATTGACAGGACCACTTTTCGGTTTGTCTGAATCATGATACGCACTTTGCTCAATATTGAATATAAAGTGTTGGGGTTGAGTCTACTAACGCAAACAATATGGAATTCAGCATTTTGCTGTAGCAAAAGCAGTAGTTTGATGATTAAAAATTTCAATTATATAATGCAATAATTGTACAATTGTTCTCTTTGAATCGAACACTTGGAACATACAGTTTTAGAAAAAAAGTAAGTTATAAAAATGTATTTGTGGCTACAAGAATGAATAAACTCTCACAATTGCCAACCGATATCTAAAATCGTTTCATGAAATAGGTGAGTAGGTGCTTTATTTATTGTTAAGCACAAAGCCTTATAAACAATTTACGGCACAGAAAAAATTCAACAACAACAAAATTACCTTCTGAAACTGAAACTCTTTTTCGGATAACCAACAAGTAGTATATAAAATATGATTCATTCGATAGCCTAACTTCTCTACTGAGATAGGATATAATAACGAAATAGCCAATAAACAATGTTTAAAGAAAATTTATACAAAAAACCAATAAGTTACAACTGGAGAAGTCATTTTAAGTTTTAAGCATAAGACCTGCACACACAGATGCTACGTAAGAAACATCGTAAAAGAATTATAAGCTACTTGCAATTTATTAAATGCGAAAAATATAGTTAGATATATTAGCTTTCATGAATCACAGATTATTGTCTCTGTTGGACATTACATGAGAATATTATAGGAGAAAAATTCCTCCGACACTGGGACTTGAACCCAGGACCTTTGGCTATTCGCGCCAATGCTATACCAACTGAGCTAAGCCGGAGTTCAATCCACAGCGCCGGATGGAACCTCTCTCCTATGACTGATTGCCCTAATGGTCTACCTCACAGACAGACAAGTTATGTCATATGCAGTACTGTGAGGCACACTAATTAGTGATTTTGGTGACCGGGCTCCCACTGTTATTGTACAGTTGACATTCAAAATAAGAGAGAGGGGATCCATCCGGCGCTGTGGATTGAACTCCGGCTTAGCTCAGTTGGTAGAGCATTGGCGCGAATAGCCAAAGGTCCTGGGTTCAAGTCCCAGTGTCGGAGGAATTTTTCTCCTATAATATTCTCATGTAATGTCCAACAGAGACAATAATCTGTGGTTCATGAAAGCTTATATATCTATCTTGAATGTCAACTGTACAATAACAGTGGGAGCCCGGTCACCAAAATCACTAATTAGTGTGCCTCACAGTACTGCATATGACATAACTTGTCTGTCTGTGAGGTAGACCATTAGGGCAATCAGTCATAGGAGAGAGGTTCCATCCGGCGCTGTGGATTGAACTCCAGCTTAGCTCAGTTGGTAGAGCATTGGCGCGAATAGCCAAAGGTCGTGGGTTCAAGTCCCAGTGTCGGAGGAATTTTTCTCCTATAATATTCTCGAAAAATATAGTACTTATTAGATAAATTGCAGATTAATTTTTTGTTTTCCTTTCTTCCAATTTGCAAGCACGCGCACCTCTGGTTGAGAAACCATTTGGTATCCACGCTTGTGGTAAGTTATAATTTACAGGATTTCCACAGAAAGCAAACCCTTGTATGAAAAGGAAAACTTTGAAACATTCGCTACGCTACTGACATTTTTGCAGTTTGAAATGAGTTTTTCCCCCTCTTTTGTTGTGGTTGCAGTTCCCTGGGGCTGGTGTTCCGTCTTTCCGATACTGTTACGTCACTTCCCCCATGTGATGGAATAATTTCGAAATCATGAATTAATGCTTCCACAATGAAAACTTTATCTGAGCTCTAAACTGATCGGTTAGAATACAATACACGATCCATTTCATGAGACAGTAATAATTTGTGTGAAGGTATAGGCCTATACAGATTTTGCTATTATTGTGACAAATTGAAGGGTTTCTTTTCCAAGTTACTTTTATCCAAAGAATCAAGGCGTCCGCAATAGAGAAATCTTTTTTTTTTTTTTTTTACAATTTACAATTTATTGTTCCAAATTACACGAAAAATATACATAAAAAAGTTGATACACCACCCGAAGAAGCAGAGCTTGTGTTCGGGGGTGGTTCAGTTCAATATATTAGAAAAAACTTATACTAAATAATTACTTAAAACAATCCTACATAATTTGGAGAAGTATGACAGAATATTATATATAAAAGGTTAGAACATGTTCTATTTACAATACAAAGGTACGAGGTAATACAATAATAATACATAACAATTTATTTGTTCAAATTTTAGTAAAAAACAAAGAAATTAAGTTCTATCCAAATTTTAAAGTTTAATATGAAAAATGTTATAACTGCAATAGTAGAAAACAGAAGTAATAATTATATAAATTTTCTAATTTTAGACCTAAATTGTTTGTTGTTTAAGCTATTTAGATCAGGATGGTTGGTAATAAATGAATTGAATAGTCTTGGGCCAAAACTTGAACAGTGCTTAGCTCCAGCAGTTGGAACATTTTTCGGTTCAAGTAATAAATTAAATTGATTCCTTCGCGTGTTATATACGTGAGATTCTGACTTGTAATTGTCACGATGTTTATGAAAATAATTCAGTATGACGTACTTGTAAATTTGGTCTATGGTGAAAACGTTAAATTCAGAAAATAATAATTTGGAAGAATAGTCAGGAGGCTTAGATAAACAAATCTTTATGATGCGTTTTTGAAGACAAAGCAAAGGGCTGAGGATCGTTTTTGCAACTCCTCCCCACCCAATTATGCCATATTGAATAATAGAATGAATTAGGGCTAAATAAATCGTACGTAAAACATGAGCTGGTAAACATGAACGGAGAATAACGAATTTATAAATGACTTTACGTAGCCTATTGCATAAATATTCAATGTACTTGTCCCATCTTAAATGTCGATCAATTATGATCTAAATAACATATTGCAATTTTTCAATATATCTTTTTAGAATATTATTATTATTTTACAGAATTATTTGTATCCACTGTGAGTTTGGAGATATAGGCCTAAGAGGAAAACAGAACAAACAGATCTAGTGTAAGAAAATTCTTTATATATTATCAATATATTAAATGACGAATTACTTATACATTTTTGTTTAAATATAGTGTATAATGGTTACTTCGTGACATGAAGTCTATAATAGTATTGAAATGAGCCCTTCATTTGAAAAAATGGGGACATACACGAGAGAATTGTTTAATATCAGAACTATTTAAATCCTAATCATAGGCCTATGATCCCAGTTCTATTAATCTATTAGGCCTAGTTGTTTAATTTTATACACATATTCTTAAATCTGCACGGTATACAAAGGCGTTTGTAAAAAATTAGGTCTCCTTGCAGCCCTAGTCATTTACTTTAAATCTCTCTTTCGTGAATATTTTCATTTCATTGAGATATCAGTTCATTTATTAATTATTTATTTATTTATTTTTACAGATGCAGTTTTATTCATTGAACGTTTGGAGATGTTGAACAAACGGATCCAATAGAGCTGAGATCATACGTAGTAAAACTATTCATTCTCACAGTATTAAATGACGAATGAAATATTACATTTTATTTACATAAATAATAGGCTGTTACGGTTATAAAGTGGGATGAAGTCTATGTTCTAAGCTTGAGTATCTTCGTTTGAACATAAGTTAATGTTTGAACGTCTACTGATTATTTTACATTTTCCACTCACAATCTTAAAATTGCGTTTACAAAAAGGAATTGGTCAAAAATTAAGTTTTTATCTTACAGCTACAGTGGGTTACTTTAAATTAATCTATCGTTAACATTTTCATTTCTTTGAGAATTTTTTTTTTCAGATTAATTTTTTGCATTGAAAGTTTAGAGATAAAAGTAAAAAAAATAGAACAAACGGATCTAGTAGAACTGGGATCATAAGAACAAAATTCTCTATAGTTTTTCACTCTATTAAATGACGAAATAAATATTCATTTTCATTTAAATACAGGAAAATTATTATGGTTATAATCTGGCATGAAGTACACAATCTACAACTGTATTGCAATGAGTCTTCACTTGAAAAAGTGGAATAGATTTATTTATTTTTTTTCATAAAGCTACAGTGAGTTAATTTAAATTTGTCTTTCATGAACATTTTCAGTTCATTGAGAAGAATCATTTTGAAACACTTTAACACTAACTTTCTACGGATGGTCAATAGAGATTACGTGGATTTTGTAAAGAAAGAGACCCCCAATGCACGCCCTATTAAGTAAACTCAAAAACTTAAAAAATTATTAAGCTACAGTGCCTTTGAAATACACCTTTTAATAATTTGTAGTACGTACTACAGATATAGGCATAAACATGTAATATATCCCTAAAATACCAAAGAAAATACGTCTTTTAAACCAAAGAAAGCTTAAATTTACACATCAGCTGAATTTAATTAGGATTAACATGAAATAGGCTACGTTAATGAAATGAAAGCGCTCCACTCCTGTCAGCATGTTGTGGTTAGATGATTCATGTGGCCTCTGCATGGAGGACGAATGGCTCAGAGGGGTTCCACTTACATAATACAGAGAACTCATATTTACTTTCTGGCTCAAATTACATTAGAAATAAAGGATTATGTAGCTCATCCTATTGTGAAATTCAAGCTATAAGAACGAACACACACATTAAGGACAAATTTTCCATAATACGCCAAAATTAACACATTGCGATGTGAAATTCCGTCATGTCAATCGGACAACATTGATTAATATAATAATATAAATAATATTAATAACACGTAAGCACGTCAGGATGTTCGCAGAGGTATTTGAATCTGACAGAATCTGCTTTGAGCGTAGTATAAGTTGGGATAAAAGGTCGCTTTTTCCATTTCTTCTTACATTAATAAGTACCGTGAACAATACAGAATGACAAAAAGGGGGGATTAATGAATTTCATACTGGTTCCTATGAGGGTAACATATAATATAATAAGATTTAATCGAAAGCTACATCTTACGCCCTCATAAATATCTTAGTTGAATGACCAAAGTAGTAACCTTAAGTTTCTTGACAACAAAAGGTTTCAATGAGAAAGAAAGCAACATTCACTTTTATTACAATAACCAACTATGAAAGGTTATTTACGATTAAATTAAAATATTTAGAATTATTAAAATAAAATAATTCCTTGTCACCAATATTTTCAGTAAATATGCGAAATTAAAATCTTTTAACAAACGTAAATATTTTAATTTAATCTATTGTAATTAACCTTACATAGTTGGTTACTTACTTACTCAATGGAAATAGACAATTCCTAAGCAAGCTAAAGGAATATTATATATTTTATGGAACCCGCAGGTTCCTTGCCACTCTTACTTGAGCCAGCCATTCAACCCTATTCTGTCCTAACTCCATCCAACCATCCCTCGCAAAACCTACTTCTCTTAAATTTATCCTCCCATCTACATCTAGGTCTTTCAAGTGATCTTTCCCCTTCACGTCTCCCAATCAATATTTTTTAGATATGTCTTTCTTCCCCCATGCGTGCAACATGTCTGGCCCATTTCATACTCCGAGATTTAATTACCCTTACTATATCCGGTGACGAGTACAGGTTATGAAACTCGTCATTATGCAGTTTCCTCCAGTCCCCATTTTCATCTCTCTTAGGCCCAAATATTTTCCTAAGCAATCTGTGTTCTAACACTCAGATTATGTTCTTTCCGAAGAGTAAGCGACCATGTCTCACATCCATATAATACAACCGGCAGGATAATTGTCTTATAAATATTGATTTTTAGATTTCTGGACAGTAGACGAGAAGATAAAAGTTTCTGAATTGCATAAAGCCAGACATTTCCTGATTTGAGTTTACACTTAACTTCTATCTTAGCCTAACATTATTTGTATCTGTAATTATTGCTCCCAGATATTTGAGTTTCTCCACTTGTTCGAACGATTTACCGGCTATTCTAATATTTTGTAGCGCATTATTTTGACGTTTCATGACCATATATTAATAAATGTCAATGTTATAACTTACTTTTATAGTTGCTTTCTTTATCATTAAAATCTATTGTGCTAATAAGTTGTTTTGACTTCAGGTTACCACTTCTGGTAATTCAACTGAGACATTTATGGAGATGTAAGGTAGAACTTTCGATAGCGAAGATTAGTGTTATCAAATATTTCAGATCATGAACGCTGCCAATCGGCAATGAACAACGTGGGAATTCTTCTCCTATGGAATCAAATAAATATGAAGCGAACAAATTGTTTCCACGCCTATCCATGATGCATTGTCACTTTTATCAGTTCGAAGTGTGGGACAGTTAAATTTTTTAGCAATAACGAGATCAGGAGGAGTTACGCCATTTTATCATCTAGGCTAGTTAATCTACCAACAAATTAAGTATAACGATGTTTTGCGAAACGTGCACTCTGATCTATTATTTACTGTACCTGAAAAAAAGTTAAATTTTACAAATGAAACAATAGCCTAGTGAGAGCAATTCTAATTTGTTCGAAATATAACTGAAAAAAACCATTCAAGTCATTCTTATTTTCAAGAAATCGTTCAATGGTAAATACTGTTTAAAACCTTAAACAAATAATTCACAGAGTATAAAGATAACTAGCCTATTCTTCCGTAAAATAATTTTGAATATCTGATACTTCCTGACTGAAATAAAAGTAATTATACTATCAAAAGTTATATATAATATATGCACAAAATTTTATAAAAAAATAATTCACAACGTGGAGAAATTTCAAATATATTATATTGCTAGTTGATTAACGAAGTAGGCTACAACCCCCCCATAAACGGTTAATAATGAGCGCAACTATTTATTTACACACAACCCTAATTTTCCTAAAAAAATAACTCGTAATCGAAATTTCCGGTTACAAATCAAAAGCGCACATGAAATAGCCTTATTTATTCAATAACAATAACTATCCTATTGGTCTGAAATTTTTGGTTATATTTCTTCTCTAAAAATTCTTTTAGACCAATATAATGAAAGTTATTATTATTATTATTATTATTATTATTATTATTATTATTATTATTATTATTATTATTATTATTATTATTATTATTACATGCAGTAAACCTAAATCTACAATAATAAAAGATTTTCATTTATGGTGGTAAATTCTCCTTTAGGCTATTTGCAACAAAATGTACTAAATTTTAAGATTTTTCGTCGTGTTCCCACTCAAATAGAATTCTGCAATGATGCTTCTGCTTTGGGAGTTCAGGTTAGGTACCGGTAGGTACGATCAGAATGCTTGGAACGGGGCGTGTTTATCGATTCGAATTCTTTAGCAAATGAAGGCAAGTATGTCAAGCTGGTACACCCCAACCAATTAATTATATTTTCTGACACCGATAACCATCACACGTATACATACACCTCTGTACATTGAATTCCATAAAATATACTGCACGTATTTTAAAGTTGTTAAAATCGTGAAAGTTCCACAAGAAACTGCTTTAGTACGGAAGGAGCTCTGTTACTTCTACTTGCTGTATAAACAAAGACAGAGCTCTTGAACTAGAAATTTCAAGCATCCCTAAATAGATAGTAATCATAAAGAGTACTTATGAATTCAGTTGTAAAATACGAAGTTAGGACAAAGTTGTTCAAGTTTGTGATGCAAAGGGAATGTGAATCAATGAAGAATTTATTAAACATTATTAACGTACTTACAAAATGCTTCCGAAGATGATGAAAGAAATTAATAGGTTAGATTTTATTTAAAAGTTTATGTCTCATTTGTTCACAGCAAAACTAAAGTTTCAACAAGGAAATACTAGCATACTTCAACTACCGGTACCACAAGAGTAATAATGGTAATATCGACAATAATGAAAACAATGATAATTAAATAACAGAGCTACATATAATAAACTTTCTACAGTTATCAGAGAGATGAGAAGATTGCGAAAATAATAACCAGTCCTGTCAAAAATGGAAAACAATATTTATTCAAGACACCCACCTGGAAAAGCTACTGGTAAAATAATTATTTACACCATAAAATTTATTTTTAATTTGACTTTAGACTTAATTTATTGTTGCGAATGCGACATTAGCTTCTACATGTTTTATTTTACAGTATTGCTCTCCGCGTTATACCGTTTACAAGCTTACTTAAGAAAGAACTTCTACAAGAGAGCTTTATTTCAGAATGAGGAACTGTTCAAGAATAATTGTTTGTACATTGACAAGGCACATTTCCTAAAATAAAGATTTCACAAAACCATTATGCAATTAGGCATACAATATGCTACCATACTACATAAAGACAAAATTCTTACAATAAATGTACAGTACTTAATATTCCTCGTTACGTTTTCTGGTTAATTTCGATTTAAGTTAACGATATCAAATTTATTTTAGCCAAAATTAACGCCGAAATTTCTGTTTCTTAGGCCTATGTGTTAGTCACATTGCCTCAAGAAATACAAACACATTAGCACACTACGAAAGATCAACATGTAACAGTTTTAGAATTTTTAGATTCATGAAATCTTACCGACACTATTTTAATTATATGAAGTTATTTGAAGGAAATATAAAATATTAATGTAATATTTAGGTTCCATAACAACTCCTATTGATTCATAGTAATTGTTTTTGCCTCTTTTTAATATGAAGAAACAGAAGAAACCCACAAGGAAAGAATATTCTAAATCACATTAGGTTACTTTAGAGATAGACTATATTATAACTTTACAGTTTGAAACTAAATTACGTGAACTACATTAAACATAGAAATTTACTAACTTCAAAATACTGTTTATTTTATTGGCATCTGTTCAGTAACAGACTCGTAAATACAATTTCTCCTACGAGTATAAGTTACATGTACGTTGAATCAGAAATATAATCTCATTAACATTTCAGCCACTCTTTTAGTTATGTAAGCAATACTTCTTTTGATATATGAATATAAAATATGATTTAATTGCACTTGGTATTTTTTAAATCACATTAAATTTTCTTCTAGGGATTTTTGGTCACTTATACACAGTATTTCCAACACTTGATATCACGATGAATTTCCTCATGTTTCGTATTTTCGTATTTATTCCCACACTATACTCCTATTTTTTTTTCCAAAAGAAGAATAAAACATTTATTTATTAGCAATAAACGGTGCTGTTTGAACAATTCCAAGTTGCCATCAGGACACAATATACCTATCAATCCGTATACGATGAAACAGTCAAAAGGTTATATGTAAATACGTTAAAGAAGTACAATATTTACGGTGGAAAAATTAGATATTTTGTACACGTGATATTGTAAGATAGCTATCTATAGTCAAAGATCCCGCAATTATTCCCCCAGCAAGAGAACACAAATGATCCCTTTCCATGCCAAGGCTGCAAAGGATTTCGCAACATCCTTGCAAACAGTAACCCGGACTAGAAATTTTTCCCTGTAATAATGGACATAAAATGATCTTCCTAAGCACGCACATTTTTGACGCAAAAGTAACTTGGAGATAGGTTAATCTTTTCTTATCCTATTCTGACACATTTTCAACGTATTCCCAGGTAGCATAAGTATCTCATTTTTAAAAAATGTGGCTTAGAATGTCTTTTCCCTGTAGACTTATTATACAATTTTTGGCAACTTACTTCTGCTATCAATAACACTAAAATGGTTAATGTTCAGTTCATATCCAGTTAAACATATATTGAGAATTGTTAGTAGTATGTAAATCTCCGCCTATATGCCACTTAAGAATAAATAACAGAAGAAGCAAAGCAAGGAAAACTAAGAAAATATAAATAAAGGAGTACACGCTTAATGATAAAAATTTTTATTTATTGTTAGTTATTTATAGTCATATATATAAAAATATGTATTAAAAGATGTGGTATACCCAGTGTAGTAACATTGAGCTCAGTGTTAATATTATTGGTTTTATATCTTGTTTAAAAAAACATAAAATTGATAAGTTAGAATTAAATAAAATTTACACTTAAGAATATGTTTTTCCAGACACTGGATGAGATAAAATGTTGATTAAATATGTTGATGTAATAGCGTTATTCGCTATCTGTCCTTAAAATTATGTAGGTTGGCATATCAATATGCATGTCAGTTATTTAAAATTACGTAATATAGTTGCGTGTATGTTGTTTATAATGATGACCAACATCAAATGGTATCCTCTTGAGATAGTTGAGCAGTCTTGAAGTCCGTGCCTTGCTTGATCCTCGTTATTTGTGTCATTAATAGAGATGCATTTCGATGTATTGTTGTTACATCATCATCAGTCTTTCCTAAAAAATTTTGTAATGATATTAGTTTTAATTTATAAATTTATAAGAATGCGAGATTATTAAATTGTATATTATAATGGAGACATAGTAAAATGTATATTTATTAAAGATTAGGAGTATAAGAAATTGAAAAAGCAAGAAAGGGGTTTTCTATTTGAAAAATTATTATTAGAATATACTGATTATTTTGGGTATATAATAAAAGGTGTTTTAATTATTTATTATTTAATTATTTGAACCTTGTTTTATCTAGACAAATAAATATATAATGTGTAAAGTTTAGTATAATTCTGAAAATGTAGATAATAACAATTATAGAAGATGCTATTTATATTGTGTAAGAGTATAAATAGATCAATGACTTACCAAGGTCGAGGATAATGTGTAGACCTGAAGTATTGAGAGCTAGATTGCTACTGATTGATAGGAAAAGTCTTACTTAACTTGTGAGGTTTAGGTATGTTTCGAAAAGTATGTTTTGGTTTATTATGTTTTCATTTAAGATGTTGTTTCTGTGTTTATAAATTTCTAACTGTTCTAGTGTGTTTAATTTGGGACTTTTGTTATGTTTGTGTAATACTTTTAGTGAGTTTTCTATAGGCGATGGGCTATGTTGATTGTCTAAAAGGTGTTTTGCATATGTAGATTTATTTCTGTTGAATCTAAAGTCGGAAATATGTTCTTTATATCTGGTTTTGAATGATCTACCGGTCTGGCCTATGTATACTTTTTTACAGTCTTGGCAAGTTAGTTTATATATGCCGCAATTTTCGTATTGGTCTTTGTTATTGACGGGATTGTTGTTATTATAGATTTTATGTTTTAGATTGTTTTTGGTTTTAAAGGTGACTTGTATGTTATTTTTCTTTAGTTCTTTTGTGATTTTGTATATTTCATTGTTGGTAAAGTTGAATATAGCGTATTTATTAGGGTTGTTAGTTTTGGTTTCTTGGTTTGGCTTTAGTGTAGTAATTGGATTATTTAGCTTGTTGATTTTATTTTTGTTCTTTTTTATTAATCTATAAACTATATTGTCGTGAAATCCATTATTCCGTGCAATTTGCAAAATGGTTTGTAATTCAATCTTGTAATTTTCGCGGGATAGGGGTACTTGTAAAAGTCTGTAAATCATACTGTTAATGGCAGCGGTTTTTTGGTTTTTAGGGTGGTTGGAGTTGTTTTGAATTATATTATCAGTATAGGTAGATTTTCTATGAATGTTAAATTGTATTTTATTATATGCTTTGGTTAAATTTAAGTCAAGGTAATTGATACTATTGTTGGTGTTTATTTCTACTGTAAAATCTAAATTTTTGTGTAGCATATTAAAGGCTTGTATTATAGCATCTACTTTATGTTTATTACATATAATAAAGATGTCATCAACGTATCTTGTATAGGCTTTTAGATTGAATTTATTGATTATGTTACTAATGTGTTGTTCTTCAATGTGCTGTAGAAAGATTTCGGAAATTATACCTGATAGTGGGGAGCCCATAGCTAGCCCATCTTGTTGTTGATATATCTTGTTGTTGAATTTGAAATAATTTTGTTTGAGAACGGCTTGTAATGTGTTGATAATTTGTTCAGTTACATTGAAACTATCACCTTTATTAAGTAGGCATTGTTTGGTTATTTCAATAGTTTCCGCTATGGGGATATTCGTATATAAATTTTTTATATCTAGAGATATGAAAGTATCATTTTTGTTGAGTTTAATGTCTTTGATTTTGTGAATGAAATCAAAAGTGTTTTTTATTGTATATGTGTTATTAAGATCTAATCTGTTTTGCAATATATTGGCTAGCTTTTTAGAAATTTTATAGGATGGTGCATTTGTGAAATTGACTACAGGTCTTATTGGTTTGTTGTCTTTATGGATCTTTATTTGAGCTCTTAGAATAGGGGGTTTAGGTTTCATGTGTGTTAGTTGTTTGATATCACTATTACTAAATATTAGGTTTGAAGATTTTAAGGATCTTTTTATTATCTCTTGGTATTTGTCGGTTGGATCTTTAGTCATTTCTATGATGTTGTTATCTTTTATGAAATCTAATGTTTTATTAATGTATTCAGAATTATTTATTAAAACGATAGCATTTCCTTTGTCAGCTTTAGTATTTGTAATGTCTTTAAGTTTTAGTTTTTTGTTTAGTTTTTTTAGTGTATTTATCTCGGTATTAGTTTTATTATTGTGTTCTTTTTTGGTGTAGGTTTTCTTAATGATATTGGCAATTTGTTCTCTTAGATATGTTTGTTTGTTGGGGTCACAGCTATTAATAGCCGTTTCAGCATCA
Source organism: Ectobius pallidus (assembly GCA_964059195.1). Lineage (NCBI taxonomy): Eukaryota > Metazoa > Arthropoda > Insecta > Blattodea > Ectobiidae > Ectobius > Ectobius pallidus. The sequence goes on from CAXKWD010000001.1 coordinate 63,396,329, forward strand.
ATAATATTAGATTTTATTTGATTTTCAAGTGTGTCTGTGAAGTTATGTTTGTATCCTAATTCTAGTATTTTCTGTTCTTCTTTGTCAAATTTTGTGGTAGTTAAGTTTACAACTCTAGGGTGAAATGTTATCTTAGGAGTTTTTTGTGTACTTTGTGTCTTTTGGTAATTTTGTTGTTTTAGTTTTTCAATTTTCTTATTGAGTGTACAATATTTCTTTTCAATTTCATATTGAAGTTTCTCGTTAATGTTCTTGTCAATTATCATCCATTCATTTTTATATATCTTTGATGCTTGAAGATGTGTTTTGTATAATGTTTCGTTTAAGTTAGCTTTCTTTATATATAGGAATCTTATTTCATTGTTTAGCCATATTTTGTTGGCGTTGGTAATTGCATGTTGAGCGTTTTTAGTTTTATTGTTGGATTTTAGGTTGATGTATTTAGGTATTAGGTTATTTTGTTTGCATGTCTTGTTAAAGTATAGGTTTGCTATTGTCTTATTAAGTTTTCTCTTGGTGTTGATATATTTGTTAATAATATTTGCCTGGCTGGCTGAAGTATAATTAATTAATTTCATTTTCCAGTGGCATAAATATGATTGTTAGTAGTATGTAAATCTCCGCCTATATGCCACTTAAGAATAAATAACAGAAGAAGCAAAGCAAGGAAAACTAAGAAAATATAAATAAAGGAGTACACGCTTAATGATAAAAATTTTTATTTATTGTTAGTTATTTATAGTCATATATATAAAAATATGTATTAAAAGATGTGGTATACCCAGTGTAGTAACATTGAGCTCAGTGTTAATATTATTGGTTTTATATCTTGTTTAAAAAAAAACATAAAATTGATAAGTTAGAATTAAATAAAATTTACACTTAAGAATATGTTTTTCCAGACACTGGATGAGATAAAATGTTGATTAAATATGTTGATGTAATAGCGTTATTCGCTATCTGTCCTTAAAATTATGTAGGTTGGCATATCAATATGCATGTCAGTTATTTAAAATTACGTAATATAGTTGCGTGTATGTTGTTTATAATGATGACCAACATCAAATGGTATCCTCTTGAGATAGTTGAGCAGTCTTGAAGTCCGTGCCTTGCTTGATCCTCGTTATTTGTGTCATTAATAGAGATGCATTTCGATGTATTGTTGTTACATCATCATCAGTCTTTCCTAAAAAATTTTGTAATGATATTAGTTTTAATTTATAAATTTATAAGAATGCGAGATTATTAAATTGTATATTATAATGGAGACATAGTAAAATGTATATTTATTAAAGATTAGGAGTATAAGAAATTGAAAAAGCAAGAAAGGGGTTTTCTATTTGAAAAATTATTATTAGAATATACTGATTATTTTGGGTATATAATAAAAGGTGTTTTAATTATTTATTATTTAATTATTTGAACCTTGTTTTATCTAGACAAATAAATATATAATGTGTAAAGTTTAGTATAATTCTGAAAATGTAGATAATAACAATTATAGAAGATGCTATTTATATTGTGTAAGAGTATAAATAGATCAATGACTTACCAAGGTCGAGGATAATGTGTAGACCTGAAGTATTGAGAGCTAGATTGCTACTGATTGATAGGAAAAGTCTTACTTAACTTGTGAGGTTTAGGTATGTTTCGAAAAGTATGTTTTGGTTTATTATGTTTTCATTTAAGATGTTGTTTCTGTGTTTATAAATTTCTAACTGTTCTAGTGTGTTTAATTTGGGACTTTTGTTATGTTTGTGTAATACTTTTAGTGAGTTTTCTATAGGCGATGGGCTATGTTGATTGTCTAAAAGGTGTTTTGCATATGTAGATTTATTTCTGTTGAATCTAAAGTCGGAAATATGTTCTTTATATCTGGTTTTGAATGATCTACCGGTCTGGCCTATGTATACTTTTTTACAGTCTTGGCAAGTTAGTTTATATATGCCGCAATTTTCGTATTGGTCTTTGTTATTGACGGGATTGTTGTTATTATAGATTTTATGTTTTAGATTGTTTTTGGTTTTAAAGGTGACTTGTATGTTATTTTTCTTTAGTTCTTTTGTGATTTTGTATATTTCATTGTTGGTAAAGTTGAATATAGCGTATTTATTAGGGTTGTTAGTTTTGGTTTCTTGGTTTGGCTTTAGTGTAGTAATTGGATTATTTAGCTTGTTGATTTTATTTTTGTTCTTTTTTATTAATCTATAAACTATATTGTCGTGAAATCCATTATTCCGTGCAATTTGCAAAATGGTTTGTAATTCAATCTTGTAATTTTCGCGGGATAGGGGTACTTGTAAAAGTCTGTAAATCATACTGTTAATGGCAGCGGTTTTTTGGTTTTTAGGGTGGTTGGAGTTGTTTTGAATTATATTATCAGTATAGGTAGATTTTCTATGAATGTTAAATTGTATTTTATTATATGCTTTGGTTAAATTTAAGTCAAGGTAATTGATACTATTGTTGGTGTTTATTTCTACTGTAAAATCTAAATTTTTGTGTAGCATATTAAAGGCTTGTATTATAGCATCTACTTTATGTTTATTACATATAATAAAGATGTCATCAACGTATCTTGTATAGGCTTTTAGATTGAATTTATTGATTATGTTACTAATGTGTTGTTCTTCAATGTGCTGTAGAAAGATTTCGGAAATTATACCTGATAGTGGGGAGCCCATAGTTAGCCCATCTTGTTGTTGATATATCTTGTTGTTGAATTTGAAATAATTTTGTTTGAGAACGGCTTGTAATGTGTTGATAATTTGTTCAGTTACATTGAAACTATCACCTTTATTAAGTAGGCATTGTTTGGTTATTTCAATAGTTTCCGCTATGGGGATATTCGTATATAAATTTTTTATATCTAGAGATATGAAAGTATCATTTTTGTTGAGTTTAATGTCTTTGATTTTGTGAATGAAATCAAAAGTGTTTTTTATTGTATATGTGTTATTAAGATCTAATCTGTTTTGCAATATATTGGCTAGCTTTTTAGAAATTTTATAGGATGGTGCATTTGTGAAATTGACTACAGGTCTTATTGGTTTGTTGTCTTTATGGATCTTTATTTGAGCTCTTAGAATAGGGGGTTTAGGTTTCATGTGTGTTAGTTGTTTGATATCACTATTACTAAATATTAGGTTTGAAGATTTTAAGGATCTTTTTATTATCTCTTGGTATTTGTCGGTTGGATCTTTAGTCATTTCTATGATGTTGTTATCTTTTATGAAATCTAATGTTTTATTAATGTATTCAGAATTATTTATTAAAACGATAGCATTTCCTTTGTCAGCTTTAGTATTTGTAATGTCTTTAAGTTTTAGTTTTTTGTTTAGTTTTTTTAGTGTATTTATCTCGGTATTAGTTTTATTATTGTGTTCTTTTTTGGTGTAGGTTTTCTTAATGATATTGGCAATTTGTTCTCTTAGATATGTTTGTTTGTTGGGGTCACAGCTATTAATAGCCGTTTCAGCATCAATAATATTAGATTTTATTTGATTTTCAAATAGCGAATAGCGAATAACGCTATTACATCAACATATTTAATCAACATTTTATCTCATCCAGTGTCTGGAAAAACATATTCTTAAGTGTAAATTTTATTTAATTCTAACTTATCAATTTTATGTTTTTTTAAACAAGATATAAAACCAATAATATTAACACTGAGCTCAATGTTACTACACTGGGTATACCACATCTTTTAATACATATTTTTATATATATGACTATAAATAACTAACAATAAATAAAAATTTTTATCATTAAGCGTGTACTCCTTTATTTATATTTTCTTAGTTTTCCTTGCTTTGCTTCTTCTGTTATTTATTCTTAAGTGGCATATAGGCGGAGATTTACATACTACTAACAATCATATTTATGCCACTGGAAAATGAAATTAATTAATTATACTTCAGCCAGCCAGGCAAATATTATTAACAAATATATCAACACCAAGAGAAAACTTAATAAGACAATAGCAAACCTATACTTTAACAAGACATGCAAACAAAATAACCTAATACCTAAATACATCAACCTAAAATCCAACAATAAAACTAAAAACGCTCAACATGCAATTACCAACGCCAACAAAATATGGCTAAACAATGAAATAAGATTCCTATATATAAAGAAAGCTAACTTAAACGAAACATTATACAAAACACATCTTCAAGCATCAAAGATATATAAAAATGAATGGATGATAATTGACAAGAACATTAACGAGAAACTTCAATATGAAATTGAAAAGAAATATTGTACACTCAATAAGAAAATTGAAAAACTAAAACAACAAAATTACCAAAAGACACAAAGTACACAAAAAACTCCTAAGATAACATTTCACCCTAGAGTTGTAAACTTAACTACCACAAAATTTGACAAAGAAGAACAGAAAATACTAGAATTAGGATACAAACATAACTTCACAGACACACTTGAAAATCAAATAAAATCTAATATTATTGATGCTGAAACGGCTATTAATAGCTGTGACCCCAACAAACAAACATATCTAAGAGAACAAATTGCCAATATCATTAAGAAAACCTACACCAAAAAAGAACACAATAATAAAACTAATACCGAGATAAATACACTAAAAAAACTAAACAAAAAACTAAAACTTAAAGACATTACAAATACTAAAGCTGACAAAGGAAATGCTATCGTTTTAATAAATAATTCTGAATACATTAATAAAACATTAGATTTCATAAAAGATAACAACATCATAGAAATGACTAAAGATCCAACCGACAAATACCAAGAGATAATAAAAAGATCCTTAAAATCTTCAAACCTAATATTTAGTAATAGTGATATCAAACAACTAACACACATGAAACCTAAACCCCCTATTCTAAGAGCTCAAATAAAGATCCATAAAGACAACAAACCAATAAGACCTGTAGTCAATTTCACAAATGCACCATCCTATAAAATTTCTAAAAAGCTAGCCAATATATTGCAAAACAGATTAGATCTTAATAACACATATACAATAAAAAACACTTTTGATTTCATTCACAAAATCAAAGACATTAAACTCAACAAAAATGATACTTTCATATCTCTAGATATAAAAAATTTATATACGAATATCCCCATAGCGGAAACTATTGAAATAACCAAACAATGCCTACTTAATAAAGGTGATAGTTTCAATGTAACTGAACAAATTATCAACACATTACAAGCCGTTCTCAAACAAAATTATTTCAAATTCAACAACAAGATATATCAACAACAAGATGGGCTAGCTATGGGCTCCCCACTATCAGGTATAATTTCCGAAATCTTTCTACAGCACATTGAAGAACAACACATTAGTAACATAATCAATAAATTCAATCTAAAAGCCTATACAAGATACGTTGATGACATCTTTATTATATGTAATAAACATAAAGTAGATGCTATAATACAAGCCTTTAATATGCTACACAAAAATTTAGATTTTACAGTAGAAATAAACACCAACAATAGTATCAATTACCTTGACTTAAATTTAACCAAAGCATATAATAAAATACAATTTAACATTCATAGAAAATCTACCTATACTGATAATATAATTCAAAACAACTCCAACCACCCTAAAAACCAAAAAACCGCTGCCATTAACAGTATGATTTACAGACTTTTACAAGTACCCCTATCCCGCGAAAATTACAAGATTGAATTACAAACCATTTTGCAAATTGCACGGAATAATGGATTTCACGACAATATAGTTTATAGATTAATAAAAAAGAACAAAAATAAAATCAACAAGCTAAATAATCCAATTACTACACTAAAGCCAAACCAAGAAACCAAAACTAACAACCCTAATAAATACGCTATATTCAACTTTACCAACAATGAAATATACAAAATCACAAAAGAACTAAAGAAAAATAACATACAAGTCACCTTTAAAACCAAAAACAATCTAAAACATAAAATCTATAATAACAACAATCCCGTCAATAACAAAGACCAATACGAAAATTGCGGCATATATAAACTAACTTGCCAAGACTGTAAAAAAGTATACATAGGCCAGACCGGTAGATCATTCAAAACCAGATATAAAGAACATATTTCCGACTTTAGATTCAACAGAAATAAATCTACATATGCAAAACACCTTTTAGACAATCAACATAGCCCATCGCCTATAGAAAACTCACTAAAAGTATTACACAAACATAACAAAAGTCCCAAATTAAACACACTAGAACAGTTAGAAATTTATAAACACAGAAACAACATCTTAAATGAAAACATAATAAACCAAAACATACTTTTCGAAACATACCTAAACCTCACAAGTTAAGTAAGACTTTTCCTATCAATCAGTAGCAATCTAGCTCTCAATACTTCAGGTCTACACATTATCCTCGACCTTGGTAAGTCATTGATCTATTTATACTCTTACACAATATAAATAGCATCTTCTATAATTGTTATTATCTACATTTTCAGAATTATACTAAACTTTACACATTATATATTTATTTGTCTAGATAAAACAAGGTTCAAATAATTAAATAATAAATAATTAAAACACCTTTTATTATATACCCAAAATAATCAGTATATTCTAATAATAATTTTTCAAATAGAAAACCCCTTTCTTGCTTTTTCAATTTCTTATACTCCTAATCTTTAATAAATATACATTTTACTATGTCTCCATTATAATATACAATTTAATAATCTCGCATTCTTATAAATTTATAAATTAAAACTAATATCATTACAAAATTTTTTAGGAAAGACTGATGATGATGTAACAACAATACATCGAAATGCATCTCTATTAATGACACAAATAACGAGGATCAAGCAAGGCACGGACTTCAAGACTGCTCAACTATCTCAAGAGGATACCATTTGATGTTGGTCATCATTATAAACAACATACACGCAACTATATTACGTAATTTTAAATAACTGACATGCATATTGATATGCCAACCTACATAATTTTAAGGACAGATAGCGAATAACGCTATTACATCAACATATTTAATCAACATTTTATCTCATCCAGTGTCTGGAAAAACATATTCTTAAGTGTAAATTTTATTTAATTCTAACTTATCAATTTTATGTTTTTTTAAACAAGATATAAAACCAATAATATTAACACTGAGCTCAATGTTACTACACTGGGTATACCACATCTTTTAATACATATTTTTATATATATGACTATAAATAACTAACAATAAATAAAAATTTTTATCATTAAGCGTGTACTCCTTTATTTATATTTTCTTAGTTTTCCTTGCTTTGCTTCTTCTGTTATTTATTCTTAAGTGGCATATAGGCGGAGATTTACATACTACTAACAATCATATTTATGCCACTGGAAAATGAAATTAATTAATTATATATTGAGAAGTTTTGAGTGATTAATAAAATTTGACTTTGGAAGAATGGGAATGGGAATGTTAATTGCATGTCTGTAGTAGCCATATGTGTGTCAGTAAATTAGTGTTTACGGGCAGATGAAATGAAAAGCTGTGTCAGGAGTGTTTCAAAATTATATAATTCTTAAAGTTATGATTTAGATACTGGTAGTCTACAATAGTGAATGACAAAAAATAATTTATGAGTCAGTAATTTATTATAGGGCCTATTAATTGTTTTCCAATATTCGTCATATGAACCGAACAGAATAGCAAGAACATTAGCTGAAGATGCAAGTAGTCAGTGTGATATTTAAAAGTTTTATTTTACACAAACCTTTCAAATAATTATTCAATAAACACGCTATTAAGGCTAATTATATATTTATTCTGAACTTCTCCCAATCGAGGGTTGCCAAACAACATAGTGTACAAGTTACAATTATCTCACAAAAATACTAATTTTCTAAGGTGATGAAACATGACTAGCATATTGGACTACGCCTATAAAAATATGTTAAGTGCCAATAAGCGGATTCTTAAGATACACACAGATCTTTCAATTGCAGCGGCTGCGATGCTGTAAGGAGACCTCTGCCCGGTCCGTAAGTAATTTTGGGGGGATCGTGTCTCTCACTCATACCATTAGACCGATGACTGAGATTTAAATTCAAATTTCATTCAGGTTATTTGGAATTTTATAGTATGGGATGGTAGGTACATCATTTCCAGAAGGCCAACCAAAACGGTGATAATGTGAAATTATATACTGTTTATATATATATACCTAGGTACACACACAAATTTTAGTAACAGCGTTCTTCTTTCTTTAACTTGACGAAACATTTGTTTGTTGATAAATCATATTGAAAACTACTCCACTGTATACGACACACACACACACGCTATTTTGAAACTTCAGGAAACGATATTATCAATACAACAGTCCGTCGGATGTTACATAAAGACTTGCGAAGATTTGCACATTAGCACCTTTTTAATAGAATTTGCAATTTTTAAGCGAGAACAGTTCAATGCTTGTGGTGGAAATATTTACTAGGAAATGACAAAGAGACAACTGGCAAAGCGAACACAACGACCGGGGGATATCTGGCTGTCAGTGAAAGGGAAAACGTAATGCAGTATGATTGAAAGGATTCTATCAAAAATTCTGAATAAAGCTGAGCTTAAACGGAGAAAGTTACGAAACTGAAACACACACAGTCTTTCAGTTGAATTAATCACTAGACTACTTGCGTATGTATCATCGGTAATTACTTCTTTCACACTTGGCTGACCAGTAATATAATATTACTAACACATTCCTAACATAGCCTATATATTAAGGACTTGATATTTAATTTCTTGTGGAAAAATGTTTCTTCTGATTAAATTTAGATGTATGTATTTGATATTGTCAGAAGTACTGTATTACTTTTTATATACATATAAGTAATAAAGTTAAACGGAACGTTAACTGAATTTTGTACTAATTTAAATAGTGTTTCTGATTTTCTTTCTTTTTAACACACTAAAAGTACAATTCAGGTAAAATGAACATTAAGACGTATGAATTGATTCATCTGCAGTGCATTAGCATTGTTTTGGGAGAATTTAATTATAAGTCTACAAGCTTTTATGAAAAAAACACCTCTCAGCTTGAAGTACCTATAGCCTACAGGCTTATTAAAAAGTTATTAAAATAACGGTCCGTTTAAGATTTTCACTGCTATTGATGTATTTAGCGTCGCCTCCAAAACTGTATAAAACTATATATATAATTAATGAAGTAATTATTTATGTTAAAATGTGATAACTTTTATCCACACATGAAGGTTGTCATTTACGGACACCAGCTACTCCAATTACATTTTCCTCATCGATTTTAAGTTTAGAGCCCACTCATGATTTTACTTGATAGGCCTAACTGCTTTATTATTAGCTTTAATTAAGCTCTGAAATGGTTAATGGTAATTCGTTAGGCATAACACGTTCGTCGTTTCCGCTATCATTAAAAAAATTACATCCAAAAAATTATACATTTTAAAAAAGGGTTACATTATGCAATTTACAAATCTAATGATATATGTGAGGAGATGGAGAACATGAGATAAGGCTTTTGGAATGTCATTAAAACAAGACTAGAGGACATGGACAGGCAACACATGTGGGCATTAAGAAGAGGAAAACGTTCCTTAGTATTCTTTAAGAAGTTTTTCGAAGGGAAACGTATATAGAAATGTGTAACATAAAGGAAAGATAAGACATTGCTTCAGATTAGGGGTTTGGAGGATTCAAGAAAAGTTATCAATACGCCATTACCCCTTGTGTGAAAGGAGAGAAGATATCTTCGATTGTCAGGTAAAGAGATATAATGGTCAGATTATATCTTGGAAAAGTGATCTAATATTTAAAAAAAATGGTAATTAACAAAATATTCTATGATATTACACAAATAAGTAAGCTTGGAGAATTTTTGCTAGAGTTAAGACAAAATGGTTTTTGTCGATTGAAAGGAAACAAGTGAAATGTAATACTTATATGTGGATATCGAAAGATATGTTAACCGATCCTTGTACAGAAACTGTGTACTGTAAGATGTTTAATGGGAGATTGACCTGGGTCAAAACCAATAAAAATTGTATTTATCGTCTTAGTACTCGTCTTATAATTGTATTATAATATTACAATTACTAAAAATGTATTACAATTACAATTACAATTTATTAAAATTACAAAATTACAATTTACAATTGTAAAAATTTTTACAATTGTAAAAATGGAGAAGAACAAATAGTGGATCCTACGCCTAACAGGCTATAACGACTTAGTAATGTTTTGAAAATTAGGAACAAAAAGATTAAAGAAATAATCTAAAGTAAAGTAGATACTAGATACATAGTATCATCCTAAATTTGCTTTTATTTTTTTATTTATATAGCATACGCCTCTTAGCAGCTTTTAATGCGAAATATAAATAATTGTGGTAAAATATATATAACATTAGGAACACTTTAATACTGATGTAAAGTAGTCACATATCTTGGATTTTTTTCAATATTATCTAATATATTTCATGATGGGGAAAACAGCGGTAACTTTCACTTTCCTCAATCTGCGTTAAATAGTTTTACAATCTGAATTAGCTTGCGCTTTTTAATTTTATTGAAGGATTTTAGTTTTATTAAATTTCACTTATGATTTATATAGACATTATAAAGAATTTTTGGCCTCATAGGATTCTTGGCCTAATGCTCACATTACAAAACTTGGGGAACACCAATGCAATTGCATGCCACACCCTAAAAAGATTAAATTTGTATAATTCAAATTTTACTTTTGTGAATGATATTTAACAGAGAACAAAAATTTGTGAATATTTCGTAGCTCATATTGCAGTATTTTCATTAAAACGATGGGGTGAATAAAAAAGTGGCAACACTTCACAATTATTATTTAAACACATCTCATTGTCTGTAAAAAAACAGCACACGTAAGGGAACTTCCGTATTGCTGCATTCCGTAAAGTTGGTATAATAATCACTGCTATTGCAAATCATATTCTCAAATAACATTACATTTTATGTTATGTATGTCTCATAATACGATCTTTCACTGCAACTGACGTATAAATACGTCCCCTTAAAAATTGTGTAAAAGCAGAGATATTGTAATTTACGGGAATTTTTCTCATGTATTTCAAACTCAGAGCCTAATGATGATTTCACTTGATTACTTTTATTAGTAGATAAATTCCACTCTGAAATGGCTAGGAGACTGATAGGCTAAGATGTGGCAGTTATAAGTAAAATTTTTATATACTATTGTATAATAAATTTAAAGGTTCTAACAAGAGAGTTTCGACAGGTCCAGACAACGATGGAACGCTATGTGAGAGGAATTTAAAGGGTTTAGAGATTCAAATATGGCGTGAATAATGTTTGAAAGTTTTTTTTTATCGAAGTATTAGCACATTTCTATATATTAAAAATTTAAAGGCTGCTACAGCTGAATTCTTTTCTATATACTTAGTCTAGTAAGAATGAATTACAAGATGTAATACAGCGATTTACAAGCTTTTTAAGAATGAAATAATTTTGTACAGTAGGTAGCAAAAAGTTTGTAGGTTAAGTTTGAGACAATGATTAATTTTCTGTATCCTCTTACTAAACCATAGATCCTTGTTTCCCCAAATACGTGAAAGATATAAGAAATCACATATATACCATAATATGCTTATATTCTGCACCAGTCTAAAAATGTCCCACTTAAAAGAAATCAGAGTAGCACGAAGGAAACTTTCTATGAGGAATGTACGTGCAAAATAATCGAATACACTTTTTAGGATACTTACTAACAATTTTGCCAATTCGAAATTGCAATAAATAAATATAAAAGGATTTTGGTGGTCAAAATAATCTTAGCTCTTAGGCCTACTCGATCTTTGTGTTTATGAAATATTTTGCACTAAGAAAAAAATGTAACACGACTAATGACTAGGAATAGTAGAGTGGGAGTACTTCTATACACAAATCGTCGGGCAGAAAAATGTGCTTCCATAGTTCTAAAACAGAAAGTTTACAAAAATTAAAATTACATTCGCATACACTCTGACTAAAACGCACGGCAGAAAAGAGAATGCTTTGGTAGAATTCCAGGCAGTCGACAGTTTTATGAATATTGTTGTTGCAGTGAAGTGTGCGAAATAGCGCGTGTATTTTTAGCGGGTTTCAGGGGCCACCTGTCTTCCAACAACATACCGTGCAAACTTGTTACATTGCAGCTTTTTCAATGGCCCTACTCCAATAGAGTGTTGTGCAAGGAAATTACATCCCATGCCCTAATTGAATATATGCTTTCTGCAAGTCAACAAATTTCAAATTAGCATTTCGACTGCGGAAATACTAGATTAGTACTCCTTCCGTGATAAAGGAAAAGTGGATTTATATGGTTTACTTTTATCCATTAGTGAAGTGAAACTATTAAAATGCTCGTAAAAATATAAATACTGACTATAAGGACATTATTTTTCCAAGGCATTACTAAAAATTAAAACAGAATGATGGGATTGCCTAACATATAGACCTAGGCCATTGCGAGAATTCAGTTCACACAATTTACCATAAACACGTCACTATCAAATTCAAACATAATATAGCCTACTTTAAAAATAATATGTGATTTTTAGTCGAGTTAAATAATTTAATACTTATATAGCCTACACATTAAACTTAATTTTTCACTTTCTGATTCTTCGTAAAATAAGCTAACTCCAGTATTCTTAAATATTATTTTGAATTTCTGATTAATCGTGGACCTAAAATGTTCAACTTCTCTTATTAATTCAAACGTTCATGATAATGCCGGCGTTAATCAGCTCTGGGCAGAGTTCCGGCATCCATACTGCACGTCCAGAACTGTCAGCTGATCAATGTAATTGTTTTCACGTAACTTGAAACACGATGGATGTTTAAGGTTATGTTACCCTTAGTTTACGCTCTTCCTAAAAATTACGTGTTGTAGTAATTATATTCATCGTTAAATCAAAAACGATTATCGGTAAGATTGTCAGCTGCCGACTCACGTTGTTGTTTATATGCACTAGGGAGATCACGTGTGTTCAACCTCACAAATGTCAAGCGCAGCGATGAACTGTCATTTCCATATGTAAACGTCAAACAGTGAAAACGTTACGAATATCAGCCGGGATGTGATCACTTCTACTGGATAATATAAGTGCAGGCGTGATGGTTCAAGTGGTCTCACATATTTTCACAGAGAATGTCAGAAATTAACCTTAACTCCACTGCTGTGGCTTGAACGATTTCATCGCCCCGGCAAAGTGGGGCGAGTCAATACAGATGCTCTCGCTAACCGGCTCTTGTGTGGTGGGAATGAAGTGCAGGGTAGTCTACTCTCAAGGAAATTGTCACATACCTGTTAGGCTGGTGGAACCATGTAGGCTTCCCGGCTCGAATGTAAAGGCTGGCTAATATGTTGCGGTAAGCTGAAAGCAGGAGTCCGCCATAACTGACTGAGAAGGGTCTGGGATCAGGAGAAGCAGGCTCTGACGCAATCGCACTGCGCAGACGTGGGGGCTCGGGAGTTGTGGAAGTTCAGCCGAGCGACAAGATATGCGTAATTGCATTGCAACCCCACTCTTCTTCTCTAGCCCCTTTTGCACATAAGAAACTTTGGATTGGGGCTGAAGAAAGGCGCCGATGTGTCTGTGAGCTTGAACTATCCTTTTGACCCTAACTCCACCCCTATCAGAACAAGAGGTCAGGTAACAAGGGAGATGAGAAAAATACATTCTGGAATATGAAAACGAAAATAGAGTTAAGGCCTAAAATTCAATCACTAGCCTAGAAGACTAACACGAGCTAGTAACATGATCTTCATCATTTCATGGAACAAATTGCTATTTTGGTGTGGGTAGTTGCACTAATAATAATAATAATAATAATAATAATAATAATAATAATAATAAAATTAATCATATTTTCCTTAGAATAGCGTAGTATGGATTTTATTATCTTATGGATTTAAAGCCTGATAAAATGCGTTGGCGTATTTTTGGACATAGAATTGGGCGACTTAAAATGCAACCTTATCTTTGGGTGCAACGGACTGATAATTCAATAAGTTAACTTTCCCTATTTTGTCACTGATGTATATACGGATCTAAATGATACAATTTAAAGTGGTTTTAATGTAGCGTAACTCAAGAAGAAATTGATGGAAACCTACGACTTAAACTTCTTTGTTAAAATGCCCATTTTGATGTAAAATAGTTTTAAAAAGTGGTTATTTATGATACAAGTTTGTAAAGTGTGTCTTTTTTATGAAATGGAGTTAAGAAGTTAGGCGATGCATGGAAAGGCCTCTAAACAACATATTCACTAAAAGATATTGAATTAAATTCAATTCACTTAATTTTATTTCAGTTATACAACTGCAATAGACAAAGTCAATGGGGTAAAATTACAATAATTACATAAAATATACAGCAAACTTTGTACAATCACATAACAATAGCAGATGGATCAAAATCAGTAAATTCACAAATAAAATAAAATGGATTGGCGACAAGCCATGAATGTAATCTCTTACAGAATAACTGACATGGTAAGTCGGTTACAACTTGTGGTAACTTATTAAAAAGTTTAATGCCGAAATAGCTATAACTCTTTGTGGATTTTTAAGCCTGTACTGTGGAATTTCAATCATTTGACAATTTCTGGTGTCATGATTGTGAATTTCTGACCTTATATTATAGACCTACATGTTTTAATTTTGCTTCGTAAATAGCAATACTGTGTGTATATACAGATTTACAATTGTCATTATTTTGTATTTTATGAAATAAGGTTTGCAATGAGTTTTGTCAGGTGTCTGGGCTATGATTCTTATTATTTTCTTCTGTTATATTAATATATTTTGTATATAAGAACTATTTCCCAATATTCAAATTCAAATTTATTACACTCTGGAAATATGCAAAATATGAAATCCTCACATACTTAAATGGAACACAGTTAACTAAATTCCTGAACAGAAATACAACCCTTGACAACTTTCTACATAAGAATTTTATGAGTCTCCCAAGTTAAAAGTCTATCAATGAAAATTCCTAGGAGTTTTATATAATTGCAAGGCAAAACAAGATTATTTAGAGTCAAAAATTATATTTTGAGTTTTTGAGTCGTTAAGAAGAAAACTGTTTGCTCGAAACCATCGAGATGTGTGTATTATATTATTTTGTACATCAGATTCAAGATAAGCTATATTGTCATGATTATTAATAAAAGTTGTATCATCGGGGAATAAAATTGTTTTCGATATAGTTTTGCATGGTAAATGATTTACCATAACAACAAAAAGAACGGGACAGAATACAGCTCTGTGGAACTCCCGACTATCTCAGAGACTTCATCTCCAATCTGAACAACTTGTTTACGGTTACATTTAAGTAAGTTGAAAGCAATTTATGAGTAGTTCCACGAATGCCATAGTATGACAAATTATTCAATAGAATACGATGATCTACATAGTCAAAAGCTTTGCTTAGGTCACAGTATGTGACCCAAGCAAAGGTCTTTGCTTCAAAGGTATTCAATATATTATCGGTAAGCTGTTGTACTGAGTCAAAAGTAGAAAGCATGTCATATTTTTTACGGTAGTACTACGTTTACGGTAAATAAATACTTCAAAAGAGAAAGAGTGGTACGGTAACAATTTCATGCCCGTCTGAAATTGTGAGCAGAACTGTATTTACTTTTCTATGCCTGAAATAAATAACAGTGAGTAAAGAGATTGTTTGAATTCATTAGGCACTTGTTTATTAAAAGCTTACCTCAGGCATTAACAACAACTGACCAAACAACTTTACCCACTTTCGTGGAAAAAGTATTTTGCACTTTTAATCAATTTACAGAGGCTGAATGTCTATTGATTTTTGTAGTGTACTTTAGGGTATTTCGTTTTTTCCCCATCGTTTCTTTTTTCGATTGCATACGCCTAACGAGAAATACAATTGTTTTCTTCAAACATGAAATTACATTTAATCTCACATATAAGGAAAATATCAGACCCTTCATACCGAAACCTACCTTGGAAGTTTGAAAACAGAATCGATGTACCATAGGAAGGCCACGCACAAGATTATTAGCGTACCTATTTTCATGTAAAGGCTTCGACATGGAGCCCTGAAATATACTCCTAAGCTATAGCGCACGCCGCTAACGGGGCCACAACAAAGAAAAACTAAATTTTACAGGAGAGCGTTTTGAAGTTTTGTTTTCTGAATATAAAATCAGGAAATTATTATTTTTTACTTGTTCTCTTTACAATACCTTTTGTGCCCTTTTAAGGCAGTTGCTTTCATGTGTAATTTAGTTCATTATTTTTGTGAATTTTTGGTTTGTGGCCTTATAATTCTAAGAAAATCATTAAGAATTGGCTTAATTAGATTTGTGTCTTGTAGATTTAACAGGGTTTATTATAAAGTATAAAAATATAAATTACCTAATTTATATTTAAACACTTATTTTGTAGTGTCATCTAACTATAAACATAATATATATGTAACACACACATTAGAGAAAAAACCTTATCTTAAACTAAACAAATTATAATATTCAGACTTTTTGTATCATACAGCTATAATCATCATTACTTTAGAACTAATGCTGGAAAAACAAAACATCAGATTAAAACGGATCTTCCAGATCACTTTCACAGCACTCTACATCGCCAGCTTGTGCTTGCAATAAGCTGGTAGAAGGAATGGTGAACTCTGGGTCCGTATTAGTTGACCACAAGTCTATGAGGTCTTTTATCTTGGCTTGTGGTTTTGTGTGGCTTTTTTGTAGCCCTTTTGTACGACTGGAATTCTAGGACGTCCCCGCTGTGCCCTTCGTATAATAGTTGCTGTTTCGAATACATGCTGTTGAAAGTTTGTTTTATAATAGGCCATATTGGGTGAATCTTTCCTTACTTCTATAACTCGCAGATCATTCCAGTTTATCTTCTGTCCATTTGTATTTAGGGAAGAATTTACATCTATTTGTAGTGAAAATTCTTTGAAATCATTGATATCATCCATTGCAATTTCTCTAACAACACAGGGCTTTCCCTTCTTCTTGGCCATCTGAATTATCCGTGTCCACTGAGATGGAGTCCAAATTGGTCCAGATTTTAGGCTCTTTTTCTAATGTTTTTTAATGCATGAATGCATTGAATCACCCTCATTTTGCGTGTGGCCGGCTATGTAGTGATGAGCGAGACCGGTCTTGGTCTTGCATAAAATGCAAGAACGAGACCAATACCAATACTTCATCTGCGTTAGCAAGACCAAGACCAAGACCGATCATGCAAGAATGAGACCAGGACCAAGACCAAGCCTGCAAGACTCCGGCAAGAACAAGCTCTTGCAGTCTTGCTACTTGGAAAAATATTTTATAAATGCTCCATTGTGTATTCAGCGAGCCAGCGACCGCTACTCAAAGGCGCCGCGGAATTGCTAGCCGGGGCAGTCCGAGGCTAAACTAGGTTTCGATACATTACAAACTTCAACGAGAAACCGGAGTTGTCAATGTGATGAGAGTAGCACTAAAGGAAGGTCAGGAAAGATTTCCTCCAGGAAATTCCCAATAAGCAATAAATCAGGTCAGTCATTAGTTTTATGGATCTTTTGAAAACATTCGAACCTCTCAGTTTTCAACACAATTCTATTAAAAGAATTTGCAATAAAACGAAGCATCAATACTTATAACTGTTATATGTTACAATTCTATTTCGTATTTTAATATGACACAGTATTTTATGTGTGTTATGAAATATTAATATTAGATTATTTTTAAAAAAAATATAGGCCTATATATATATATACGTGTATTATATATAAAAAAGAGGATTTAGCCTAAAATAGCTACTGTGCATCTTGAAAGGGTATATATATATACAGTGAGTCTCAGGCAGATTGGTTCCGCCGCGCCGCGCGTTGGGTTTCCCCCAGATGACGCTCCTATCCCCGGTATGCGGCAAAGGAACTCCCCGGCAGTTGACTGACTTGTCCGTGCGTGACAATGAAAATAAATGAAATAAGTTTGAAAATAACGAAAATAGGCACCTACCTTATTATTAGAGGAGATGCTGGAAGTGTTCTCCTCCTACATCCACACATTTTGGAATCGTGATAGGAAATTCCGATTAATACGCATTAATTGTTCTTCCGTTATTATTGAGTTTATCTCTATCCTAATGTTTTCTTTTAGTTGTGACAACTACCGAATAACACTTTCACGTCTGTACAACACGAGAACAATGCTCAACTGCAGGCTATGCAGGAATTGTTTACTTATCTGCGGGGACATGGATGCCGCGACGCGGGTAGTGTTGAGTCATCACAAGAGAAACACGGCGCGCGCGACAAGCGGCACCAATCTGTCTGAGACTCACTGTATATATATATATATATATATATATATATATATATATATATATATATATATATATACACTTTCAAGATGCACAGTAGCTATTTTAGGCTAAATCCTCTTTTTGGAAAGTTGGAGGTGGGGGAGCGAACCAGTTTTCTTGTAAGCCTATTGGAACACGAGGGTGTTGAACTTGCACGTAATATTTACTAACCATATTATGATTAAATTAATAAAACTGTGAAAATTCTGTCATACAGTTATTTAACAACTAGATTCTCTGACCTCTGTCTGGTTTAGAAGAAAACTATGAGTATTTGAAATTTTTCACACATAAACCTCATAACTCCATTGCCGTGCTAAGTAGCCTATTTTATTAACGATTGTATCCTTTTTATCACTGTTTTTAATATTCATAGCCTACAGTTACTTATCTGATTTTATTGTAGGCTCTATAGGGCTATATTTTGCTTGTGTTGGGTTGGATATTAGAAATCCAATGAAAACAACATTTTTTTAAAATGACTAATTATGTTATTCACACATAATAGTGATGGAGTTTAAGTTCTTGTTAATCTGAAAGATATAACCATGGATATTCTGATCTTGTTATTGACAATACTGTGAGACACTGTTTGAAGACTGAGTCAAAGTAATGATTAATTAGCCTAAATAAAGTGTATATTACTGTATAAGTTAATTCTACATTAAATTGTTCTGTGGAATAAATATGTTTTAAAATCAGAGTTGTTAACATTTTATCGAACAAAATATCGTAAGTGTCACTTTCGTGGATGGAAAAAAAATCTTTTTTGGATGAAAAATAATATAAAGTGAACACTATTTCATAGTAATACACAATTACATCACATAAGTTTTATAATTGTACATGTAGTTATACGTTAGAGTAAACTGTTGAGAAAAATTACTTCAAATACAATTTCTTACCACTCCTGCAAAATTTCGTTCTTTGCACATAGGAGATTTTTCATCGGCAATGGCTATTTACTGGCACGAACAGGAGTTATAGTTTTTTATGACCCAATTAGTTGAAGGTCAGATACTTTAGGGAAAGTAGAAATCATTTTATGGGGTGGCGGAAATCTTGAAAATGCAGAAAGCAAATAATGTCTGTGTTATCAATCAGAGCTAGGGTAGGGCTGCATGAAAGATAAATATTATTTGTTGCTGTCTACGGTTAAGGTTTCGGACATTGTAAAATGTACTATAGATTGCACAATTTGTAAAGAGTCTTACTATATTATACAGTTTTAAACAGGTCAGATGGAATGTCTCCCCTCTGAAGAAATATTTTAAATATTTCATAGGACTATAGCCTACATGCTATTAATACTATTTCTTATCTTCATAGTTGTTCAGTTTGAAACTGTACAATAAAATATTAATGAATTTGAGCCTACCTTTAGAACTGACTCTACTAATTCCTTTCTTTTATTTTTAATCTTATGCTTCTGTAAGAAATAGATTTTTCTTGTCCCGCGGTTTTAAATGTAATGTTAGCACAGCTGTAATAAATAAATGAACAAGTAAATAAATAAAGCTCGGTAAAATACAATTTCCTAATCCGCAAAAAACGTTGATGTATAATCTAGGTAGGTTTTCACTTCCTTTCTTGTTTTAATTCAAGGAGTTTGGATTTTAAGTCGCGTATAAAACTGACCTCTGTAAAGTGGACAGAACAAATTCTGCTCGAAATCTGGATTTAATTTGTCTTTCTTCCGACAAGCAACAATCCCTTGTTTTCAAATGTTCGAACCTTCGGCATGCAGAAATATGAATTACCTTGCCTTTCTTGTTAATATGGAATTTTCGGCGAATAGCCACTGCACGCCAGGCATGTTTACGCCAGAGAAATTAAAAAGTAAACAATCATCACATCACATAATACGAACGAATACCTAAACTTGTGTATACATAGTCACCCCATTATTCTCGTACTTATAGATGAAATAGCTTTTAATTGCCTTGTTACTGTTTACACGGTCCAACCAACTAAAAGTAATTAGCTTTCGTTACTTTCGCAAGCGATAACAGACATGTAATTGCTGTAACTGTAAATGCGCCATCAATCATAGTAAGATGCGTAAAAGAAAATTGCAAGACTCTTGCAACAAGACCAAGACGGAGTATGCCAGACCAAGACCAAGACCAGGGTGATCGAAGTAAGACCAAGACCGCGAACAAGACCAGGGCCACCGATGCAAGACCAATACCAAGACTGAGATTGTGCGAGACCAAGACCAAGACCAAGACCGCCTTAGGCTTGGGCTTGGTCTTACATTTGCTCATCACTACGGCTATGAGATACTTATGAGTGATTTGAGGTATGTTCAGAGTTTGAACTGCATACATGTACATTGCAGTGATTGCTTTGTTCTTATTCTATCCAGCTGCTTTAAAAACTTAACTCCGTGGAGCTAACATCCCAGAAGGGATGAGGCCTACCACCTGATCGCTGCGTCAAATATCATAGGCAGACGGCAGGATTGGGGGCATGTGGTCAGCATGCCGACACCCACGGCCGTTAATGGTTCCTGCTACTTTGTCTGAGTAAAATATGATAGGTTTATTTTTGCAGTGTTCTTGAAGATAAAAAAATGTTGCAATTTCATTTACTCCACGGTTTGCTATAGATTCATTGCAGAAGTAGCAGACGCCTTCTTTTGTCCCTAGGCCTATATAAAATGGTGAAGTTGAAACAATTTAGTTTCCTCTTGTAATATAGCACAGAAACATCCCCACAAGGTGCATGTAAAACAGCCTGAAGATCGAAGCATGACACTCTGACTGCTCCATCATTTGCCAAGAGAGCGTCTCTAGTTTTTTCTTCTCTACTAAAGTCTTTGTTTTTCAGATGAAAGTCATATTTTGATTGCATTTTTCTTTTCCTTCAGAACCAGCATTCTTGTAACCCTCACAGAGACATTGGTCCTTTTTAGGAGAAAAAATGACAAATTGAACTCTGTGTTCAATATTGAACGATAGATACTTTGCTTTGCATAAGCTATGGCAAATTGCTGCTTTCTTTTTCTTCAACATACAATCTATACATTTGTGCCAAAGTCAATTTCCCATCTAAGTACTCTTTCCTTGTTGGGTTCTCAGGTAATGCCATTCCACTTTTGGGGAAGACTGAATGTGGTTTCTTATTTGTTCTTTTAAATATTCACTAACTGCCTGTTTTCTGTATTTCCCTCTTTTTTCTTCTTCTAATACTTCACATTCATTTACTTTTTTCCAGCAGTTTCTGATAATTTTGTCTCATATGTCAAGAGTTATCTTAAAAAATTGCTTGCATACTCTTATTTTCTTGCCATCAACAGTAAAATAATAAGCAATATTTTCGCTTCTTTTGCTACCATCTTTTAAACATCTGTATTTTGGCATCACCTTGACCGAGTTATTTAGAACAAGGTTCCGTTGAAGACTATGGTTTGCCAGTTTCCAGTAACCTAAGTTAATTTGTACCTGCCTTTATGGTGATATTTTGCTGGGGCACTTTAGACGACACTTGACACCACAGGCTCCTTTAACACATCTGGTTTATTTCTCTCTATTTCATGAAGTCAGTCAATTTTATCTTAATATAATAGAGACGCATCTCAAAATATGGGTTTGTTACTTTCACTTTTTAAGAAAAAGATAAGGATTTTATAACGACATACGTGCTCTCTGGTGGAAATTAACAGAAGTATCGGGGTGGCCATCTTACATAAAATGCATCTCATAGGCCTACAGACCATTAGAAAACTGCAAACACCCAAAATTAATTAATTTTGAGATGTGGCCCTATTATTCTCAGTGTGCGATAGGGGAATTATAGTAATAGTAAAATGCAATTTTCAAAATAAACACTCTTCTGTGGTTTAATGACTACAGTACATCACTAATATGAGATATTTAATGTAATAATAAAAATATTTAAACTAATACTACAACAATATGAAAATTATACAATGAAGGGAACAAAAATGAAAAACATAAATAACAGTGCTATAATAATTATAATTTTAAAGTTTTCAAACTTTGATCACAGATCCTTTTAAACCGCTTATTGTTAGTATTAAATATATCTATATTGTCCATTTTGTGCAGTTGATCGTATAGACGGAGCACATTATAAAGGGTAGAATTATTGTGTTTGCTTTTGGGATGAAAAAGAGATTACGCAATTTATAAGATCTATAACATGGAATATAAAAAACATATTTCTTCGAGAATATTAATATCTTCTATTTCGTTATCAAGTGATTTGTATAAAAACAACAATGCATGGCAATTTCGTCTGTGTGATAATTCAGGGATATTGAACTACTGTAGCATAGTTGTATATGATTCAAATTTAGGGTAATAGTTGAACTGTTTGCAATAGGTATAGTTTAGAAATTTATTTTGAATGGACTTTATTAATTTACTGTATTTAACGGTAGCAGGATTCCAAATTAATGAGCAATATTCTAATTTTCATCTGACAATGGTTATATAAGGTCTAAATAATGTACTTATGCTACAATATTTAGAGGTCCTGATAATAAATCCAAGATTTTAAAGAGTTTTACACATAATATTGTTAATGTGATTCGAGAAATTTAAATTGATGTTAAATAATATACCTAAATCATTCATAGTGGACATTTTATTATGTAATGTTTTTTTTTTACCATATTCCCCTGTTTTGTACTTCACAGTAGAAATCCAAGGTAATTCAACATTACGTAGGATGCTAAATGTGTCGTATAAGTTTACCACCCAGCAACGTATGATCGTGTATAGGAGACTTCCTATGCACTTTCATTCGTAGCCGCTGGTAAATAAACTTACGCGAGACATTTAAGCATATAGAGTAATTGCTCGTGGAATGGTGCTGAAGGTTCAAGCCCGATAGAAGGATAATCATCAAATAATAATTAATACCATAATTTCGATTAATAGATAACAATTTTAATTATAACAAAAAGTTTAATACACATTTGTGATTGGATAACTCAGTAACATTAAATTAATTATTTCCTTTGTTTAATTTTATTCTGTGCCATATGAAATGATGCAAATTATAGTGCCTTTAACGTAATACTTGTGGATTGATTCCATTTAGAAGAAAAGATAGAAAGATACATTTTCACACTCATACACTCCGGGTATGTAACCCCGTGTGTATAATGTTGAAATATGCCATAAGGGCACAAGTCTGTGATCGACAGCAAACACGGTAACTGGAATTTATATGCATATAGTATATAATATCCATTAAGTTCACATACTTACGGCCGATCCACAGTCCTAAACATAATACACACGTCTTTACATACCTTGCCAGTTACTCAGAGTGCGGCTCCCGCGGGCAACCATCCATACCAGAGAAATGAAGGAAGAAGAATAAAATTGGTGATACTCAACATGTGACCAAGTTAACTAGAATTCGCCCCCTTCCCTTTCGTGGAGGGGAGACAAAGCAGTTTCAAACAGATAACCGGAATTAATCAGTGGTACCACTCGTACCAACCAAAATATTATACCACATTTTATACCTCATAACAAAATGTCCCAGTAAGCTGTACCAAAAAAATGTGATGAACTCAATGAGTCAGCACAGACTCTGCCCACGAAACTTGCGCCACGTCCCCAGAATGAAAGTCCACACATAACAAATACATGGCACTTGATGTAGTGTCCTTGAGTATAAATGTCAATGTTTTTTGTTTTGTTCAAAATGCACGGAGATGTAGTGTTAATATGACATTCTTTATAGTGATAAGTATTCATGAATTGATGTAGTGGCTACCAACATGAATAGCTGATTGAACAGTCTCAATAGCAGTCCACTCATAATTTCTGGCCTTTACTAGGATACCTATATCACTAGTTAGATACTGGCGAAGCAGGATAGGAGACCACAATGCCGGACCAAGTTGAGGTCAAGAAGAAAATGGGGCGTCGACTTCCCCATGCAGAGCAGCGTTCCAATATGCTTCATATCTTGAATCTTGAAATCTTCGTGTGGCTTTCCAGGGTACTAGATGAGTAGCGGGTCCTCTTCATCATTTGATGAGGTACAGTTACTGAAATGTTGAAAAACTCAAAAAGCAAATTGTTTTCAAGAAAGATACAAAATGTAATTTGATAGAGTTATCTGTTTGAACTTGAATAAATTCGTTCTTAGAAAACAACTTTTCTTTACAAATTAATTCTTTTTTAAAATATTTTAATTATTAATGTCAATTAATAGTTTCTTCATTTAATTCAATTAATTCTCTTTAGTTTTTATACATAAACAGAATAGGTATAGTTATTTATTTTACTGAAATATTAATGATGGCACATTTAAATTAAACTTACTTTTTTTTTATTGGCACATTTCATAATATTGGCACATTTCATAATATTGGCACATTTCATAATATTGGCACATTTCTTAAATTAATTCTGAAGTTAGGAATCTAGTCACACATACATTTTTATTTATACTTTACTTCATCAATCATTCATCAATGCTATTTCAACTTTATACATTTTAATTGGAGTTTTCTATACTTCACTCCTTTCAAATAATAATAATCAACAATTCTGTTAAACAAGGCATTAACTTCTATATAATACTTCTATATAATACTTCTATATAATAGTTGAAACATTAGGAATTTTTTGTAAGTATAATGTAATTTTATATATTGGAATACAAAAATTATTAAGCTTCTAAGTTTTTTTCTAATTTTTTTTTTTTACAAAACATGACAATGTGGAAGTCTTACAATATTAAGATAAGCAAGATATGAGGCTTCCAATTTGTCACAAGAAATGGTTAGTTTCTGAAGGAAACAATGCATTTAAATTGCAAATATGCATTCATAAATCATTAATTAAATTCTTAATTTCACCTTATTCCATATTTATGTATGTATTATAAATCATGGAATGCAGTGAATAAGGTCTAGAAAAGTATGTAATACAGGAAAGTAGGACGTCGCTACGATCCAATTTTCAGAATAGTCAACGAGAGAAAATTCCGGGCCCTGGAATCTAATCTACAAATTCTGAAAAACAGTCAAGCAATTTGAATCAATTTTTGAATTTTCTGTCTTTTCCTGGAACGTTCCTCACATTTCTTTCTCTTGGAAAAATTCATGTAAATTTAATTTTTCTCTGAGAATTCCTATAATTTAGACCATGACTCCCTAGAATTAGGGTATTTTACTTAGCCATGATTACAAATAGTAGGAATACTTGTTTTGACTGCAGTCAGTATTAATTTTCTTTTATACTAATTTTGTTTTTATTTTACATTTTTTTTTTCTCTACAGTTTTTTTGTTTTGTACTACAGTTTGTGCTACAGCTTTGTTTTAAATCTTTCTCTAATTTTGCTATAGTTCTTCTTACAGTTTACTGTAAGAACCTTCCTAATTAGCAAAAAGAATACAAACTAAATTTTTTTTTTTTTTTGAGAATATAAGCAAAGTTTAACCTTCCAATTCCTCTTACTATAGATGAGGAGGGGATAACTGGTATAATATCTTATCAATTTAATTATCGACATAATGTTTGAGCTGTGATGCATGTGCTCGCTTAACAGAGCTAGGATCCTGTAAATCTTTAAGTAAATAGGTTACTGGAGAGCACAGTTTAGTGATAATGAATGGTCCGACATATCGATGAGCCAATTTAGCCGTGATTTTATCCACAGCTCTACTCTGAGGATGGTTCAATAGAAATACCTTCTGGCCTACCTTGAAATCGGGTGGTCTATGAGTAGCATCATATTTTAACTTATCCCTACGGTGGGTCCTAAACAAATTGTTTCTAGCTCTACGCCATCTCTCTTTGATATCAATAGGAGATACAGAATCAGGTAACAGATCTTCTAACGCCCATAGGTTAGAAAGAGGACAGGACGGAGTGTAACCCATGAGTAGACTGAAAGGTGTAACTGAATGAGAGGTATGCCGGGAAAGATTAAAGGCAAGCTGAAGCCAGTCTAGCTGCGTGTCCCAATTAGAATGGCTAGATGAGTGAAAAGCAATCAAGGCTGCCTTGAGGTTGCGATTTACTCTCTCACATAAATTTGGGTTAGGATAGTATGGAACTGTATAGAGGTGTTGGATACCAGTACTGAAACAAAAGTTCTTGAACAATTTGGAAGTGAATTGCGTGGCGTTATCCGAGACTAGAAATTTAGGATAAGTGAAAGATGCAAAGATATTACGTAGAACACGAATAACATTCTGCGAATTTGCTTCTCGGACGGGTTGTAACCAGACAAATTTAGAGAAAGCGTCTGTGATGACCAGAATGTAATTATTTCCCGGAGGGGTGCGAGGCAATTTACCTACAAAATCTATGAAAACTTTTTCCATGGGTCTTGAGGCAATACTCGATGACAGTTCTCCCCAGGTCTTAATAGCAGCTGGTTTACTTAGAGCGCAAACCCTACATGCTTTGATGCGTGCCTTGATATCGGCAAACATCCCATTCCAGATAAATTTTTCCCTTATACGACCAATAGTCTTGTAAAGACCCAAATGACCCCCAATAGGCGAATTGTGGAAGTAATGGAAAACAGAGTCAATTAACTGTGCAGGTAAGACAATTTTAGCAATTTTTGCCCTTCTTGGCTGACAACACAAGAGTTGATTTTTCAACAAATATGGGTAGACTGCCTCTCCTTGGTTGATCCTCTGCTTAATTGCAGACAATGTAAGATCAGAATCTTGAGCTGCAGCTAGCCCTTCGTGTGCCCAAGGCAAATCAGCTAAAATACCACTGGTTAATTTCACTACACTATCCCTGTCTTCAATAGGTGATTCTACAGGCTGAGAGGGAACAGTATCACCATCATACATACGAGATATCGTATCTGAAATGACATTTGCAGATCCTCTTATATGCGAAACAGTAAATTGAAATGCTGAAATACGGAGTGCCCAACGGGCAATTCGACCAGTTTTACGCGGTCGAGCCAATACCCACGACAACGCCTGGTTGTCCGTTTCCAGATGGAAGGGAACATGCTCGAGATAAAGTCTAAATTTTTCCACACCAAATAACACTGCAAGTGCCTCTAGTTCATAGGCGGAATATTTACATTCTTGGGAAGACAGTGTTCTGGACGCATATGCTATGGGTTTACGTCCCTCAGGAAATTCTTGTAGCAAAACTGCAGCTACAGCTGAGCTACAGGCGTCAGTCTGCAATATGAACTTGTTATTAAAGTCCGCAGCTACCAAGACTGGTGGGT
Organism: Ectobius pallidus; assembly: GCA_964059195.1. Taxonomy (NCBI): domain Eukaryota; kingdom Metazoa; phylum Arthropoda; class Insecta; order Blattodea; family Ectobiidae; genus Ectobius; species Ectobius pallidus. Next base: position 63,423,935 of record CAXKWD010000001.1, read on the forward strand.
TAGAAATGATGGATTTGAGTTTATCAAAAGCTTGTTGTTGCTCGAGATTCCATACAAATTTCTCATTCTTTCTCCTCAACTTATTCAGTGGGTAAGAAATCTGGGCAAAGTGTGGGATGAACTTGGAAAAATAATTGACCATACCCAAAAATCGTGATACGCCTTTAGCATCACGAGGCGGGGGAAATTCACGAATAGTGGCAGTTCTATCAGGGTCAATACGCAATCCTTGTGGAGACAAGATATGTCCCAAAAACTTCAGTTGCCTGGTGGCCACTCTAACCTTACTGGGTTTAACCGTTAAACCGGCCTTCCTAAGGCGTGACAGAACTTCTCTAATGTGGCACAGATGTTCCTGATAAGAATTAGAGTAGATCACTAAATCATCTAGGAAATTGAAAACAAATTTGAACTTAATATCTGAAAATACTTTGTCTAGCAACCTTGTCAAAACCTGTGCACCGATAGAAATACCGAATGGAATTCTTTTATATTCGAACAGATTGAAATCGGTCGCGAATGCAGTATACTTGTACGAATCAGGAGATAACGGTATCTGATGATATGCGCTGTTGAGGTCCAGAGTAGTGAAGTACTGAGCATTCGAAAACCAGTGAAAACAAGAGTGGATATCAGGAAGAGGCACGGATTCCACATGAAGTTTGCTATTCAAGACCCTATAATCTACCACTGGGCGGAACTGATTGTCGCCCTTCGGCACTAGAAAGATTGGGCTAGAGTAGTTGGAGGTAGAATGCTGTATAATACCTTGTTCAAGTAACGAGGCAATGTGTTCCCGTAAAATAGACAATCTAGGAGGTGCCAGGCGATAAGGAGGGAGTTTAACAGGAGTGGTGTCCTTTAACTCTATCTGGTATGTGAGCAAGTCAGTCAATCCTAAACGCTCAGTTAATACATCTGAGAAATGGCCAAATAATTTTTGAATATCATTTTGCTGATTAGGTGTAAGATGGTTTAAATCAAGTTCGTCCTTAGAAGACGGGGTACTTTGTACTCCTCCTGATAATGAACACATATTTACATATGTCGGAAGAATAATCTTTTTTGATTGCAAAGGTAACTTGATATCTGGGTTGAATTTAAAATACATGTTAGCAGCTTGCATGTCAATCAAAACTCCAGTTTTGGACAAAAAATCCGCACCAAGAATAACTGGCGCAGCTAAATTCTGTACTACTGAGAAATTTACCATCCATGAAAAATCTGCAATCTTGGTTCTAAGTTTGGTTTGCCCCACAACAGTCAAACTATGATTATCAACTGATTTTAACTGTACAGTCGTAGGTAACAAATCACAAGTTAACTTTGTGAAAATATCTTCATTAATTATAGAAATAGCGCTACCAGAGTCCAATAGTGCGTAAGTATGAATCTTTTCAATAATAATTTCAACAAATGGCAGTTCAAAATTTGATACAGCACACAACATTGGAGAAATATCAGGTTTAGTAGGTTCTAATCGTGGCTGTCTAGGAGTAAAATTAGTTTTCTGGAATTTAGCTTTCGCATAGCATTGATGTTCCCTATGGCCTACTCTACCACAATAGTCACAAATTGGTTTTTTAGAACTATGCTGTCTGGTATTAGTAGATGTACGAGAATCAATCACTTGTTTATCTAGGTTAGCTTTAGCTTTTGAATAACAATTACTCCCCACATGACCTAATTTTCGGCAAAAAGTACATTTAGTAATAGGCCTAGAACAGTATACTGACTTAGATTCAATAGGAAATAGAGTGGAGTTTAAATTTTGTTGAGAATTAGAAGGGCCTACCGAATGAGCATTGATCACCTCATTCAGTCTAACACTAACCTGTTCCAATTGTTGGAAAGTCACCGGAGGATATATACCCAGGAATACAGACCTAACCTCGGTTTGATGAGAACTCAGTCCAATAGTCCTAACCATATATTCCTCCGAGTGCGGTAATCTCAACAAATGGGCATGAAGACGAATATCATGAATAAATTCCATTAATGATTCCTCTTTACGTTGTGGTCTATAAAAATATCTATGTTCTAGAACTCCTAATAGTCTCTGTGGGATGCAAGTTTTTAATACCACTTCATGAAGTTTGTCAACATTGAATTTTTGTTCAACTGCTTGAGAAATAATCTGAGATAAAACTCCCGTAGTATATGGTAATAACGCCTGGAATAGACTTGGGTCTGGCATATTTAAAAGTGAATTATTAGTCTGAATCTGGTGTAAAAATTTTAAAAATTCAATAACATTTTCTGGGGTATTCACATTTAAATTAATTCGACCTTGTAATAAGGTGAGAATTGGGTTTGGTAACTTGGCAAACGTTAATAAGTTAGGTGTACTCACAGCAGTTCTAACATTAGAATTAATAGGTGTCCAAGTTAAATTATGGGCTGTAGGTAGGTCCATCTGTGATTGCACGCCAGTGACTAGAGAATCAATTTCTGTCGCTCTAATTAATTTATTTTCAGGCATATCTAATGGTTTATGAATCTGAGAAATAATTGGAGGAACTATATTCTCTTGCATACTAGTTCGCTGAATATCCTGAACTGCTTTGAATTGAGTGCTATCAGTTACAGTAGCCATTCTAGTTTTTGTCTCTGTTAAATCAGCTTTAAGTTGATTTAATTTACAAAAATGTTCTTTAGCTAAATTAATTAACTCTTGGTTCTCAAAATTATCAATAATATCTGTGCAGCGATTTAAGTAATGATTAAGTTTAGTTTGATTTCTCCTGTACCTTTTTTCGTTGAATTCCTGCTGCAAATGCTGAATAGACTCCTCAAGTTGGGATACCACTGCAGATATCAATGGTTGAAATGTTGAAATATCAATGGCCGGTATTTGGTATACCGGGACAGCTGAGGCAGATGTATCAGGTGCGGTAGCTTCCCGAAGTTTCGTTAATAACGCATCCACTGGTAACTGATGAGTGCCTTGAATGCCCCTTATAGTGGCCTCATACAAGAGCTCGTCTCGTTTCAGCAAATCAAACGAGCACTTCTCTCGACTCATTGTACATGAAAAATGAAATTTCAGATATAAGCAAAAATATATTAATGTCCAAAGTAGAATACCACAATGCACCTTCTTTAAAGTGAAGTTATGGGTAATACTCGCCGCCATAAGAATGCAGCACATTTATTTTGTATGAATGTAATTTATGGATAAGAAGCAAATAATTAAATATTTCTTTCGTATAAAATATTTATTTCATATGAGTTATTCCTTTCATAAAAAGATACCAGAATACCTCCCCCGACAAAGCAAGCACGGAATGTGAAGTATAGAACTAGGCAGACACAAGTAACAAGAAGTTATATTTAGAATGCATGCCGAATGCAAGTCGGAAGAGAGCAAGGTCAATGTCGCCGGCTAAAAGGCTCCGAAACACGATCAGAAATCGCGTAAGAAGTATGCGGCATAATACGTCAAAGTTAGATTAGGGAAAGGTGAAACAAGCAAAGATGAATGCAAAGAGTCCCTATTGGAACTTATAAACGGCGTAAAGAAGCAAGGCACATTCGTGAAATAATATAAGATGGAATGGCATATGAAAAATCGAAAAAGATTGGTATTAATTCTCAATATGCTGCTATGAGGATAGAACATTCCAGCATCGTTTCTGCTACGATGTAGTAACAGGCCATGAGCGTCTCTGCTACCATTTTGTAATGTATTTTTTTTACCATATTCCCCTGTTTTGTACTTCACAGTAGAAATCCAAGGTAATTCAACATTACGTAGGATGCTAAATGTGTCGTATAAGTTTACCACCCAGCAACGTATGATCGTGTATAGGAGACTTCCTATGCACTTTCATTCGTAGCCGCTGGTAAATAAACTTACGCGAGACATTTAAGCATATAGAGTAATTGCTCGTGGAATGGTGCTGAAGGTTCAAGCCCGATAGAAGGATAATCATCAAATAATAATTAATACCATAATTTCGATTAATAGATAACAATTTTAATTATAACAAAAAGTTTAATACACATTTGTGATTGGATAACTCAGTAACATTAAATTAATTATTTCCTTTGTTTAATTTTATTCTGTGCCATATGAAATGATGCAAATTATAGTGCCTTTAACGTAATACTTGTGGATTGATTCCATTTAGAAGAAAAGATAGAAAGATACATTTTCACACTCATACACTCCGGGTATGTAACCCCGTGTGTATAATGTTGAAATATGCCATAAGGGCACAAGTCTGTGATCGACAGCAAACACGGTAACTGGAATTTATATGCATATAGTATATAATATCCATTAAGTTCACATACTTACGGCCGATCCACAGTCCTAAACATAATACACACGTCTTTACATACCTTGCCAGTTACTCAGAGTGCGGCTCCCGCGGGCAACCATCCATACCAGAGAAATGAAGGAAGAAGAATAAAATTGGTGATACTCAACATGTGACCAAGTTAACTAGAATTCGCCCCCTTCCCTTTCGTGGAGGGGAGACAAAGCAGTTTCAAACAGATAACCGGAATTAATCAGTGGTACCACTCGTACCAACCAAAATATTATACCACATTTTATACCTCATAACAAAATGTCCCAGTAAGCTGTACCAAAAAATGTGATGAACTCAATGAGTCAGCACAATTATTATAATACAATATTATTTCTAGATCTAGAGAAAGTCATTATTTTGCATTTTTTTATGTTTAAAGGTAATCTATTATAGCCACTCCATTCACTTAATTTTTTTAATCATTCTATAGTTACATACAATCGTTAGGACTCAAAATGGCTAAATATGGTACGGCAATTTAATGTTTTAGTTTAGCTTCAAACATCTTTTCATTCAGGGATCACCTGTCTAATCCACATGAATTGTAAACTCATGGCTTAACTTATGAGCACTATTGTTCATTCCTACACTGTGTACAGGTAGAGGGAAAAAAAGCGGACCGACTCTTGTAGCTGATTTCAGAGCCTTGGTCACTCCAGTGTCCATGCGTATTCCTTAGACCTGTGTAGTTGGTAATACGTGATACGTAAATAAATGTAAGAGATGTAACGGAAACGTTTGTTTTCACAAGCAATGCAAATTACATGCAATTATTTTTCAAATCAAGCAATTTATCGGCTGTAGTCCCCTTGTCAATCACTTGTTTCATAACAGACTTTCGAGGAAGGTTGGTTGTTAAGCGAATCCGTAGCACAAAAACTGGTAAGTAACACGTTCTCGGTTCGAATCCTTTGTTTTGTTTCCTTAATGCACATTGTTTTCCCATTTCGTTTCGATTGCCGCAATATTTAACTACTTAATTAACGGATTATTCCCAGAAAATGAATTTTACTAGCTTATTTTCTAATGGGTTTCGAAATGGGCTAAGTCAACAGTCAACACTAGAACAAATTTCAATACATTCCCGGCTATCCTGTGAATGCCGCTAGGCATGTATGCGCAGTGGCTCATATCGGCAACTTAGATATTTTAGTCGGTCCGCTTTTTTCCCTACCTGTACATGGATTGTTAGTTGCGAGTTAGTTCCTTCCATTCACACCGGCTCCTTGCTGTTGAGAACCAATGCACTCCCACGGACTCCCACGGAACATCATAGTGGTTGGTCTGCCTCGGTGTCTCTTTCCGATGCGCGAGTCCCACATCGTTGCGATTTGTACCAATCTGCTGCTTTGCAGTCGAGCTAGGTATCCTCCCCATTTCCACGTTAGTATTGTTGTTCGTTGGGCTACATCCTCTGTGTTCGCCAGTGTTCTTAACCTGGTATTTGGGATCCTGTCTAGAAGAGATACTCCTAGGGTCTTCCGCTCCATCTTCCTTTGGCAGACTTTGAGCTTTTTCTTGTGGGCTTTAGTCAAGTTCCATGTTTTTCCACCATACAATAAAGTTGGTGAGATGTAGGATTAGAGTGTTTCGAATTTGAGCTTGCGGTTTATGTTCTTTTTTAAGAGGATGAATTTTAGAGACCAGAATGTTTTCCATGCTATGGTAATTCTTCTTTCTAGTTCCTTGTCCACGGTGTGCTGAAAGGCGATATATGTACTAAGGGACATAATGCAGTTGTACTGACTTTATTAGAATTGATGTGGGTTGTCGGTTAGTCATGACCTTAGTTTTGCTCATATTCATTTTCAATCCTGTCTTTTCGCTGGCGTTGCAGACGTCTTGAAGCATTGCTTGCAGGTCTTCGGCTTTTTGCGAATACGTCGTCTGCAAATGGTTCTGTCATTGGCAATCTTCTTGTTTAGGCTATACCTTATTGAAAATGCAATGTGAGGAAGCTTCTCCATGGAAATAGGCAGCTAATATTTTGCGGGTGGCCTTCCAATGCTGCACCGTTTCTGACATCAAAGTTTCAAGAAAGATTCCGATATCAAACGTGTGATATCGTACTTCCCTTGCTAATACCGGTATTATAATACAGGATATCGGTACTTTATCAAGAATACAGTACATGTGTACTTTAAATATTATCTCTCGTAAGCATAAAATTATATTTATTTAATATGCAAGTTAGACTTCTTTCGAAGTACAACGTAATCCATGCCTATTATTCGAAGTGCCACTTGAAAACGTCCATAAATATTGCACAATATAATATGGTGCTTATGAGGTCCATAACTGAATTAGAAACATGCTTTTGTAGAAATACTTAAGATGTAGATGTAGATGTAGATGTAGATGTCTCGTTCTGTAGATCCTGTGTTGAGCAGGGCTCAAGGATATAGAACACGTCAGATAAGAACATACATGCATGTTATAAAAAAAAACATGATACAAGAATTGTTATGTCACACTTACTCAAGCTGAAAAGAAATCATCCATATTGTAGAAGGTGTGAGTTACTAAATATTGCTTCAGAGCTCTTTTGAAAGATTTGCATTTGCTTTTAATACATAGTGATTTAATCTCTTTTGGAAGGTTATTGTATATTTGTATTGCGGAATAATAAGCACCTTTCTGAAAAAGTTTTAATGAGTTAGCTGGTCTATGTAAATCATTCATGTTTCTAGTAGTACGCCCGTGTATACTGTGATTACTTTGAAATTTATCAATATTATCTACCATGTAACACATAACAGAGTATATATACTCTCCGGTGAGAGTGAGGACTTTTAATTTTTCAAACAGCGGTTTACAAGATTCTCGTTTTTTCTTTCCACATATTATTCTTATTGCTCGCTTCTGTAATCTAAATATTTTTTTCCTATGTGCCGAGTTACCCCAAAAAATGATTCCGTACCTCATAACAGAGTGAAAATATGCAAAATATACCGTGAGTAATGCGTCCTGTTGTAATATATCATTCAAAGTTCGTAGCGCAAAACATGCTGAACTTAGCTTAGAACTTATCATTACAATGTGTTTCTTCCAGTCAAGATTTTGGTCAATTTGTAGTCCTAAGAATTTTATGTTGCTAATTTCCTCTATGATTTGTGTTTGATAATTGATTACAATGTTTGAGATATATCTATTTTTTGTTCTAAATTGAATAAAGTGGGTCTTATCAATATTAAGTGACATTTTATTAGCTTGAAACCAAGTATTTAATTCGTGAAAAGTCTTTGTAGCTAGTCTTGCTAAATCTTCTTGTGACTTTCCTGTTACGAGTACACTAGTATCATCTGCAAAAAGCAATGCCTTTGATTCGTCACTTAAGTTATCTGGTAAGTCATTGATGAAAATTAAAAAGAGCAAAGGTCCCAGTATCGATCCCTGAGGTACTCCATTTTTAACAGTCCCTAATTTTGATTCATTTCCATTTATTATTACCTTTTGAGTTCTATCAGACAGGTATGATTTGAACCACTTTAGTGTTATATTATCCAACCTATAGTGTTTCAGTTTTTGAAGTAGAATTTCATGATTTATACAGTCAAACGCCTTAGCTAGGTCACAAAAAATTCCTAGGGCATGTTTCTTTTTATCTAACGCTTCCAATATTTCTGTAGTGAGTTGAAATGTAGCATTATTAGTGGACATGCCACTTCTAAATCCAAACTGAGATGGTGTAAGAATGTTATTCAAATTAAGATAGTGTATTAAGCGGTTGTACATAACTTTTTCAAAAACTTTTGAAAATGAGGTTAGGAGTGATATAGGTCTATAATTTGATGGAACATTTTTGTCACCTTTCTTAAAGAGGGGCTTAACAATAGCATGCTTTAGTCTTATTGGAAATATTCCACTTTTTAACGAACAATTACAAATATGACTAAGAGGTTTACTAATTTCAGATGAGCAGCTTTTTAACAACTTATTACTTATCTCATCCCATCCAGAAGAGTTTTTGCTTTTGAGTGACTTGATTATATTTTCAATTTCTCTAGAGGAAGTTAATTTGATTTGAAATGTATGGTTCTGGACTATAGGTGTTTTAAGTAGGTCTGCTGCATTAATGCTAATATTAGTTGTAGGAATACATTTCTCTGCAATGTTTATAAAGTGATTATTAAAAGCATTTGTGATATCTGATACATTATCTAGCTTTTTGTTCTGGTATGTTAGTGACATGCAATCATTGTTTCCCTTTGATCTCCCTGTTTCGTTTTTAATTATATTCCATATAGTTTTAATTTTATTGTCTGATTTATTAATTATTTGTGAGAAATGCCTACTCTTTGCCTCTTTAATTACTTTCTTCAGTGTATTGCAGTACATTTTATAGTGTTCTTTATGAGCTGGGTTGTTACTGGTTCTACATTTTAAATATAGCTCTCTTTTGTTTCTACATGATATTTTAATGCCAGTGGTTAACCATGTTTTATTCCTTACATTAGGTAAATTAGCAGTTTTCTTTTTTGGAAAGTTAGTTTCAAAATGCCGCAACACAATATTTAGGAATTCATTTAATTTACAGTCTACTTTGTCATAGGAAAATATAGATCCCCAGTTTTCATTCTTCAGATCTTGTTTGAAGTTTAAAATTGAAGCATCATTCATTACTCTAGTCATATGGGTATGTTTTTTAGTTGCGTTTACCTTACTATCGTTTAGCACTAACATTTGTGCATCATGGTCCGATAATCCATTTAATATTGGTAATATTTTAAAGTTAGGGTGCTTTTCTATGTCTATGAATATATTATCTATTATTGTTTGAGAGTTGTTTTGGATTCTAGTTGGAAAGTTTACTACAGAGTCTAAATTATAACTACCTAGTAGGGATATCAGTCTGATCTTTTTTTCACTATCAATTGAGAAGTCTACATTAAAGTCGCCGCACAGTATAATATTTACATTATTACTATACAGATAGTTAAGAACCTTTTCTAACTGATTTGTAAAATAATTGAAATTACCTGTTGGTGCTCTGTAAATGGTCAGTATTACAAATGTACTGTTATCCGTTTCCACTCTGGCTGCGCAGCATTCAAAATCCTGTTCCTTACAGTAGGAACTGGTGTCTATATCACTAAAATTTAAGTTACTTTTGATGAATATACTCACACCTCCGCCTTTCATGGAACGTCTAAAGAAATTTGAGCACAATGAAAAATTATCAATTTTTAATTGTTCCAGCTCTGTTTCTGCACAGTGGTGTTCCGTTAAACAAATAACTTGAATTTCCTGCTTGTTAGAATTATTTGTATCCTGAAAAGCTAACTTAAATTCTTCAAATTTACATTCAAGCCCCCTTATATTTTGATGATATAATGCAAATGATTTACTAGTTCTAGTTGCAGGCTTGTATATATTACCAATGTTTACTCGAGGCAAGTATGTAAGTTGTTGTTCCCTTTCATCTAAAACCTCCCTAAAAAACGAGAGGAGCCACCAACTATGACAGGAATAGGCCTGTTACAATTAAATTCTTCAGCAATCAGCTTTGCCAGAGTCTTCTTCCCTCGAGAGTTGAGGTGGAGTCCATGCCTGGTGTATTCTTCTCTTCTTATGCTGTTAACAGACAAAACATTGATATTACCATTATTAGCAGAGAAGTTCCACAGCTTGTCGTTCACAGCTTTCACCTTGTCTCGAAGCGACGGCTTATCATACCTGTGAAACAATTCAACAAAATTTATATTAGTGTGAGAGCTGCTGCTGGAGATGCTGCGTAGATCCTGCTCGATATCAAAGCTGGGGTCTCTGTCTAGGCTGTTACCGCCACCTCCCACAATCACTATGTGGTCGTCCTTTGAGAAGCCTTTAGACAGCTCCTTTGTACCTGAAATCACATCTCTAAGTTCAGCATTAGGCTTACATATACATTCAACTTTGAAGTTCTCTCCAACAGCATCTTGCAGGGTAGTTCCCATATGTCTGGCGTGGCTGCTACCTAGAACAAGGATCTTTTTCTTATTATTACTACTAGGCCTATGCTCCTTCTTGGCTTGCCTGGGTGCTACAGTTGGCTCAGCTGGGGATTCCACTTCCTCTAGGCCATCTAAAACAGAGAATCGATTATTAGTAGCTACAGGGCTATAAGTCTTCTGCAAGGGTGACACGTTGCTGCTTGACGGTCTTCCTTTGGGTCTCTGCACTACCTCTGAGAAGGACTCTACCTTGGAAAAAGAAGTTACATTAAGTTTCTCATTCAGAGATCGGACATCCTCCTGTAATAAATCAATAACATATTTCAAATCATTAATTTCCCTATCCTTCATACACAGCTTGCAGAACCAATCGCCATCAGGAACATCGTCGGCACATACCCTAGAACAAACAAAGTGATACCAAACATCACATGAGTCACACTGAATACCATCAGAAACAGCTGTACAACAGTTACCACATAACTCTTCAATCGCCATTTCCAAATTGTCCTAAGAAATAGAATAAAAGAAAAATGTTAGTAAATACAAAGCAGGTTATAACAAGGCACAATAAAAAAAAAAAAAGCAAGGCAATAATTAATGTTCGTAGCAAGTAGTGGCTAGTGTGTGTGAACAGCTGATTTCGCGGGTAACAAAATGGCGGACTAACTACCAGTAGGCTATTGACTTTTTGAAGTTACTAAATGAAGGCTTTAAAATTAATATATGGTTAAAATTTATGTTTGGAGAACAAAAGTATACTACCTGTAATAATATATAAAAGTTACAGCTCAAATAATAGCTCACTAATATTTAAAAATATACAAATTCTCGGAGCTCGCACAGAGCACGTCCTCACACACCAACGCTACTAGCGCCGTACTCCCAACGCTACTAGCGCCGTAGGGCTTCTGAAACTCAAGCTATTCCCTCAGAAGAACTTTTTTTAGCTCACACAGGACTTGTAAGGAGATCGTATAGTCCAAAACACTAAAAACAAGTTTCTGTCTAAGCGAGCATGCATGCCTTATCTTGGGACATTTCAGTGAAGCTACAGTAGTTGTATTACACAGCCACATACTCTATGCCGGAATGATCAAGAAAATATCAAATGTATGTCAATCCATCAGATTTCCCAACATCAAACCTATCAAACGACAAACTTCAATGTCACATAAATTTACTTTTGTTTTTCTATAGGCATAATTTAGTAAAACCAGCATTATGGAAATATTAGACGAAGTACAGATGACGGAGGAATTTGAGGTAATATTGGTTATATCCCAAGCGATGTCATCGTGAGCTTGTGTCTTTACATCTCATGGTTGAGCAATAGTAAAAATAGGCAACAGTAAAAACGTACAATATCCTTCCATAAACGCAAAATAATATCAGATGAGGAGATTAAATATTAACTTTGTCATGTCCAAAGAACTATGTGGGTTTCCGTCAGTTCTCAAGCGTCTTGAAAATCGGTACAGCGTAAGTTCGACAATGGATAAAATGTTCAAGGGAAAAAAAATGTTCATAAACAGTAAATACGATAGATATCAAAGTGAAGATCTAACTTATTAAAAATTTAGTTTGAAAACAAATATTTGTCAGTGAACTGGAGAAGAGTGCCTATTTTCAGACACTAGTAAATCCTCCTCAGATTTTTATACCAGAATCTTGTGATTGCTTTTATATGTTCCTTAAGTTTCCACCATCAGATATTGAAAATGACCATCCAGCTATAAATTTGGTGGTATTAATTATAGGCCTACCTTTATAACTGGAAGCAACACGTGGATGAGTTAGTAGCACATCCATCCGCTCACTAACAGTTGTGTTTGTTCACTAACATCCGCAAAAGCATCATAAATAAATTCGAGAGAAATGCAAAGGAAATCCATAGGAAAAGTTTCTTCTTTCCCAAAAAAGGTTCTTAAACCTAATCGTACAGCCTTCAAAATCAATTACGTAATATCTCAACATCATTTTAAAAACAATCACCCCTTCACAGCGGATCCTGTTAACAATCTTACAGTTAACCAAACATCACGATAGACAAAACAAAATGCATCTTAAATTCAGTGGTTCATTCTCATAATGCCCTTCAAGAGGAAAATCGAATTTGCCGCTGGGATTAGTTACAGTAAAAAATTATTTGAAATTTGTATATGCATAATATGTAGCAGAAGATTACATCCTCAGAATATTATATTCACTAGAATATAATATAATAAAGTAATGAATTAACATAAATAAAAAGGATGATATGATTAAATATAAGAGCACAGATATGAAATAACATATAAAAAGTTGCAGAAAAATCCAATTAATAAGAATATGATAATTAAATTTCAATCCAATTAAGGAATTAAATAATATCAATTTAATTCCATAATTCTTTTGTTCGAGCCATTTTAGCGCCAAACGATAGATGGACAAGATAGATATAAGATAAGAATTTGGCATGGGAAATTCCCAAGCAGCGCGTGGCTTTCAACAGGGAAAAACCCAGCTTACGCTGATGCAAAGGCTATGTGACATACTGTACTAAGCCACATGACGTCACTAGTCAGTCACGAGTAGCCAATGAGAATTAAGAAAGAACGACATATTGAGGGGAAGGGTGTTGCGAAACTTATGTACAGGAAGACAATAAGGATAGGAGAGAGGGAAGCGGCGAATGTTATATAAGACGGAACTCACGCGAAAACAAGATTGATCTTCAGTATTAAGCAGTTATTGAACGTACGAGGGTGGTAATATACCACGGGCCAGGAGCTGGATCATCGAGGAAGGCGCGACACAGAAGTCGTCCACCATGGATCAACGAAGTCAGCATTAACCATAATTTACTAAGGATGGTTTTCTCCCTAAAGATACAAAAGTGTAAACTGCATAGGTAACATCGATCCCGGCAGACATAGGGTAATTATGGCCCCTATTAAATTCTGTCTTATATATTAAACCGCTTCTCTCCATCCACACATAGTAGTAAAATACATATGTAAAGATTTCTCTAGTACTAATGTTAATTGCATTGACATTAATATTTGTGTGGATTTGAATAAAATACCTAAAAGTTAATCTGAAATTCCCTTGAGTATAAATTTCTCTAATAAGCTCTACCAGGTATATCTAATCCCGACTAGGCCTATAAGTGAATAGAATAAGATTCCAGCCTCTAGTTCATCACAGAGAGGAGGGAGATATGGCATCGCCGCATGCAGCCAGCCTGCACTCACTAGCCTAACGGTAAGATATTTATAGATAGGGAAGCTCAGCCGTGGTCAAACAATATAACTCTTACAAGTTGGAACCCAACACCTTAAAACCCCATACAATTTGGCTAGTCCAACGTTTTTAAGGCACGAATACGTCCAGGGACATCCCATAGAATAGCAAGCAGCTACACTTTAGGGAAACCACCTAATATTAAGCACGGGACGAGCAGCGGAGGAACATTGGAACACGGGAAACATCACTAGTCTGGAGGGCAACAACATTACAGCACTAGAACGTCTCACCTGTACAACTGGACATCTGTACAATACCTGTACAAAACACTGGACAACTGGACAGGAATTTGGAGCAATACAACCCGAAGGAAGGCAGTGGAATCACCACGGCTACAAGCATTTAAGTAGTAAGTGTGAAATTTTTTATATGTGTAAAGATTCCAGATTTTCTTGCGTAATAATAATAATTACAGTGCTTTGCAGATGACAAGCCCTATGTCCTTCAACTGCATAGATACGCGGTCCAATCAGAGACGGCGAGACGGAGGGAAGACTCTTATTGCAAGCGGTAGTCTTTTAGCCCGTACACGTGATTGGCGGTGAAGGAAAAGGCTTCTCATATGAAAAGTACTGTAAATAAATATCGGCCAGTCCAGTAGAATCACAGAAGTTGCCGTGAAAAATAAATTAAGTAAGATTTATCCAGAGTAAGTAAACACATAGCCCAGAAATTACCAGTGTTATTAGACAAAATCGTTGTCATTTTCCAGTAGAACTTATTAAATTCATAAGTGATAATTCTTTGGTGCACGGTCATAAGGGCTTAAGTCAAAATCATTAGTTTTTCAGGAGAGCAAAAACCAACTAAATACCAAACAAATGTTGTAAAATATGACTTAAGGCATAGTGATCACTTGATGTATTATAACTTGTATTGTACCTAGACATAAGCCCATAATACCAAACGAAAGCTTGTGTTTTCCTCGTCAATACTGTATAAAAAACTAAAAATGACCAAATAGTGACTTAAGCCCTTATGACCGTGCACCAAAGAATTGTAAGTACAGAATCATAGAGTCTGAAGTGCTTAGGCTATCGTAATTTTGCAAAATAAATTATTGTAAAGGAAAGAAATAGAATTATACGAGCGATCATGAATGAAATGAAACTACGTAATTCAAAGTTAGTAGGCAATAAAACTCTTGAATCAGAGGAAATAAATAGCACAATGGCAGAAAATAATAGGCAAATTGAAGATAGTTGCGACGATTGTAGGCCTGAACAAGAGGTAATAATGGAAGTAGAAACAGTTGAAAATACCATATCAACACAAAATGAAATTATTGTAGTGCATACTGAAAATGCAGTAGGCCTAAATGAACAAACAAATATAGATGCAGGACCGATTGTACAACCCACACAAAATGTAAATAATGAGAGTGATATCAAAACAATGTTACAAAATTTATTTTTATCTATGCAAACACAGAATGAAAGTATAACAAATGTAGCATCACAGTTAACACAAGTACAAGAAAATGTAGCATCACAGTTAACACAAGTGAAAGAAAATGTTAGAACACAGAGTCTAACGTAATCTCACAATTATCACAAGCACAAGAAAAGGTAGAATCACAGTTAACACAAGTACAAGAAAATGTAGCATCACAGTTAACACAAGTGCAAGAAAATGTTAAAACACAAAATGCTAACGTAATCTCACAATTAACACAAGCACAAAAAGGTAGAATCACAATTAACACAAGTGCAAGAAAATGTTAAAATACAAAACGAGAATATGATGTCTAAAGTAACCGAGAATCAAAAAAATCTGGAATCTCGAGTGGAGGGCATGAATGCTAGTATTGTTGAAATGAAAGGGTTACAAGAAGTGTTGTGTTCTGAAATTCAGAGGAAATGTACGCAGCTTGAACAGAAAATTAATGACAATACTAAGAAAATAGATTCAAATCTAGTAGAAATAGTACGGATAAAATCAGATTTTAAAAATGAACTGAGGACACAAGATAATGTTATAGCAGAAATTCGTAACGAGCTGGTACACGAATCTGAATTACAGAAATAATCTATTGTTTCTTTACGTAAAGATGTTGATGCCATCATGAACTCGAACAAAATCACAGTAAGTACCGTGAGTGATAATAATGTTTTGCAGGGTAAAGTAAATGTACGTGAAAGAACACCTAGCTCTTCGATAACCTCAGCAAATGCTGAAAATGGTAGGCCTACTAGTAACGCTAGTTCTATCAACAAAACAGTAGTTTCAAGTTCAGATGTCCTACCTAATCATATTTTGAGTGAATTTAATCTCCCTATATATGGAGACAATAAGGATAGAAATCCACGCTAATTTATTGGTGAGCTAGAATTTTATTTTGCGGTAAAACAAATTCCCGATCATTTGAAACTTACGATCGTAAAGAAATGTTTACACGGTAGTATTTCACAATGATATATGATTACTCATGCGGAGAATCAAAGTTATGAATTTATTAAAAGATCTTTCCTTACACGTTTCTGGAACAGTACATTCCAAAACAAGATAAAAGCAGAGCTAACCAGTGGACAGTACACTGCTGATAGGGATGGTACTATGATAGATTACCTGATTTCTATGGCAACAAAAGCAAAGAAATTGGAGCCTCCAATGGAAGATACCCAATTCATTGATTTAATTCTTAGGCATTATCCAGACCATGTTAAATTTCCAATTATTGTAGCTAGGCCTAAAGAGCTAGCGGAGCTGATAGAAATTCTGTCCCAGTTTGATTTAAACGAGACCTCAGTATTTAAAGGGAGACGTAACAATAATAATGGGAACAGCTACAACAATGAGCAACCTAGTACGTCCCACGAATACCGGAGAGAAAACAATTTTGTTAGAGGGAAGGGAGCAGAAGCCAATTCTCCAACGAACAATGGCAATAATAACAACAAAAGGAAACTCAACAGTTACAACAATGGTAATAATAATAACAATGGAAATCCTCAAAAGAAGTTTGACAGTAGGAATAGCAGGAAATTTAGCAATCAGGGCAATCAGAATAGACCTTGGAACGGAAATAACAATGGAAAGGGCTATCAGAATGGGAATCCAAACCATCAACAATGGAAAAATAACAATGGAAATCAAAATAGGCAAATTAATTTTATGAAGTTTGATAGAAGGCCCCCAGCAAGTCAATTCAGACGTAACCTCCCACCGTGGATGCGACCTAATAGGTTTAATACGGTATACCATAGGCCTACATTCCAAGGGAACTGGAACAGAAACAACCATGCTAAAAATTGGAACAGAAATAACGGGGACTACAGACGAGAGAATAATCAGAGGTACAACTCAAACAGGGATAGGCGTGATAGTGATAAGGAATTGACCCACAGTGATGGCGATAGGCCTAATACTCAACTGAATCACCAAGCAGAACCATTTAATAATGAAGGTCAGACGAACCAGAGCAATTCGGTAAACAAGATAACCACGATTTGACAGTGTTCTCAAGCCGTGGTAATGGAATAGATATGAATGAGAAAATAAGCAGTGAACACGTAAACATGATTTCAGCTGTAGGGATTAGAAATGACGATAATGCAGATGTCAACAATCAGTTACAACGAAACATGAAACAGTTAAAGCTAACAGATAAGGAAGAAAATGTAGTGTGTCAACCTCCATGCATTAAAGTAATTATTCATGAGAAAGAATACGACGCCATTGTAGATTAGGGCTCATCGAACACAGTTATAAGCCAGCAATTATATGAAGAATTAATTAGGCAAGGCCATAAGTTAATAAGCGTCAGAACTTGTGATATATATTGCGGTGATGCAATAGGAAGAAACCGTAAGAAAGTACTTTACCAGTGTATGTTAGACATGGAACTACAAGGCAACAATAATAATAGAATATCTGTGGAAGTAATGGCATTAGTCTTACCATTGTTGACAAATCCCATCATTATTGGTTGTGACATATTTCAAGTATGGAAGTCCATAATTAACTTCGGTGAGAAGGAATTAAGTTTGAATAGAGGACAGATGAAATTATCGATCCCATTCAGCAACATTGACTCACAGGAGAAGAATATTTTAATGGACAGTGAAAAATATATTCAAGCGGAGTGATTTTTTTTATAGAACACATGCAAGTAAATGTGAACCAATGCATCGCAGAGCTGAAATTCCCAGTAGAAGATGAAAATAAGTATTATGATGAATTGTGCGATTGCAAAAATAACAAATGTAGGTTATGTAGTGACGAAGTCATAGCTTTACGTAGACTGCATAATGAGGATAGCATAGGCCATAGTAGCTTTGTAGATGAAGAAATTACATGTAATAAAGTATCAACTGATGATTCGAAGATAACGGAGATGCTATATGATAAAGTTAAGGAAGCTAAGGGACTAACGAATGAAGAACGAAGAATGCTTCATCATGTATTATTGAAGAATAGGGACGCATTTTCATTCCAACCCGGCATATGCAAATCCTATATCCACGTATTCGAAGTGACAGATGATATTGAACCATTCAAATATAGTGCTAGGAGTATACCCCTAACAATTAGTGAGAAAGCAGACGCCCTAATTGAAGATTTAATAGCAAATGATATTATTGAACCAGCAAGGTCACCATACATTAACCCGCTTTGTTGTGTGATTAAAAGAAATGGATCAGTGCGTTTAACTTTAGATACACGTTAGCTGAACTCTTACACTCTGCCAGACGGATTCCGAAGAGAACCAGTAGACCAGCTATTAGCGAGACTAAAATATGACAAATATTTTTCGTCGATTGACTTAACATCGTCATTTTTACAGATACCACGAGCAGAACACTTAAGAAAGTATACATCTTTCCTACATAACGGAAAACAACTCTGTTTTAAACGAGTGGCATTTGGACTAAAGACTAGTTCAGGAGCATTATTACGTGCATTAGATGGTATATTTAAAGACTCCACAAAGAACTTTGCGACGCAGTACGTCGATGTGTTTTTCTTACACTCGCAAGACGTGAAATCACATATAGGCCACATAGATTATGTGCTGAGCAAGTTACGAGAAAATGGAATGACGGTTCACCCTCAGAAATCACAGTTTTTAATCCTGAAATTGATTTTTTAGGATATGTCATAACGCAACAAGGCATTAAACCTGATGAAGAAAGAATCCAGAGTATTTTACTGCTTCCACACCCGAAAAATGCTAAACTGTTACGCAAGGTGTTAGGAGTCATGCAATATCAGAAACGATTTGTTGTAGGCTATGCGCAAGAAGTCGCACCCCTTAATAAATTATTACAGAAGAATATTAAGTGGAGTTGGACCGAGGTAGAAAGAACAACTTTTGAAGAAGTTAAGAAATTGTTTGCACAGAGTATATTATTAGAAAGACCAGACA
Source organism: Ectobius pallidus (assembly GCA_964059195.1). Taxonomy (NCBI): domain Eukaryota; kingdom Metazoa; phylum Arthropoda; class Insecta; order Blattodea; family Ectobiidae; genus Ectobius; species Ectobius pallidus. The sequence goes on from CAXKWD010000001.1 coordinate 63,442,843, forward strand.
TGGACAAGGAATTTGAGATATTCACAGACGCCAGCAGAGTAGGCCTAGGCGGCGTACTGATGCAACGAGATGATGAAGGAAATCACAGGGTAATTAGTACCGCATCCAGGGGACTGTCACAAGCAGAAAGAAATGCAACTGTAACAGAAATAGAAATCGCTGCAGTGTATTACAGTCCTCTGAAATTTAGAACTTGTATATATGGTAAGAAAATCAAAGTCTATAGCGACCACATTTCATTATAATTTATTGCCAGATGTAAGTTAGCAAATAACAAACTGAGTCAATATGTAATGGAAATATTAGCATATGACGTCACAATAGAACACGTCCACGGCCGAGATAATACTTTCGGAGATCTGTTATCAAGATTAAACAACAACCCAGAAATACCTGAAAATCTTGATAAGCCAACGTATGATGTTAAAATCATGAAAATCGATATCCAACATGAAAAACAGATCGTGAAAAGATTTCATGAAGTTTCAAAAATCCAAGACGAGGACGCAGAACTAAAAGTTTTGAAAGAAAAGGCTAGGCCTATAGTAGAAACACCAGATCTAAGCAGAACTGTCAGGGAAATAGACATATCAGTAGATGAAGGAGAAGACCCAGATGACAAACTCAAGACGATAGGAATTATAGACAACATACTTTATAAGTTGCACGGTAAAGAATATCCAATGTGGAAAACTTACGTCCCAAAGTCACTAGAAGTCGACCTTATCAACGCTTATCACAAAAGCATGAACCATGCTGGGACAGAGCGACTTATAATGAATATTTCGGAGCACTTTTATATCAAGCACATTTCAAAGGAGGTGAGGAAAATAGTAGCCTGTTGTTTGTTGTGTCAACAATGCAAACCACTCAACATTAAATATGATGTAGTACCGCAAGCAATCATAGCGAGTAGGCCTAACGAAATGGTAGCACTAGATGTACACGAATTACCACCAGGAAAATTCGGATGTAAATATAAGCTGGTATTACATGATGTTTACACTAAATTCGTCAAGATATACCCTATGCGACGAGTAAACAGTAGAAGTTGTCAGCATAAAATAGTCAAACATTACATAGCAAATTACGGAAATATTTTTTCGATCCTATGTGATAATGCGAGTATGTTCTGCAGTAAGCTATGAGTAGAAACACTCAAGCAGAATGGGTTAAAAGAGTAACATTCCAGTATTCATATGCTTCAAGCAAACTCCAGCGAAAGAATTATTCGCGATATAGGCCTATCAGTAAGAATACTTCGTCACGACAAGCATACGAAATGGGTCGATGCGTGTCCAATAATTGAGAAAGTGCTAAACAACAGCATCAATGTAACCACAGGTGAAGCGCCAATTCAACTGATGTTGAACATAGAACCTCAGCCAGTAATTGAAAAATTACCTAAAGCAATTCCTAATAATGCGAAAACGTTAACGCTAGAGCAAAGATCCAAGCGTGCGTTAGACAGAATTCGCAAGAAAGCCGAGAAAAGGATCGCTACTGCAAAACGGTACAAACACAAATGAAAACCTGTAGTCAATGACAAAGTTCTGGTAAGAGACAGAAAGATTTCTTCGAAAATTCATAAGCGAAGATATAAGATTGAAAAATTATACCGCGGCCCCTATCGAATCAGTAAATTAGACGCTGAGCACACATATGAACTTGCTGAATTAACAGGCGAGAAAATTATTGGTAGATACCACCGCCAGAATCTTAGACCTTTCAAAGAATTAAATAAGCTTCAATTAATTCGAGTCGGATTTCTTGAACTTAAAACTACTGTCCGCGACATCAACACTGTACGGTAGAATTAATTTTCCCTAGTGTATGTTTGTACGTTAGTATGCATTGTACGGTAGAATAAGTTTCCCAAGTGCATATATATGTATGTCGTGAAGTGAATAATGTGCATCATGATATCTGCTATAATTATATGAACCTGACGTCGTGGATATCCGTTAAATTCGGAGAAGTAGAATCATCACCATTCAATCATGTGATATGAACCTGACGTCATATTACTTGAGCGATTGTGACCAAGATTTACTCGTGTGCAACGATCAAAGTGAAATGTCATATTTTTGTGTGTGTGTTAAATGTCTTATCAAGATATAATAATACATCAATGGTGAAAGTAAGAAGTATAATAATGAAGCATGACATCTCACCATCAAGGGTATATTTTTATGTAATATATATTGTATGAATCATTGTATTTTTTAAAAATTGTTTAATTTACATGTGATAAGGGTCATAATATAAGTATTAATAGTGTCAATGACACAAGTGCAGTCAAAACGAACTGACACAGTTACAATAGTAGTATTTAAATAAGAGTATTTTAGAAAAGTAAGCACACCCACTCACAGTAATGTTATTTGTTAGAGGGAATCGAAATCCAATATAAATTTTATATTTGTATAGAAAATTTATATACGACTCCGGAGCACACTGTAGCAGAAGATTACATCCTCAGAATATTATATTCACTAGAATATAATATAATAAAGTAATGAATTAACATAAATAAAAAGGATGATAAGATTAAATATAAGAGCTCAGATATGAAATAACATATAAAAAGTTGCAGAAAAATCCAATTAATAAGAATATGATAATTAAATTTCAATCCAATTAAGGAATTAAATAATATCAATTTAATTCCATAATTCCTTTGTTCGAGCCATTTTAGCGCCAAACGATAGATGGACAAGATAGATGTAAGATAAGAATTTGGCATGGGAAATTCCCAAGCAGCGCGTGGCTTTCAACAGGGAAAAACCCAGCTTACGCTGATGCAAAGGCTATGTGACATACTGTACTAAGCCACGTGACGTCACTAGTCAGATTCGAGTAGCCAATGAGAATTAAGAAAGAACGACATATTGAGGGGAAGGGTGTTGCGAAACTTATGTACAGGAAGACAATAAGGATAGGAGAGAGGGAAGCGGCGAATGTTATATAAGACGGAACTCACGCGAAAACAAGATCGATCTTCAGTATTAAGCAGTTATTGAACGTACGAGGGTGGTAATATACCACGGGCCAGGAGCTGGATCATCGAGGAAGGCGCGACACAGAAGTCGTTCACCATGGATCAATGAAGTCAGCATTAACAATAATTTACTAAGGATGGTTTTCTCCCTAATGATACAAAAGTGTAAACTGCATAGGTAACATCGATCCCGGCAGACATAGAGTAATTATGGCCCCTATTAAATTCAGTCTTATATATTAAACCGCTTCTCTCCATCCACACATAGTAGTAAAATACATATGTAAAGATTTCTCTAGTACTAATGTTAATTGCATTGACATTAATATTTGTATGGATTTGAATAAAATACCTAAAAAGTTAATCTGAAATTTTCTTGAGTATAAATTTCTCTAATAAGCTCTACCAGGTATATCTAATCCCGACTAGGCCTATAAGTGAATAGAATAAGATTTCAGCCTCTAGTTCATCACAGAGAGGAGGGAGATATGGCATCGCCGCATGCAGCCAGCCTACACTCACTAGCCTAACGGTAAGATATTTATAGATAGGGAAGCTCAGCCGTGGTCAAACAATATAACTCTTACAAGTTGGAACCCAACACCTTAAAACCCATACAAATATTGTATAACTCTTCAACACATTACCAAACAAGCTGAAGGAAATTGACAATTTTAACAAAATCAGATATGAAATATCTGCTTTCCTGTGAAAAAAAATGTCCCTACTTGCTTGCATTGTAGGATGTGTAAACTGTATGTGGTCTATATTAGTTTACTTATATTATTTACATGCAATGCTTATCAATTTCTTATTTTTAGTTATTATAATACTATTTTAGACTATGGATTATTTATAATGTCCACCACTGTGGCGTAGGGGATGCGTTCGCTCCTCTCACGCAGCGGGCTCGGGTTCAAATCCTGGTCGGATCAAGTTCCTAGGTGGGTTTTTTTTGGGTTTTTCCTCACCTGTGAGACAAATGTCGGGTAACTTTAGGTCCTTGTGGGCCCCAGATATCATCTGATCATCATTATCATCTTCATCCCATCCTCGCCTTGTTAGGAGTGAGTGTGTGTGTGTGAATGGTGTGTATCTTCCTATGTGTTCGTCTTGTCTCGGAGGTGGCCCCGGCATTAGGCTGATCACTCATCACGGAGGCTTTCCATGTCCTTTTATGGTCAAACAAGTATGTATGTGATCCATAGATAATCCCTCTCCCAACAGGTCGCTGCCCTGTAAGGGCCGAGGGGCTTGGGTCGCTTAAATCCTAAAAGGGAGAAGTAAAACTAAGACAAATAAAGAGAAGGAAAGAAGATTATTTATAATTAATTGATATATCCCACATCATGTATAGATAAAATGGATGTATAAAAATACAAATACTATATCTACTAAGAACGTGGATTCAACATTAAACCGTAAAATGGATGAACTTTCATGCTACTAATATTTTCTCGTATAACTTACATAGAGGAAACTCATAGGAATTTTACGAAAATCTTTAGGAGATATAGAATCATGGCTGGGCGTTTATCATTGAGATTTTGGACAACGGATGAATATTTATTATTATCAAATTTGAACATGGGCATTTTATTGGTGTATCTTATGAACGATAATATGCCTATAACTAAAGGATCAGTATTACAGAAATGGACATCGAATTATTGCGTAATAAATACAACATAATAACCTGGTGATGTATTTATTTTTACGTTTATTTATTAATTCTTACCGCATTGTCACATGGCCAAATAATAGCTTATGGACAACAACAGAGGAACACAGATAAAATCAGAGGTAGGCGTATATATTGTGAACTGAAAGAAACCAACACAGGCTACAAATTATAAGTAAAGGTGGACCTCATGATTACAGAAACTCTTAGCAATTTTAAAGAGCTTACAGATCTCCATAAATATTTTGCGATGGATCCTAGAAATTCTAGTCATCAAGCCGAACACATCTTTGCTACCCAAAGTGTTTAAGATAATGTGCTGCATCGTTGAGATCCATCAATAAAATAATTTTGTAAAACCTTTATTCTGACCTCTTATTTGCCTATACCTTTTGATTACATGGAGCCATCATCATGGATCTTGTTTTGGAGTGTCACATTTAAGAAGAATAAAACTTTCACTATTGGCGCCATTTAGTTGAAATCGCTAAAACTTAAAGAATGTTCTTAAAATACCATCTTCAATATAATTATGTTGTGTGATCAACACAGATGAGGCATCAAGATGTACATTTTACTGATATTTTAAGTACATTTTAAAGTTCAATTCAAAGTTTTAATTAACAATGACGCCAGTAGCGAAACAGTTTAATTCCTCTTGAATGTGATTCTACAAAACAAGATATCCTGGTGGTGGTTCCATGTAATCGAAAGGTCTAGGCAAATAAAAAAAAGTCGAGAATAAAGGTTTTATAAATCTATTTGCTACCCAAATCATATTTGGCCTTCAATTTCTGAACTTGAGCTTTCTGCATATCTGCTTTGAAGGACTGTTCTAACATGAGACTTATCGAACAGTGGAATCTAAAATATGACCAGACTTTCCGATCCTATCGATTGCGATTATGTGCATTATCTGTCACTGTCTAATTTTAGCTGAAATAAGCGGTTGGTTAATTAGAGGCTTATGACAAATATAATACCATTCCCATGTTTGATGCAGCCTCCACTCCATAAGGTGAACTTAATATAGGGCTCACAATTCAATTGAACGTTTTCAGTAAACAAGTAAAGCAGAGATGGGTATACTTCGATTAGAACGACGTAAAAAGCTATGCAACCCGTATAAAGAATAGTATTAAGGCGGACTTGCGAGAGGAGTGAGATAAGTCTGGAATGCACGAAAGTCGTGAAACAGCTTATGCAGCTGTAATTACAGCATCGATTCTGCCTGACTCTGATATAAAAGAAAACGGGGATCGGTGAAAGAGGAGTTTATAATTTAACTTTTTCATAAAAACACTTAGGAATCCATTTTACTGTTGAAAATTTTAGAATTGTGGAATACACTAAAGAAAGGCGAAGAAGGATTCCATTCGATGATGATTCGTTTCATTCTGAAAACATTCTGCACATGTAAATTGCCTGAATCGGAAAAATATACGGTGGAAAAATTAAAAATAAATTAATGATTCTATATGCAACAATAATGCAACAATAATTTATACAACACATTGGAAGTAATCAATTTAGAAAGATTAACTGCCGATACGAAGATTTCATAATATTTCAACCCAGACTTTTATAGCTTAAATGGCTATTCAAAATTAACTGATTTGGTGATGATGAAGTTTTAAATAAATCTACGTGACATTTTTTTATTGCAGCTTGGCTCCTATGAAAATCCCTATAATATTGTTCACTTTATGTTTGTCTTTAAAGTACCATTCCAAGATAGATTTGTGAATATACTAATTAAAATATTATGGGAGAAAAACGACATCCCTGCTGAAACGTTCCATTCACTATACATCAATTCACTCCCTTTTTCCCGAATTCTTAATTGTTTATTCTTATAGGCCTAAAACTTGTGTGGTTGTTACTAGATTTTAATAAGATAAAGGTGAACTGTTCATTCCTTAGCATAATTCACCAGCGATTTTGCCCCTTTGGCAAACACTTGCAGGCGATAACGCTCGCACTGTTCATTACATAGAATATACACACATTCACTGTCAGGATCATGCAATTTCCCGTTCTTACATACTTTACTTTGAAATCCATGCACCGCCAATCTGCTTATAACATTTCTTAGATCTTGATTGAGTGTTCTCCAGGAGTGTGTCGTCATGGCTTCAGTTAGGTAAAATTCCTCCCAGAGTTTCTATTTCTCCCATCAGATCCGTAGCATCTCCTTCACGGCAGTCGTCTTCGGCAGCAGAAATTTCCAGATCAAATCTTCTAGTAAGAAAGTCTCCCTGGTCAGAACATATACTAATCGGGATGGGGTGTACTTGAAGAGACCCATGGCTCTTTTAAGGAATCTAGCTTTTATGCTCTCGATGATTTGCAGCATTTTACTGCAAAATGTTCCCATATTATTTCTAATGCATCTTGTAACAAGGGCTCGTCGGGGTTCGAAATCAGAACTCTTGTCTTCTGAATGAAGAAGGAAGGTTCCTTTATTTCCAATAGCAATACTCAATACACAAGGCGATAACTCCTGATTGTTCTCCAATTCACTTGTTCGTTGCTCACTTCCACGGTGCTGATTCCAAGTCACAGCACTGTCTCCGTTCACAGGCCCGACGAGAGGGGCGGGGGCAGCCGGGGCTGCAGCCCCGGGGACGGCAGACCTGCAGCCCTATTCTGTAACTTCTCGATTTCGGAATCGGAATCGGAATCGGCGAAGAAACCGATTTTTCCATGTTTTGGTATTCTGTAACTCCATTCCGATTCCGAGCGATCGGAATCATACCGATAGTAATGGCGGCTGATCGGAATCCTTGCCGAGAGGTCTCACGCATTCGTTTGGAAATTTCTAAGTCAAATAAATAACGAAGGAAAGCAATACACAATGCCATTCTATTAAATTTGTGTTATTAATGCATAAGCATAACTAATTAAAATATTTAAAACTTAATAAACTAATGAAAACATATTAAAATAACATATGTAAAAATGTAGGGTTATGTTTGCCTTACAAATCATATTAGTTGTAGTAAAAAGTAGCCTACTAATTTTCTTTAATTGTAATATAATTTAATCGTTAATAACACCGTCAACCCCAATTCACTACCAGTATAATAAGTTCTTGCCATAATTATGAACATTAAGTACAGAAAACAAACTACAAATAAAATAAACAGCAGATGATATTGTATTCATTCCTAAAATGTACTGTACATATATTTTACCTATGTCAACCAATCTCCGAAATAAATAAAAAATTAATATAGGCCAAGGGTGCCCAAACATTTCATATGAAGGGTCAATAAATATTTGAATTGTTTATGGCGTGTCATATTTATACTAGCAGTAATTTACGTTTAAAACTAGACTAATCTCAAAGCAAACATATATCATATTTTTAATAATTTCTGTAATCACTGTTTTTGTTAAATTAAATGCAGAACTATAAACAAATACTGCAATAAATAGAACAGACGTAGTACGACAAAATACTACTTTAGCAAATATTAGCCTACCCAATAAAAGTCATTTAGTAAATGCTTTGGATAAACTTTGATAATTTGTGTAATTAAAAAAAAATGTCAATGACGCGTAGGCCTTAAAAATTCTGAACAACAAGAAAAACGCAGGAAACGGCAACTTTTTTTGAAGGGACATATTCCAAAGTTGAGTCAATGCTTTTAATTAGACATAATATAGTGTATTATGTAGTCAGCTTGTGCAAAGTAGTTAGGAAAATGCAAAAGTAATTACCTGGCAATGAGAAGTGTATATTTTAATACTACAAACCACTGATAACTGGATTCTCTATTGTGGAGACGATATCGCTTGAAATAACACACATCACTATGCTTCACAGAATAATTATAGAACTATATTCATTGCACGGTATTTCACTGTTAATCCATTATTAACTTTGCACAGACTCGATAAAACTTGCATTAGTGACAATATTACACTGAATTGTAGCCTATGGCTTCTGTAGACTACAAATGCCTGACCCTGACTGCCGTCTGGAACAAAAAAATCTGAAAGATTTCGGACATAGCGGTTTATGAGAGATGAACGACCGCTCTCCCTCGTCCTTGAGTATTTCTTTGAATTGCAACCCTCCAGGACCAATGGGGAGTCGCACAATTAACTATTAGGAATGCTTTTCACTAGTAACCGCACTAATCTGTTACGGCAATATAAATATCATAAAATGCTTAAATCACTATCCTCATTCACAACTTCCAATGAAGAGGATCTGAAATAAAAATCGTTAGACTGCTTCATGGACAGATGTGGCCGTTTGTACCATCTGAAGTAATATCACACCTTCTTATAACAGGTTACTTGACTGCTACATACAATAGCCCAAATAAAATTTGTGATGTTTAAATTTTATATAAGCTTATAATTTTGAAAATATATAAGCCTTGGTGGGAGTGCAGTCTAACCATTAGACCACAGTGCCACTGTACAAAACACTGGAAAGAACTTTGTCCTTTGCTTTTACGTTTTGTGCAGTTGCTGCACTGTCCCTTACAAGAAGATGTCTCTCGCTTCTTTGACGGGGGGGTGGAGGTGCTTGCCACAGGGTTCCTTAACTCTTCTTAGTAATAACAATAGTAATTGTAATTTACAAGCAACTAGTCTGAACCATTAAACATGCCTTGGTAGCAAAAACTTGATTTTTATAGTACTGGTACTTTGATTTCTGCAAGGTCTGCTCCGTGTGGTTACACAGCCTCTAGGGAGTCCGCCAACATTCCCATTGGATACCGATGATCTGTCACCTCATTGCAACATTGTGCTTTTCAGTCCCATGCGTTGGCTGGGCAAGTTTTTAATTCCAGACAAATATGATGAGTTAGGTTAGGTTAGCCCCAAGTAATTATGAAGTGTTAATGCTAGTGTCCACAAGAGAACTGATACTTGCTTTCCGGTATGTCAAGACGTGTCTAAGAGGTTGTGGAGACATTCAAAAGAGTCAACTCGCAGGTGGAGAAGCCTTTGCGATCAACCTTCGAGAGCAGCTCGCACTATATGAATCTGTTTTGTATAACTGTGAGTTCTCTCCTTGTGGATAATGTGTATACTATACCATATGATAAAACTGATATAAAGAAATATCATGATTGTCGATTTTAGGGCCTTCACATAATATGTGGGCCTAATATTAAATTTATTATATCCATACAATTTTAAATATTTATACAGTAATTTTAAAATAACTGATTTTTTGCACTCTCAGTTATCATGTGGACATTAGCCTTAAGGATGTTGCAGTGATAGCGACTTACTACCAGAGATTAGTGCCTGGTTGGCACCACTGTTTTATTGCCATATGACCGAGCTTTTCGAGCACTGTGCTCTTAGCACACCCTGATCCTCCACATCTAGAACCTGCTGAAGCTGAGGTAGAAGAGCTGGCTCAGCAAGCTGGAAATCTTGCAGCGGAAAATCCTTAGCTAGATGTGTTGCAAGAAGGGCGTAGAATAAGGCAAATGTTAATGAAAAGACTGTAAGTTTGAAGTGAACTGTTTTATAATGTTTTTATTTACCCGGCATCGCTCATGCTTATGGCTGCATGGAATGCATTGTCCTGTCATATAATGGCGAAACTGATTATTCTTTAAGAAAAATTGGTATTTTTGAAAATTAGAAGCAGAAATCCTTTTGGACTCAACAGTAGGTCTCAACTAATGTTCGGCATTTAAAATAATAATTTTCAAAAGATTAATTTTGGTATATACAGATTAAATTGGTACATTGTTCCTAATTAGAACATTTTAATGTATTTTTCCGTTTCATGCTCCTTGCTTCTGAATATATGAATCTTATAGAACCTAAATTGGACTGAAGGGCCTAAGGAAGACTTTCGCTGAAAACTAGGAGCTAAAGAAGACTTTTGCTGAAAAACTAGGGGTAAAACACGATTTTAAATAGATCTTTCCAATTAATGCAAGGGAAATATAATCCGTTAAATTTTTATTCATGGAATAGTCTTAATAAATCCAACTCGAGTTGATGAGTTCCATCAGATAAATTCGCTCTTGCTGTGCAGTCCCGAATCTATCGATAAACTCATCAACTCTCGTGGGATTACCTATGATAATTTCATTACTTTTTTTTTTTGGCTTAAGCATGAGCGATTGTGGGGAAAACATTTTTAAAAATCTTTATTTTTGTAATTGATGTTTCACAAGCAAGTTAAGATTGTGAGCAATGCTCGTCATGGCATCTCTTATCTCCTCCATGAGTTGGGTTTGCTTACGCATATCTTCTGCCATGCTTTGACTTGACGTCACTGTAGCTTCCAGTATCTCTTCATCTGCAATTAAAATAACATGTTTGTGAATAATATGTACCGGTATGTGTATGTGTGTGTGTGTGACGTTTGTTGCCGTTTCGTACCATCTGAAGTAAAATCACATCTTAACAGATTACTTGACTGCTTCATACAATAGCCCAAACACAATTTGTAATTTTTAAATTTTATATAAGCTTATAATTTTGAAAATATATTAGCCTTGATGGGAGCTACAAAACACTAGAATGAACAACTTGATCCTTTGCTTTTACCTTTAGCACAGTTGCTACATTGTCCCCTACAAGCAGATGTTTTTCGCTTCTTTGATGGGGGGGGGGGTGGAGGTTCTTTCCACGGGGAAACATTCTGGCTGCTCGTTTGAGGTGGAGGTGCTTGCCACAGGCTCATCCTCCTGTATGACAGGGAGCACCAATTCAAGGACCTCATCAAGGCGTGTTGATTCCTATTAATAAATAGATCAATAAAAATGGTTTAATGATAATTCTTTATGATACAGCTAATATTGGGCTAAACAAAAGGAATGTTTAAAACACTTAGTATTTTCCTATTATTTTATCCATTTATAAGGAATTCTGAAGAAAATTCTTACCTCTAATGGGTCGATCACATCCTGATGGCCCTCAGCGGATTCCCATCCGATGAGGCCCATCAGCTGCTCCTCGAGGTCAGTAAGTTTTTTGGGGCAGGCACCACCACCCCCAGTCCCTGCAGCGTAAGTCCTAATCTCTGAGGCCTTGGACTTAGTGGCACACTTCCAATCTTGCCAAGACTGTAAGAAAGAAGAAATAATACATAAAATGGCAAGTTAGTACTTTGCGACTCACCCTGCTCTCCTTTCCACTCGCCTGCGATGTCACCTAATATTGCACAATAAAAAGAAATATCCTTGCACCTCCACATAATATTTCATGACCCTTCCAACAAAATAGGCTATTTCGGATTGAGAGTAGGGGTGGGGAACTCGGGTGAGTCACAATGTACCATTTTCCCCATAAAATAACTTGAAAGGTATTAAGACACACTACCAAAGGTAACTGAAACAAAAATGTCGATTGAGTATGAAACAACATTTTTATAAGTAGAAAAGGTGGTCAACATCACACAATATTTTAAGATGAAGTTCAATGAAATAGTTTATTATAGGGCAATTACAGCTAGTGAAAAACTCATAAGAACAATTACCAATAGGCCTACTTGTGTTAAGAGAAAAAAATATACATGTTGAAACTTGTACAGTACGGATACTTTAAATTACTCTCAGTAATTCCATTAGTAAGGAGAATGTTAAGATTAATACTTACTTTCTGCCACTGCTTCCTATCTTTAGTGGCCCCACTGGCAAACGAATTTAGCCTCTCGGCCAGTTCCCCCCACAATCTTTCCTTTTCTTGGGCCACAAAATTTGTTTGTCATGAGACACGTGTTGCCCTGAACGAAAGCCAGCATCTCAATCCTTTGCTCCACTGAGATTTTCTTCATGATTTCTGTCAAAGAAAGGAATATTTTAATATATGGTAAACAAGCCCTTAATAGCCTACTGTAACATTACAAATTTTAATTATAAATAACACCCATGGAGAATATCCTACCTCCCATGATAGAACCACTGTGAAATTGTAGAAGATTGATGGGTCCATATATGAATCTTTATAACAAACATTTTAATTACATGAATTTTTATAGCAAACATTTTAATTAAGTGGATAAAACATGCAGGGTTAAAATGACAAATATTAGTACATTATGGGGAGGTAACCTTAAATCTATCCTCTCTCTCACAAACACACGTAAAATAAAAAAATTCAAAACAAGCCACGGCTTAAAACGATCAAAGAGAAGAAAGAATTCATGCATTGGCCTAACATAACCTAAAACAACTAAACTTAATCTGTTATTCACATTAAACATTTAAATTATACTAATTACCCATCATCGACATCCTCATTCTTCACAAAAATATGTATAATATAGACACTTACCTCTTATTCAAACGCACAGAAAAAGTACAGACAAAAACAAACACGTGTATTAACAATTGTACTAACAACTGTTTTGTCGTCACAGCATGGGATGACGTCACTTGCATGGTACGATGACTCTCATTGGTTAAATGGTAGCCACACGTCACTTATGCTTCGGCTGCCTTCGTGTCAAGCATTCCGAATTCTATTTACCAATCCACCGGAAGTGGAGGATTCCGATCAACGTTACAGAATACCAAAAACGCCAAAAATTCAATCGACTCGGAATGGGGAGATTCCGATCGGGTCCATCTCGAGTCGATCGGCAAGCAAAACGAAAAGTTACAGAATAGGGCTGCAGGTTTTAATTTTTACTTTCTAAATTTAATCTAAAATAAAATTGGTTATAAGTCAATAAACAGCTTAAGTTATGTTTTATTTGTTTATTTTATTTGCATTGTCCTGTCGTATAACGGTGACACGGTATTAATAAGTTAATCTGAAACGGATTATTCTTGAAGAAAAATAGCTATTTTTGAAAAGTAGAAGCAGAAATCCTTTTGGACTCAACAGTAGGCCTCACGTTCGACATTTAAAATAATAATTTTCAAAAGATTATATTGATACATACTGGTAAAATTGTTTCTAATTAGAACATGTTAATGTATTTTTCCGTTTCGTGCCCGGCATCAGTTAACCAATTTGGTCCAAAATCAATACGTTTCGTCCCATGGGCGTTATAAATGGTATGCCAAGTTTTATGAAAATCCGATAAAGCGTATTTGAGTTATCGCGCTTACAGACACACGGACAGACAGACAGTCAGACAGTCCTGTCTACCAGACAATCTCATAAAGTACCGGTACCATTCTGCCACTTAATAATCATGTAATACCATTACATAATCTTTTTGTTGCATACATTATATAGGGCGAGTTGGATAGTAAATTTCATATTTGACGGGGGCCCGGGAAAATTTGTCCCTGGGGCCCTTGCTTTCTTTCCACGGTCCTGTCCGTTCACACACACTGTGCGGACTCCCAAGTCACGACAGCATCGATACCACGTCGGGCAATACGCAGTCCTCGCTGCACAACACAAGATCCACCCGTCGCTCTCCGCTGTGCACTGCGTTCACAGGAGCGGTACTGTCTCACACCAGCCCCTCAGTTCATCGGTTCACTCTCTTCAGTACACACACACTCCTTCTTGAGTTCACACTGTTCTTCCACGGCTCGCTCACGGGCTATGTATAGGGCCGTCCAATGTTTTGGAGCTAAGATCGTGATGATTCTGTCCACGCACGATCTGCAAGATTGTGGCGGCACTCAGTCACACTCCTTAGCACACAGCCCCTCCCCTTCAGAATGTATATGACACTCACTGTGACGTGTCTCACTAAGCCACACCCATCGGCCGGCGGCTCCAGTCTGTTCATTTAGAGGGCCGCCATCTTTCTAGACGTGTCGATTTCTCGAAGCTTCGCGGCATTCTGGCAACATGTTAGTGCTGGTACCGCTTTTGCACTGAAGAATCTGAAGGCTGTTTCTAGTGACAAGAGTTGTAAATTGCTGATTTCATTGATACTTCTGATTGCTTCAATTATTCTATCCAGCACATGTAGTCCAAACTGCTCGTGCAAGCAACATGTATAGCGGTGTTTTCTGTTTAAATGAGCGCTCTATTTCTCCCGCGCCTGAATCAGCAATTCTAGCCAAATTCATTATATGATGCAATGCGACAGGTGCTGATTTCATGCCTCGTGCATGGTCCTCGGCGACCCATCAGTTCAGTTGCAACGCCAAGTTAAAGTGCTGTTAAAACCCCGAATTTTGTACCAAACTACAATCATTCAAGTTTTTCTTTACACTCGTAATTGCTCTGCAGTAATTGCAACAGTCTTTAAATCATTTCAACTAACACATCCGTGTGTTACGTTCTGTGAGAATTGCATTGGCATTGTGCAATCCATTGTTCATTGTGAAGTAATCTATCCTAGCGCAAATTCAGCTTATTCTTGGTATTTCAGTTATTTAACACAACGCAACTGACCAATTCAGCGATTACAAGAGTTTCAGTATATAATTTAATATCTGATGTAATTACAGATATTTTCAGCCACGTGCTATATTTCCCGCTATTTCTGCATAGTGCATACTTCAGTTTATTTCTATTAGTGCATCGTATGATAATAAAGTTGCATTGTTTTTATGACATGTTATAAATTGTATTTCAGTTAAAATCCGTAGATCCCTGTATCCCAGTGCCTACGATACGTTCACTGCTCTCAACCTTTTCTGGTCAACCATTTTTAATCACGATTACGTAATTGGTCCTCCAACCATAGTTCCAGAGGCTAGATCCCTTATTTATTTTAAGCTAGTTACACCTAATCATAACCTAACACAAACGATTTTGTCAGTTGGATGGTGACAACCAGAGACTTATTTTTCAGTGGCATTCCTTTACAGACAATTACATCTCCCTCAGTCAGTCTCCCTCCTTTTGTAAACACAACTAATTCAGTTTTCTGATAGTTCATTTTTAGGTCATTTGTTCCTGCCCACTTTACAAGTGCATCAAAGCCGCTCTGCAGTTGTTCATTACTTTTGAATCCAGATCCATATCACGGCGGTGGGTGTCGGCATGTTGACCACATGCTCCCAAACCTGCCATCTGCCTACGGTAGATGACGCAGCGGTCGGGTGGTAGGCCAAGTCCCTTCAGGGATGTAGCGCCACGGAGTTTAGAAGTTTTTAGTACCAGAAGCAATCAGGGAAGAGACGGCCATTGAAACTGAGTGTAGGGTTAATTCGTATATTTTGTACAGTACTATTAAGTAGCGAAGAGGGAGAGAACCACTCAAGTCTATTTAAGGCGTTACCACGACGCCGTGCGATTATTCTTGTACTTCTGGACCCTTGGACTCATCACTAAAGAGTCGCCAGCAGTTTTACTAAGAGCCAATTCAAAGGTAGCGACAGAGAATCAGCCCAGCAGCAGAGATGTCTCATCACCAAGGAGAGCCCGCGCTAATAATAATGCTAAATAAGCAGTATACCAGGTTGGTCTGAATATTGGTATTCCCGCAGATTGCTATAGGAACTTAATTTTGTTCAAAATAGGCGCGGAATTCTATAGCCCTATGAATATTCGGAGGTATGATACTCCTTGTTTTAATAATTACGACAGTGTGCTTCGCTCCACCCCAAAACTTCAAATATAAGTAACATAAATTATTAATAGGAATGTAATGCCCATCTCGTACTTGAAATATTAACTGAATAAACTGCTAACTTGGATAATTCCCCAGAGATACGTTTTTGATGTTCTACCATAAAAATCCCACACAACAGCCCAGAATAGAGTAAGTTAATTCCAGGAATTAACAGGAACGTGGATCGAGAGTTGGCAACACCGCGCATGGAGAGGGAGACAGAAAATATCGCCGCTGTAAGTAACAATATTCTAATTTAATCTCAACCATCTCAATCAATAATTACCCAACATTATTGAAATCTTCACAATGTCGGCGCACATACGTGGAACAACCCTTGCATTTTTCAAGTTTCCCCATTAATAATTGTCACATACTGTTAGAAGAACATAAAGACAATATCAAAAGATAAAATTACTCTAAATTTAAACTTAGATCAAATAAATTGCTCCATATTTTCATACGCAGATGACACTGTTGTGATTTTCAGTGGTCATTCATGGGAAGTAGCATATAAATACGCTAATACAGGCATGGAAATTGTAAAAAAATGGTTCGATTCTAACCTTCTGTCACTAAACGTGGATAAATCAACATTGGTTCCTTTCTCATTAACATCCACTGGTCAGATAACGCGGAAAAAGTGTACAAATTTAAATTTAATAATACATAATTGTAATTTTGATGTGAATTGTAAATGCTTACCACTGAAAGAAACGGCCGTTGTGAAATATTTGGGTATTTTTATTGATCAACACCTTAAATGGTCTCACCATGTTAACTACATCTGTAATAGACTACGCAGAACAATATTAATAAATTTGTCATTTTACGTCACTGTATGCCTATTACTGTTTTACGTTCCGTTTATCTTGCACTTTTCCAGTCCATTATCCAATATGGCATTCTCGCCTGGAGAGGATTAGCGAAAACTACCCTTAAGCCCCTCAGCTTTTTTAAAAAAAGAATAATAAAAATCTGTCCAAGAAAACACATTGATTGCCCAACTAGCCTAACATTTTCGGAATTTAATGTTTTCAGTTTGGACCAAATCTATAAATTTTCTATAATAAAATATTTTCACAAACATCGTATAAAATACTCTTCCAGTGGTCATGTCTACAAAACTAGACGAAATACTAATTTACTCCTATTAGAACCCAAAGTCTCACATCGGCAGGATTAAAACATAGCATTAATTTTGGACCGCGCTTCTATAACTCAATTGTCAGAAAATATCCTGATCTCTCAGCATACTCCACTGTTAAATTTAATAGATATGTAAAGAATTTTTTGTAATTTTTTAGCTGTTAAGTAATTTTTGTTTCACTCCTTTTATGTATTTATGTTTAATATTTTTTACTTTCTTTTTTAGTTAATCCCATTATACACTCTATTTCTTTATCTCTCCTCTTTTTTCACTTTGATATTTTTGAAACTGCACCCGAGCACGAGCAGTCTTGCTCATTCGGGTGTATTACTAAATGTTAATACTTCTTGTGAAGATATAGCCCATATTTCTTTTCCTATTTTTAAATAGTAGTTGTAGTTACTTTTGAAATTTGAAAATTGTTTTATTTTATTTGTATAAATATGTATTTGTATTTGTAGCAGTTGCTTTCTCCACTATGTGCTACAGGGGAGAAAACAAACAAATTACCAAAAAAACTAAAATTCTCATATTTAAATATATTTTTATTGAGGAGAAAGATTAAGTAAAAAAGTGATGCTTCTCAGGGTAATAGTTTTTGAGAAAAGTGTACCCAACACTTAGGACGTGTGGGTTTAAAAATTTGCTTGTCCTAATTTAAAGTATTGCTTTGAAAAATCAATGAAACTAGAGTGCTGTGAATCATCTAGTTCAGTTAAGGAAAATCAATGATACTATGTGAACATTTCAATACTTTCTGTTTGGTAGTAGGCCTAATGGAGAAAATATAATCTATACAAGTAAAAATAAAGTTTCCATGCAAAAATGTATTTTAAAGTACTATATTTCCATAACCGGAATCATTAAATTCATTTAACGAAACTGAGTTAAGACTTCTAGACTTCCATTCATCACAAAACACTGGAAACACTAGTCTGGAAACACTAGGCTAACAACCGGATTTCGAAAGTACCGCACCGGAAGTAAAGTCTGAAAATCACAAAAGTTTAAAAAAGTTCATTCATTTCTTAAAATCCTTTTATAATAATTTATTAAGATAACATTTATTGAATTCTTGCAAAGACGCTTAGATTTATTAAAGATTTGAGAGGTATGAAGTATTTATTTAATTTTGTATGTTGATTTCAGATTAATAGGTATATTTTTAAGTGAAAGGTACGCCTAACAAGTTTGTTTGATATATCACACAGGAGAGAACGGAAGTAGAGATCACGTTTTCATGTAATTCTACATGGTGCTTCGAAAACGTCCTGGAGTTTTCATTTTTACCTTAAACTCAGCATAGGAGTTTATAATAGGTAATCCCACGAGAGATTATGTAGATCATGTGAGCGAAGCACGAATCAATATATCTGACGAAACTCGTAAGCTCGTGTGTGATTTATTAAGTCAATTCCATGAATAACATATATCAGATTATATAAATAATAGGTGCTTTTTCCTTATGTTATTTAAAAAAATGATCTATTGCGTCAGCTGTCATATCACGGCACGCTAAAAGAACAAACATATATATAATGTGTTACCAGATAGGCCTACTGACAATGCTACCAATAATGTATATGAGAAATAGTTAACCTAATTAAGAAATACTAAAAACAAAACCGAATAAACGCACACTGGCTTACACCGAATAAAAAATTGTGATTTTAATCAATGCCCATTGCACTGCATATTGATATTTGATGTGTCCAGTAACGAGGATTTTTTATCAGACAAAATTTCATTCTTGTGACCCTTGTAAGCACATTATAAGGTAAACGATCGTGATTGATGGTATCTGAGGCAATGCTAAACGTTATTGGTCAATATCAAACATGTGTCGTGTGAATGGAATAGTTACAGAAAACTGCAGTGGTCTTTTAAATAAAACAACATTCGAGAAATAAAATTAAGTAACTGCCTTTCATTGTTTGCTATTTTACAGTGTGAATCTATGAAGTAGGGTACGCCCCTATATTGTAACAAAAAAGGGCTAAGTGACGTTTTAGGTCCCTTTCTTCAATTTAATTTTATGGACATCCTATTATCAAGAAAAATGTTTAAATTGTAACAAATATGTTCCCACTTCCAAAATTATACACCTTAGGAAATCAAAATGAAAACAAAATATAATTATTAATTAAAACTGGAAAGCAAGTAGCCGTACTACAAAATATGGAGTCACGGAATAACAATACCTTAAGATAAACAATAATCACCTTAGGTAACTAACTTCTGAAGTGTTGTACGTAACGTTCTACAGATTGTTTCA
Organism: Ectobius pallidus; assembly: GCA_964059195.1. Classification (NCBI taxonomy): domain Eukaryota; kingdom Metazoa; phylum Arthropoda; class Insecta; order Blattodea; family Ectobiidae; genus Ectobius; species Ectobius pallidus. The sequence continues at coordinate 63,462,420 of CAXKWD010000001.1, forward strand.
TCATTGGGGTGGACCAATGGAATATAGTTATAAATTTGCGATCATTTTTTTGAGAGAGTAGGTTGCGCTTCTTGTTTACGTTTGTTCTATATGAGCTGGAGTTGTACTGGGTGGAGTAACGAGCATTAGTGATAACTGAAGATATATTCAATAATCACCTCCATCCAGTTGATTCTCCAGCAGCAAGAGATGCTGCAGATTGACAGAGACATATACGGACAGGAAATCAGGTCAATTTGGTTTCAAGTGGATGAAGCATTTAACATCGGAAGTTCCGAGTCCTCTTCACATTGTAAATGACCTGAGAAGTTCAAATGGGAATATCTTGTAATTAAATTGGCTCCGTGTAAATGTGTTCAAGAGACCTACTCTGTATCGCAAGCAAATAAACACACAAACACGCCTTTGCATGTGTACGAAAGTCAGCCATGCTTTCTGTGTCACATTCCTGCCTGCTTCATCCATTACACAAGAGCGAAAACAGAAAGTCTTTGTAATAACTAGTAATTTAGTATTACCGAAGATTTATAAATGTTCGCCATTATTGACAATGTAGAATATTAAGATCTGGTATCCCAGTAATGATTATGATAAATGTTGAAAATACTACACTGATGATGATAATGAAGATGATAATGCCATTGTTTCATGAAGGAGCGATGGACGTTAGGTGATTTAACATTATTTTATCACTATAAAACACCATTTTCTAGCCACAGAAAGAAATGTAGCTTCAGAATCCATGGACTTTATACAGTATTTGATAATCATACCATACGGAAACCCCCAAACATGGCAGTTATTCTCTTCTAATGATAACCATTATGTTTCAGTCTACTATTTGATCATAATAGCAACGATTTTATAAAATCTACTCTTGGTGTTATATGAAACATATCAGATCCTAATAATTAATTCCAAAAGGAATTTCTACTTGAAGAAATGCCTTTTATGACATCTCCTTCCATACCATTAAAGATTTACTATGGACCTTAAAGAAACACATTAAAGTATAATATGCCGTATATTTAGGGCATTCTGTTTATTGAAAACGCTCCTCTTCTTCAACATCAGAATACGATATGATAAAGTTATACAGTCCATGGTTAGTACAGAGAAAGTTATGTGAGTGTATTACATCAAATTATTTTTAAAAGAGAAAGCAATACAGAAGATCCCGAACACGAGAGCATTCGTTCATATACTAGAAACAACATTGCAGAGAAGGTTGTAAAATCCGAATATGATGAAACTGAACATAAGCATGATATATCTTCTTAATACTTCAAATTGGATTCTATAGAAGACAAATGTACGATCATTGAAACAACAAATGTGCCTGTATCACTGATTACTGATTCAGTTCAAATCGTCTTGCAAAACACAGAGCCATCTGAAAGTTACTACACCATTATGCAGTCAAATCTAAATGCAGTATGATGAAACTGAACGTAAGGAAGTGGTATCTTCAACTGAATTAAAATTATTTAATTAAGCAGTGATAGTATCATGCTAAATAAAATTAAACATTCAGGAATGTGATATCTTAGGCTTGTGTCATTTAACATAAGCAAATAACATTTTTCACATGTGGGGTGAAATTGTTCAAGTGTAAGATTAAAATACTTCTTTTCAATACGGATTCTTATCCGATGATACTTTTATAGAATTTGTTTTTTTCCAAGACCTTTCTTTCTTAATTCCCTATATTACAACAGTGAATAAAACATCTTTAGGTTATCCTTTCTAGCTTATTTACTTGCTTAAGTTAACATTAAATCCGCGGGTTCGCAGTGTGATGAATGCTTCTTACACTAATGAATCAACAAGATGGAGTAATTGAAACACATGTATGTATGAATGATTACAGTCAGATGTGGAACTGGTGCATGATGGGACGATATAGTACTGAGCAGGTGCTCTCGTTCAGCACTTGTGCCAAACGATTCTTCTTCTTATTAACTCTTTCTTTCACCTCATTGTTTTTAATAACTCTTCTTGGAAGCCCACACTCTTCTCTCAGGATACGGGAGTCGAAATGGCACTTAAGTGGCATTTACATTTCCCTTACATCACTCATTCTCACCCCTTAATGCGAAAACCAGTCTAAACAACTAAACTCCGTGGCGCTACATCACTGTAGGGATTAGGCTTACAACCGGCCGCTTCGTCTTCTATCATAGGCAGATGGCAGGATTGGGGGCATGTGATCAGCATGCCGATACCCAAGGCTGTTAATGGTGGTTTACAAGACTGGAGCCGCTTTTTCTTTATCAAGCAGCTCCTCAATTTGAATCATGAGACTGAGTGCACCCCGTTCCAGACCTCTCTACCTGAGAAAAATCCGAGGAAGTACCGAGCATCTAACCTTGGCCTACGGATCTGACGTCAGTGACGCTAACCAAAGACCAAGCAGACGGTCGTAAACCAATCTAGTTTGTTTTAAATTATATATTCTTTTTCCCCTCTATGGTCTGTTTCCCACCATAATACCTTTTTTAAATATCTTTATTTATACACACCTTAACCACAAGGTTCATATAAAGTGTTAGGTCTTTGTATCACCAGTAGGCCGTGCAACTATTGATTTCGTCTTCATCTGTTAATATTGTTGTGTAATGGCTCATTTTGACTTAATTTCAATATGGATATACGCAATAATGAACCACAGATAATTATTGTCTATGTTGGCACTTCATGAGAATTATATTGGGTGAATCACGTAAGGCATTGGCCTTTGCGATTGAGGAAATCGCTAAAAAATCCAAGTTTAAATGGGGTTTGAATATGAGCCCTAGACGCCTACGTCTAAATCAGCCCACCCAGAACCTTCTTCAATTTTGATGTGCGTAAGAAGCATAGGAAAGGACGTTGAGATAGATATTTAGGCCTAAATTAATATGCCAGTTTATTTTACATTTTCATTTAGTAGAAAATCGCAGGCAATATTGGACTGACGAAGTCTTAAACAAAAGTTACAGTGTACAATGTGTAGGGTCTTCGAGGTTTCTCAATTTTTTTATATTTTTTTTTTTAAGGGAAATTCCAGGATCTAGCCCTAATTCTTTCATTTACGTGTCACCTTAATCGGTTATCTCTAGAGTGTTATGTCTCCCCGTAGGCCTATAGGCACTGGTGTGTAAGTTCTCTACGGGGAAGTAAAGTAGAGAACAAAAAGCAAAATATAAAGGAACAGCAATTGCAGGACCATCAGGTCACTTTATTGAAAACGTTGAAATATTTGAACCAAAAAAGATGTTCTTTCATGGCAGATTTAGCAACTTCGACTTCTGCCAGACATGTGTTGTAAATGACTTTTTGCACTCCTTAACTAATTAGTGGTACTTACGAATATTGTTGCCGTGAATCGTAAGTTGACATTCCCGCATAGCAATCTTGTTGCTATGTGCGGTAAGCGTTTCCGTGCTGTTATGAATATTACGCCACACCTCATAATACAAGCCTTTATGGACAAGGACCCCAGCTCAAATATTCGGTTCCCATAATCAACAACAAATGCTAATCACTTTCTGAAATAAACATCTGTCTTCAAGAATGTACATACATTATATTTTCAGGTAATATCACAATTATTAATATAATTAAATTGATATAAATAATCATCGTGCAAAAAACAGCATGCAATACTCGTGCCGTAAGCGCCATGTTGTGCTTGGAAGCAACGAAATTAGTGCTCCAATATTTGTTCTATTTTGTGAGGATAAAGGCAGATATTTTAGTTTATGTAGTATAAAACATTTTCTGTCTTTCTTATTCAGTAATCTATTTGATGTGTTACCTTCAAAATTTATTATAATGCCATCAAAGAAGAGGAATAATGATGCTGCTATGAATCCAGGTAAAGGCGACCATGATGGCGACAACATAACCATAAATGATCTATATAACCTGATGCAAACTATCAAAGTTGATCTGGAAAAGCAAATACATCAGATGAATTGTGAGTTAGAAACTGAGTTGAATAAATCCTTCGATAATGTTCATCAGCTGCTTGCTGAAAATAAGAAATTGATTTCTGATCAATCTGACAAGGTTTCGCAATGTATTTTGAAGATGGAATGTCTCCAATCTGAAAACAGTGCTCTTCGGAAGGAACTAGGTGAAACAAAGCAACAATTAGAAGAGTTACAGCAATATACAAGGAGGAACATGATAGACATTGTAGGTATTCCTGAATCGCCTCTAGAAGATGTATCGCATCTGGTCATGAAGGTAGGAGAAGCTCTGGGTACTGAAATAACACTGACTGATATTGAAGCTTGTCATCGACTTAAGCGGCATCCTCATCAACCAAGTGCTCCAATTGTGGTGAAATTTGTTCGCCGGGTTGTGAAGGATAACTTGATGCGAAAAAGGAAAATTGTGCATCAGCTATGCTCCAGTAGCATTGGTTTCAGTTCTAGCGAGCCTATATTTATTAATCACAGTCTCACTCCGTACAGGCGAGGTCTTCTATCTCAAGCTAGGAAACTAAAGAGAGAAAAAGATTTTGCTTTTGTATGGGTAGATCCCACAGGAGAAATTAAATTAAAAAAGAAGGCAGATGATAAATTTACATATCGTATCCGATCAATTACTGATCTGGAAAGTTTGATTTAATTCTGATACATATTTATGTTTAGGAAGTTTCTCATTCGAATTTCGATGTCTTGTTTTCATGACAAAATTTCAATTTACTATCAAAATGTTCGAGGTCTAAATACTAAAACTCATGACTTTTACACTAGTATGCTATTAGTAAATTATGATGTCATCCTGTTGACTGAGACATGGTTAACACGTAGTGTTAAGAACAGTGAATTATTTCCTAATGATTTTAACGTTTTTAGGAAAGATAGGATACTGAAAAGAGGGGGAGGAGTATTAATTGCTATGCATAATTCAATTCCAGCTTTTATAATAGAGTTTCCTAATGATACTTTTGAAAGCGTATGTGTTAAATGTAAATTCCCAGATAGTGTATATTATATTATCTCTGTGTATTTTCCACCAAATAGCTCATTGGATTCATACTTGAGATTTTTTTCTTTAGTACATGACATTCCAGATATTCATTATAGTCAATTGCTCATTGTTGGAGATTTCAATTTTTCTGTTGTCAATGGTAACGATTATGATTTTCTTCATGGAGGGCCGTGCTTAAGGGCATTATCTAATTTCCTTTCTCTGTATAATATGAAATCTGAAAATAACATTTTGAATTGTAATAATTTCACTCTTGACCTAATTTTAACAAATATTCTTTACGTTGAAGTCTTTAAGGACGTTGATCCTATTCTTACTGAAGATCGATACCATCCTGCACTCAATATAAAAATTCGAGGACTTAAACAGAAATATTGTAGTGGATCTCATATTACATTATACAACTTCCAACATGCAAATTTTGATAAGTTTTATTCATTACTTCGGGAAGTAGATTGGAGTTATCTTGATTCTTTCAATAATCCGAATGTAATGCTCTCTAGTTTTTATGATCGATTAAACACTATTATTGAAGCGTCGGTGCCTCAAAAAGTTATAAATAACAATTCAAAATATCCTATTTGGTTTACCAAGGAGATAATTCGAACTCTGAAACAAAAGGAATATTTTAGGAAAAGAAAAAACTATTCCTCATATTATATGGAGAAATTTAAAGAACTTCGGAAACTAGCTAAACGCTTGTAAAAAAGACGTACAATGAATAAATGTTTACTTGTGAACAAAATATTAAACTTAATCCGAAATATTTTTGGAATTTTGTGAAAAATAAAAGAACTGAAAATAATAGTTCTAGCATCTTTCTGTCTTCAGAGGGTGCAATAATGAATAATTCAAAGTCCATATCTGATGAGTTTGCTACTTATTTTCAAAGTGTATATCTTCAAACGCAGTCATCTTATAAAATAGTAGATACGGTTAATATGCGCACATCACATTCCTTATCTCTATACCCAGTAGACAGTGTGGAATATCGGAATGCTATTAACAAGCTTAAGCCAAAGAAATCAGCAGGTTATGATGGAATTCCTCCTTACGTATTAAAAGGTTGCGCAACGATATTAGAATCCCCTTTTCTATTAATCTTTAACCGAATACTTAGTTCTCAAATATTTCCAGATGTATGGAAAATCACTCAAATAACTCCTGTATTCAAAAGTGGTGAGAAAATAAAAGTAACGAATTACAGACCTATTGCTCTAATAAGTGCGCCAGCAAAAATTTTAGAACGGATTCTGTATGATAGAATATTTTATCATGTCAAACAATATATATCTGTTTTTCAACATGGTTTTTTTCCTCAAAGGTCGACTTTGACAAACTTAATTAACTTTATTCAAGACATATCAGAATTTCTAGATAAGAAGTGTAGGGTTGATGTTATCTACACTGATTTTTCAAAGGCATTTGATAAGTTAGATCATGATATTGTTGGCTAAAATGTCTATGTTAGGTATTAATACGATGCTTTTGAAGCTGATAGCTTCTTACTTAAAAGACCGTAAACAATATGTTGTTTTTAATCATTGTCCTTCCTTTGTTTATGATGTAAATTCTGGTGTACCACAGGGCTCTAATTTAGGGCCACTTCTTTTCCTAATCATTATAAATGATTTACCAGATATTGTTAAAAATTCTAAATGCTTATTGTTTGCAGATGACTTAAAAATATATAAAGAGATACGTTTATTATCAGATGAATTGGAATTACAATTAACAATAGACAAGCTTTTTGAATGGAGTATCCAAAACAATTTGGCGTTTAATGTTAGAAAATGCTATTTCATGAGTTTTCACAGATTTTCACTTCACCCGATTATTCAATACAGTATGAATTCGGAAACGTTAACAAGAATATATACCATTAAAGATTTAGGATTAATTATTACGCATAATTTAAATTTTAGAAAGCATATTGATAAAATAATAGATGAAGCTTATGGACAGTTAGGATTTATTTTTCGTAATTCCAAAAATATTAAAGACGAACGTGTCTTACAATTACTTTATACTAGTTTTGTACGCAGTAAGTTATAATATGCATCAGTTATATGGTCACCATTGTATAAAACTCATATTAATGACATAGAAAAAATTCAGAAGAGTTTTCTTCGATATATGTATTTTAAAAAATATGATAGATCTGCTTTAATTGATAGAATTTCTTATAATACTTTATTAAATGAATTTAAATTTGTTACTTTAATTGGTAGAAGGTTGGTAGCGCAACAGTTATTCTTATATAAAATTATCAATGGTAAAATTGATAGTAATGAACTTTTAAAACGTATTAAATTTAATGTAGTGCAATTAAATTTAAGGAATAGGGAATTGTTATATATTCCTGTCATTAAATAAAAAATATTAGAATGTTCATCTTTCATCCAAATGTGTAAACGATATAATTCTCTATCACTTCAAAATGCTCTTCTGGATTTTGACTTGTCAGTGAATCGGTACATAGGACTTCTTCATAAACTGTTATATGTTCCATATGATTTGGCTTAATTTTTAGATTGTCTTGTTAAATTAATTGTAGTTATTGTAAACTTTTTATGTATTTTTTTTCTTTATCCTCGCACATTCGTTCATTTATTGTATTGTATTTTTTTATAGTGTAAAACATGTATTTGCGAAACTACACCAACTGTAATTGGGATTTATTCCTGTAGTTGGCAGAATAAAATAAATAAATAAATAACGGATCTCGGAAAATTGAAAAAACTCGGCGCGAGCGCCTCATTTTTTCAAACTATTTCCTCTATCCGTATGCATGCCTTACGGCACTTGTATCGCAATATACTAAATTGTCTAAATGTACATGCCCCTGTACTCTTATAGAGGCATTGAGCTATAAATCGTCAAAAAGAGAGAATTCTTAAATCGAAAAAATAAGGGGGAAAAACACAAAAGAAAAAAAAACATAGCAAAACTGTAAACGATTGGATTATTTCGATCATTTGGGTAAATTTCGATCTAAGTTAATAAAATTAGTACATGCTAGCATTAATTAGTTTTTGCCAGTAGAATACAGAAAAGAATTTTGTTGGAATCTGGTATTAACTACGCAAGTCGGGTTTTAACTATTCGGTATTTTTTAGTAACATATACGTTCTAAAACTATTTTCTTATTGGTTTTATTGTTGTAACATAATGTATCCATCTTTATTTTTCGCATTGTCTGCATGACAAGATGTAACATCATATTATAATAAAGTGAACACTTGAGGAATAAGGACAAATAAGACGATGAGTAGTAGTAGTAGTAAGTATTCTGCCTTCCGGCAGGTTTTCATACTTGGTACGCGAATTTTGTTTTCCAAAACTGTCTATACTCTGCTTCCTCCTTCAGCATCCAATATTTCCGCTTTTCCCTTAAATCGTCCAACAGCTGAATTCTTCTTCTTCCAAGTCTAGTTGTACCCTCCAATCTTCCTTCTACGACATCATGTAATAAGCAGTTCCTTCTGAGAATGTTCCCAACCCAGTTTGCTTTCCTCTGACGAATTGTGTGTATGATTGACTTCTTCTCACCCACTCTACTCAGAACCTCTTCGTTTGTCACCATGTCCATCCACTTTATATTTTCTATCTGTCTCCAGCACCACATTTCAAAACTTTCTAAATATTTCTTCTCTAATTTCCTCAAAGTCCATGTCTCTGATCCATACAAAGCAATACTCCAAATATAACACTTCACCAGGTTTTTACGTAGCTCTAGGTTCAGACTACTAGTTAGCAGAGTTCTCTTCTTCATAAATGCTTTCTTGGCCATGGCAATTCTTGATCTTATCTCCTTGGTGCAATAGGCATCTTTCGTCAGTACACTTCCTAAGTATTTGAACTGGTTCACGTTCTCTAATTCTTGATTTCCCATGATAATTTGAAGCGGCTCTTCTCTCTTCGATATCCTCATCACCTTCGATTTACCTATGTTGATTTCCATTCCATACTTTCTTCCTGTTTCCACCAGCCTGTCAATCATTCCTTGCAATATTTCTTGTTTCTTTGCCAGAATCACCAGGTCGTCCGCATATTTGATGGTGTTAATAGCGTATCCTACTATCACAAAATCCCTAACTCCTTCTAAGGCTTCTTTTGCTAGCCAGTCTCCATAAAGGTTGAACAAGATGGGTGACATACAACATCCTTGACGCACACCTCTTCCTATTTCTACACTGTTGGTCACTCCATGTTCTAGACGCACTTTCACTTTTTGTCCCAGGTACAAATTGCGGATTAGTCTCCTGTCCTTCCAGTCAATGCCTATTTTTTTGAGTATGTCCATTAACTTTTCCCAGTTCACTCGGTCAAAAGCTTTTTGCCATTCAATAAAGCAGACACACACTTCTTCGTTGACCGCTAAAACTCTCTCTGATATAATCCTTAGCATTCCAATTGCATCTCTAGTTCCTTTTCCTTTCCGGAAACCAAATTGGTCTTCTTCTATTACGTCTTCTATTCTTCTTTCCAGTCTTCTAGTTAGTATCCGTGCCACAATTTTTCCTACGTGAGATAGCAAGCTGATAGTTCTGTGATCACTACACATCTTGGCACATTTCTTCTTCTTTAGTGCAATCATAGTTACCTCTAGGAAATCTTGAGGCCATTCTCCAGTGTCATAAATTCGGTTGATAAGTTTGGTAAGTTTCCTCATCCCATTTTCTCCTAATTCCTTCAGTAGGTCCACTGGTATGTCATCGTCTCCTGTGGCCTTTCTATTCTTCATTTCTTTTATGGCCTTTTCTACTTCATTCTTCAATATGCTAGGTCCTATATTATCTTTATCCACTAGTTCTTCTGTTTCCATCTCGATGTCTTGTGGTCGATTTTGCTTGTCGTAAAGCTTTTCTATGTAATTTTCCCATATTGTAAGAACTTTTCCAGGGTTTGTAATTAAATTTCCATGAATGTCTTCTATTCCAAAAGTCCGCATTCCTTTATTTTCTTTAGATTCTAACTCCATCGCTTTCTGATACATTAAATCATATCTTCCTTTTCGTCGAAGCTCCATAATTTCATCACAGCTTTCTTTAAGGTATTTTTCTTTTGCTCTGTCTGTCTCTCTTCTTAGTTCATTATTCAATCTCTTATATTCCACAGCATTAGTATTTTTGTATTTCCTTCTTTCTTCCATCTTCTTTAACATCTCTTGTGTTACCCACGGTTTCCTATTTATTCTGTCTATTTTTCCAACTTTGTTCTTCAACGTGTCCAACAAAATATTTTTTACACTTTCCCACTCACTTTCTACAGATTCACCAACATTTTTTATTTCATGTAACTGTGTTTCCAATGACTCTTTAATCGAGTCCTTGTCATTTCGCAGTTTTTCTAAGTTCCATCTTGGATTTCTTTTACATGTCCGCCTAATCCTTTTCAGCCTAGTCTCTATGTCTGCTACAAGAAGATTGTGGTCTGTGTTGATGTCAGCATTTGGAAGAGTCTTCACATCTTTCACACTGCCCCGGAATCTCTGCTTGATGAGAATGTAGTCAATCTGGTACCTATTAATATCCCCAGGGCTTTTCCAGGTGTACAACTTTGTTTTCCTCTTCTTGAACCAGGTATTGGCTATCACCATATCATATTGTTGGCAGAAGTCAACAAGCCTATTACCTCTGTCATTGCGCTTCCCTAATCCGTAAGGACCCACAATTTTTTCCTCTTGTCCTTCTCCTATGACACTGTTGAAATCTCCCATAATTATGGCATTCACTTTACCTCTTCCTTCTTGGTACAATATTTCGCCTATGTCTTCATACATTTTATCAACCTCTGCATCGTTGTGATCTGATGTTGGCCTATACACTTGCACTATCAAAACATCCACTGGATCTGCATTTATTTTTACATACATTATACGATCACTAACACACTCCACTTTTGTAATACTATTCACTAGTTTATTTTCCACCACTACAGCTACGCCTCTTTCGTTACAATTTCCACCCGAATAGAACATCGTATACTTACCACAAGCCACTTCACCTTGTCCAGTCCATCTCACTTCACTTAAACCTACTATATTCACACCACGTTTATTTAATTCCAGTGTTAAGTTCTCCAGTTTTTCTGCACGTCTAAGTGTCCTAACATTCCATGTTCCTATTTTAAGCTGCTGTCTTCTATTGTTTGTTCTTTCAATATCGATCACTCCCCCTGAAACACCTCCCGCCCGGAGATCCGACTGGGGAAGTATTTTACCTCCGGAATATTTTGCTTCAGGAGCAGCCATCATATTCGCTAATCCCAAGTGTCTTCAGGGAAAAAATAATGTGGTAGTCTTCCCATTTCCTTTCCACATCGCAGTACCACGGCCGCCACACCCATCCATCAGGTTGCGCCCGAAGATTTTCGATCAGTAGCCATCAAGAACATAATTTGTTCTATGCCTCCAGTCGATAATAATGTCGCTGCTGCCCGGCATTATTCATCATAACCCTGACAAGGGGGTGGTTTTGGTCCGCCCCGGGTATTTTATTTCCCCGGTACCCTCCATATCTGGTGGGCATTCCCCTATCCGCCACCTGGGGAGGCGCCCGATGGGAGACCATCTACTCCGCACGAGAAGACGATGAAAATAATATAAACATCAGGCCTAGACGGGATAATTTCTGCATCATTTGGATAGCGCGCTTTGGTTCTAGAATTCATCCTACGGTCAGATATTCATTCAAACGTGACAGCCTATGGGAAAGAAAGCCTTATCTTAACAACCCCTATTTTGCAGGAGACACAAGAATATAACATGTCAAATTTTTCCCCTTTTAAATTTATTCCAACAAAGTATGCTTACAAATTTCTTAAGAACTTCAATGAAACAATAATGCGTTAACAACTACAAAAAAATTATTTTGTCAGACTCTAGATGGTTTAAAAATCAGTATTCTATGGTCGCTTCACAACCAGGCTTCACATAAAGTTTAAACTCCTTTCTTTCTTCCAAACTGAGGTTTTCGAAATTTAGTATACTGAATGGCACAACTTTCACAAAATTTAGAAATCGTTAACCAAATAAAACCCACCTTTTTCAGAACGTTCTCCTTTATAAGAACAACAAGAACAGAATTTTGTTGAAGTGAAAACTGAAGTTTTATTTTTACCAAGGGCCGTAAAAATGTCTCGGACCTCTAAAAATCAGATATCATGGCATCTCTCACAGGAATTACGCTAAGCAACTGTTTAAGATGAATATATTTCATCAATATTTAAGAAGCATAAGCGATGGATTGAATGCTTCAGTTTTGAGCATTGACGGTAAATTAATCATGCTATTCATACTTTTCCAAATTCAGAAAATAATTTTAATATCAAACTAACAGTAGCCTATAAATTACGTAGGTACACCTAATATTTCAGTTTTTTTAGAAGTCCAGTACGACAACCACCAAACTATGATATTGTATAACTTTGTTTAAGGCAGAATAATATGAATAGGCCTATGACACTAAATGTCATATTTATAACATATTTATTTTTGTTTTGTTAAAAGCACTTTCTTTGAATTTACTTAATTTGTATTTAAATTTTTAAATAGGTTGAGAACAAGCTATCCCCAGGTACTAGGAAAGCAACAAAGTAATTGCATTTTATTATTTTCTCCTCGACGGCAGACCTTCACGTCGTTAAAATGTGAATTAAATTTGCATTTGAAATTCCCTGCAGGGCTTGTCTGCCCCCGATTTAGTTATGTGTTTGCTTCCTAACCAAGTGATGCAACCAGCATAAAACACTGGCAATATACTTCTTCAAATTTTAATTCTAAGTGCAGTTTTAGGTACTCCTTTTACTCATGTGTAAAATTTGAGTATTTTATAACAAAGCTTTCGTACTTGAATTAGTTTCAATCTCATTTCAGATACCGGTAATAGGAAGGCTGCAAATTCAGTACGATTTACTTGATTACTTCTCTCTCGTGGATGTAAAATGAGGAATGGTCATTTTAGAGCATCTAAACTGAATTTAATCAGGGTAAATAAATTCGGTCCTAAATCATTTATCAATGTATGAACTTACCCAACGATATATTACGAATTCGTGCCGTTCATCGAAGTACTTTTATTTCGGTTGTCAACTTGTGAAAATAAAATGTCAGGAAAGTTAACATTTTGGGCAATAAAATCTGAAGAATTCACAGCCACATTTTATGGGTAAGCCTACATATTAAAAGTATGAACTATAAACTTAAAGTCCACGCTTAATTTACCAGTGTATTAATTTATTGATTTACAAAAGAAATGAAGTGAGATGTTAATAATCATAGAGTACAATCAAGCTAAACGCACTTATATTTCCAAATGTTCTTCATAAATTATTTGCTTTATTTATGTAAGACATTCCTTTAATAGTTTCCTTAATTCACACTACACTGTTTCACTTAGGCCTACTCCTGTAGACTACTAATATTAGTGGCACGTCACAAAATATTTAATATTTGTCCAATGATCTTGTCTTTTTAAAAAAGTAGTGAATTGGTCCGAAAATATGTACAATTTATATTGAAATTAATAGTAACCTGAAGTTATTTCTTTAACACTTAATTCTATCATCCTTCTTAGAACTTCCACTGTCCGTTCATTTACCATTCGTCAAAGGAAAATTCTTTTAACGTGTGCATTAAACACAAAAGGTATTATAGCCTTTGAGATTATTATTATTATTATTATTATTATTATTATTATTATTATTATTATTTCATTATTGAGGCATTACAAGTTTTAATACTTCTATCCATCTGACAGAGGCGTTAGTTTTATTAGTTAAGATTGGCATTTCCTCCTGAATAATGTGCTATTAACATTAGGTCTACTGTTCAATAACTGAGCAGCAAACTTCAAGTAATCGAAGTACAATGAAGACTCTGCTAAAGCCCTTCATTGAGTCTTTATTTAATCCGAATCTTTTCCGTATAGCAACAAAATGTGCAACTGTACCACGAGCACAAACCATATCAAACTGCAGAGAACGCCGCTTAATGTAATCGCGGATAATGTCGGGTAATGTTATCACATTTATGAAGTCCCGTACGGATTAACACTGATACATTGAAAAAATGCTGTTTATTGTGTTAAAAGTTTCGAATCATTTTATCACATTTGGCGGCATTATTTCCAATTACGTAATTCAAATTTTTGTTTTTAAGGGTTTTCATTCTAATTCAACTTTATTGTGTTGCATTGGAAGTAAAGGTATAATTCCCAGCTCACAGGATGATCTGTTCGAGAGGGTGGTATTCCATAACTTTCTCTTTTAAGCAAGAAAACATGTTTCATCCCTCAGTTTAGCTGTTGCTTTTGATTTGTGTAGATCACAGTGTTGACATGCAGTTATGGTTAGTGTAAAATGTAAAGACTTGAACAGACAGGCGTTAGATGTTTTGCTAAGCGGTGTTCTTCACAGGTCAGTAACACTAAAAAAACTACGAGTATGAAATACTGGTTAATGGACTCCAAAGCGAAAACAGAAACAATTAAATATTATTACAAAAAAAGCTGCTTGCAGTCTAATAGTGTATTATGAGTGGTTAAATGATTCACAGTTAAGTATTATCTTGCGTGAATGAATAAATAGCTTTTAATTCTGTTTTTGTAGTGTATTACCTTATGTTTGAATAAATTACCTCCAAATTATTTCGGTTAATGTTATCAGTCAGTTAATATTATCACATTAGGTGCATCCCGAAGTGATCACAATAAGCGGTGTGCACTGTACTTCATTCTCTTGTAGCGAAACTTTTCTTTGAAGTATGTGATTGTCGGGTTGCATATGTTATGATTTTCTATGTGCACTTTTCTTTTTTATTTCAATAACATGCCCCATTGCGAGTGATTTTACACGTTTAGGTTCTCATTTCATACAATTAATAAGATACATGATACATAAAATGTGAAGTTTTCAGGAACAATGTTCACAGAATTAAAAATTTACTTCTTGCATAGGCTATACATTAATGCTTTGTTATACATATTATTGTATTGGATATTTTAACATATAAAGATATAATATACCGTATATTTGGACTATAAGACGCTCCGGACCATAAGACGCACTTTGGTTTTAGGATGGAAATTTAATGAAAAAATTAATGTAATTCTAAACGAAATTTTTTAAAGGGAATAATATACTTCATTGCTTACACAAATCATTACTTTCTACCATGGATTTAGTGCAAATCGCTTTCAGGGCGAAAGGTCAGGTGCCTTCATTTAGACCACCTTACGGAGACAACTCCTTTTGTATGAAAGAACCCAACATACCTTTCTTTTCACCTTGTATAACCTGCCTGGCTTCCCGCTACCCTTATTTTACCGATTTTGATAAGTGCACTGATGTAAAGTCTGCCAAAATTTGCAACTAACTTATCCTTACTACACATTCTTTAAGATTATGGTATTAAGGCAATAATTACCTTAATTTTTTTTTTTAGTTTACTTCGAATCATTAGACGCACCCAAATTTGAAGACTCCGTTTTCAATATTCGTCTTATGGTCCGCAAAATACGGCAGTTTAATTACATTTCAACGTTTGTTCTATAGTCTAATTACATATCTGAAGTCATAATTAATGTGATTTTTCATATTGATAGTTATAGTGAATGTTGTTTTACTACAGAATTTCTAGGTAAATTTTATTTTATCTCTGATTAAGAGAAAATCATTTAAGTTCACTGGAGTCAATAGAAATGATGGTTTTGCAGTACCTCAGTTCATGGCTATTTCGTTTTCTTCCACTTCCTCATTTTCGATTTCGTTCAAACTCGGCATGTTCGTAAAGAACGTTTCCTAGAGTCAAAAAGTGTCCGAGCGGCAACCCCTCCTTCTCTCCGGAGATACTTTAAATGTATTAATCCAATTAAAATTTTATTTTTATTTTATATTCCAGAAATAAATTGAAAATTAGGTTTATTTTATTCAAACAAACGTTTCAGTAACATGTTTTAACCTTCATACAGATGGGAGAAAAGGGTTGGGTTTCCACATGCTAGAGTCTCGCATCTGTAGGCCTACGCTAGTCAACATCTGGAATAAGATGTCTGCTGTGTAAAACACAAATATCTATTATTTAAATATTCGCTGTTTTTACACTATGACCCCCATTTTACAATATGACCCCTTTCAAAATTGGTTCTTTTCCTTTGAATTTAACATTATGTAAAAATGTTTATTTACATACTCATCAAGTAAACCTGCTTGTTCTTACGCCAGTTCATTAAAACAATTGTAATACTACTAATATATTCCATGAAAATTAATTGGGGCCTTTATGACCCCATTGGTACTCAGTGTAACAAAGATAACAAAGATAGGAGGACGGTTCAGGACAAAAATGTTTAAGTGCATACTTATCCTATTTTTAAGGAAAAATGTATGTTTTTACGCCAGTTAATTATAACATATTGTAATTCTACCGGTATGGGCCATGTAAGACCCTAGTGGTACCCAGTGTAACAAAGATAACACGGTAGTAGGAGGATTAATTATTTTTGAATAATACTTTAAACTTTTTTTGTTGTTAAAAACTAGCATGTGCCCGCGGCTTCGCCCGTCGATAATTATTTCAAAAATAAAAAATAAAAAATCAAGAGCATAATAGTTAAATCATTATATTTATTAAAATCTAAATCACATGGACTACATACCACGATTAGATAGCGTCGCCTAATAAAAGCGACCTCTGATTCGAATTTCTTGGCCCAGAAAACCCCTGTATAGTGAGTTTCGTCCAAATCGACAATGTTTGACCATATTTAGGCCTATATTGATTATCCCTCTTCTGTGTAGGTTGAAAATTTCATATGTCTACGGAGCTTGACATTCTAAACAAATGAATCGTCCAGGATGGACTTACAAAATCAAGCGATCGCCCGCGATAATTATTTCAAAAATTAAAAATTAAGAGCATAATAGTTAAGTCATTATATTTATTAACACCTAAATCACGTAAATTACATACCACGATTAGATAGCGTCGCCTGGTAAAAGTGACCTCAGATTCGAGATCCTTGGCCCAGAAAACCTCTGTATAGTGAGTTTCGTCCAAATCGAACAACGTTTGACCATATTTAGGCCTATATTGATTATCCCTCTTATAATAATAATAATATTAATAATCCTCTTCGGTGTAGGTTGAAAATTTCATATGTCTGCGTGCCTTGACATTATAAACAAATGAATCGACCAGCGTGAGCTATAACATTCAAGCGATCGCGAAAGTTTCATTTCCAAGGTATGACAAAAATAGCCAAAGCCAACTGTAATTGATTTGACATTGAAATATATTACTGAAAACTGATGCTTCGAAAACGCAAAACATGCACGTTTTCTGCCCGTTTTTCACTCAGAACTCGCGAAGGAAAGCTAAAATTAAAATTCCGGCTTCGAGGTGCACTTTCCGACCCTTTAGTCCATCTATGTTTAACATTTCAGATCTCTGCGTTCAGTAGATTTCGCTGGGCATCGCGGACAGACAGACAGACACATAGACAGACGGAGGAAGACAGACACATCCTTTTATTAATATAGATAATAGATAATACTATAACTTGATTATCCTTCTCGGAATAGACTTGTGAATAGATTTGGTTAATTAGTTCGCGTATGAATGCTTCTGCTGTTGAAATGTATTGTTCAAAATAGGGAAAAAAAACATTATTATTATTTTAATAATAAACGTATCAGATGGTAACTAAAAGAATCTAATACCGGGTGCCTAAAAAAATTAATGCATTTTTGTTTTCTTTATTTACGCAGCAATGGAATGGGGTTTGCAACAATGCTCTCAGAGGCGGAAGTGGCCTTGGAAATGGATTATTTCAGCGGTGAACAGCGTGCATTCTGTGTGCGGACATTTTACCAAACAACAATTTTCTTATCCTGTTCGACGTGGCCGTACTATATTTAACAGTGAATGCAGATCGATACCAAAAGACGATCAACGGGTATTTTGGTTCCGCACTTCAGAACATGATGGGTTGAATACTGGAATATGGGTCCAACAAGATAGGGCTACCAGCCACATAGCAAATGTGACAAAGAAGGGTGGCATTAAGAGGTCCCCTAGAAGTTCTGAATTAATACCCCTCAACCACTTTTTGTGGGGGTACCTCAAAAGTCGAACGACAATGTACCCCCAGAATCTGCAAATTTGAATGGAACCATTCAAGTGGAAATTACAGCAATTCCTGAGCATATGTTGCAATGAGTCATTGGACAGCTTAGGTCACTCTTGAAGGAGTGCCAGCGCAGTCAGGGTAGTCATTTGCATGTATTTTCCAAAGTCTATATTTCCTTTATATTTCGTTAAAATAATTGTATACTTACAAATAACACAGATACAACTTTTTTAAAAAATGGCTTCCTTTCTGAATCGCTCTGTATAATATTTGGCCTGGTGGTTCCGTGTAGACCCAACCCCATCTATTAACAAGACCGTACTCAATTGTGAAATTAATTGAATACGCCCTTGCACGGTTGACATAACAGCTGAAATGGAATTTTTGGGAATATATGAAATCAATTTGTCGATCGCTTCGATTTTTTTAACCCACCGTACTTGATTCATTTGTTTAGGCTATAACATTATGATATGCAGAGATCTCATTTTTCATATAGGTGGACAGAAGGGGATCAGGAATTTTGGCCTAAATGAGAAAAACATAAATGACTAACGAAACTCACTATGCAGTATTTTTTTAAGGGGGGGGGGAGGACTTGGGAACTCGAATCTGAGGTCAAATTGTTATTGGCCGGCGCACTTTAATTGTGCACCTCGAAGCCGGGTTTTAGATTTTTAATTATCAATCGTTTTACTTGTTTACGTACGCATGATTTGGGTAAGGTTTATGATTCTGTGGTTCATTTAATCGATTCATTTCGAATCTGTATGCCCAAATGGCAGCATAAGGTTCGTTTTATTAGTTTAATTATTTACATTTACTGCGTCAAAAAATATAATTAAGAATAAAATGAGGTAATTCATGGAATTTATGTAGAAACGAAGTCAGTGTTAATAAATAGGCTACAACCTTCTAATTATTTTTGTGTCGAATAAATTATTGAAATAAGATATCTAGTAATTGAGTAAATAATCGCAAGAGAAGCCGCGGGAACCTGCTAGTCTTGATAATAAACGTCACAGCTGCATATAATTATGATGGTAACTAGAGAATTTAAAAACATGCAATTGAAATGTGAATGGTTCTTATTGATTTAATGGATGGCATTCTCAGAAGCCAACACTTCTAGGAATACAATTCCGCTTATTGCAGTATGTTTATAGTGTTAACAAGTTGTCCCGGTGGTAATAATGAGATTCGTCCTGAAAGCACTAGAACGGAGCCAGCAAAAGAGATGTGGCGGAATTTAACGAGCAATCTTTTTATTTATTAGTCATTATGAAATATTATTGGTGCACGGCGGTGGCGTATAGACGCCAGTCTGACGGACGACGGTACTAACCCAGCCTGCGCGTGACATAGGCACATAAACCCCCACATACTTTGCAAAGTAAATCTACGTTTTTATGTCGTCATTCCGAATTTAGATGCTACGGCATTACTGGTAACTACAGTATTATTTCAATGCTACAGTATATTGAGTTTAAAATAAGTTTTGTATAGAACATGATAGAAGTCGAGGCAACTGTCAAGTTACAACTTTATAATGTCAATATTCCACCAGTGTTAAATTATAAAGCAGTAATAAATACAAACTATTCTAAAACTCTCATGTTATATAATCCTTGTAACAAATTTTAATATAGATTCCTTGTCTAAAATTATTAAATTGCGTGCATTAACAATAAGAGTCGGGAATGATTTACCTGCAAACGTACTAGAGGCTTTCCCAAGAAGCGATAAGGTGTTTAAAAATAGACTGAAATCGCTCCAGAGTAGTAGGCTTTTAAATGACAGTCAACAGAAGCAGCAATACGCTAGTGACGTATTGTGACGGTGACAAAGACTGTTCGATTGTAAGCATGGTATGTGTGAAATATTTAGATTTAAATAGTATTAAGGTAGCATAATATTAAATTTAAATACTAGTAACTAGTATTCAGTGTATAGTTAATAAACTTTGTAACTAACTATCGCTGAGTGGAAACCCAATTGTAGTTAATAAATATGCATTCATGCATTCATAATAATAACATTTAAAATATCATAAAATTAATAAAATGTAACAAATTACTTGTCTAAAATAATAATATATGTATATTAACGATGAGTATTCCTAATA
This sequence comes from Ectobius pallidus, assembly GCA_964059195.1. Classification (NCBI taxonomy): domain Eukaryota; kingdom Metazoa; phylum Arthropoda; class Insecta; order Blattodea; family Ectobiidae; genus Ectobius; species Ectobius pallidus. Next base: position 63,482,664 of record CAXKWD010000001.1, read on the forward strand.
ATAACCTCTGTCCTATGGACATTGAGGAACATTAAGGGTAATTACTAATTACTCATAGGAGACAGGTTCTATCTGCACATAAACCTATGACCATTGAGGGTAATTACTCATAGGAGAGAGATTCTATCTGGTGCTGTGAAGCGAATTCTGGCTAGCTCAGTTGGTAGAGCAGCGGTACGGATAGTCGTAGGTTCGAATCCCAGTGTCAGAGGAATTTTTTCTCCCATAATATTCTCATGTAATGCACAACAGAGACAATCTGTGGTTCATGGATGCAAATATCCATCCTGAATGTTGCTGTACAATAACAGTGGAAGCTGTACTTCACAGTACTGCGTATGACGTAACTTGTCTTTCAGTGAGGTGGACCATTGAGGGTAATCAGTCATAGGAGAGGTACCATCTAGCACTTTGAAGCGAACTCTGGCTGTCTCAGTTGGTAGAGGAGGGGAACGGATAACCGAAGAACCTTGGTTTGTATCCCAATGTTCGGAGGAATTTTTCTCCTATAATATTCTCGTTATAATGTAGGTTTGAAACTTCATATGGCAAGTCGTAAATAATATATATATATATTAATTTTATTTGGCTTATATACCGGTATGGGGGTACGCCGTAGCGTAGTGGTTGAGGCGCTGCGCTACAAACCGGAAGGTCGCGGGTTCGATTCCCGATGAGGTCGTTGGAATTTTTTCAACTGGCCTAATCCTTCTGGTGGCACTATGGCCCTAAGGTCGACTCCACCTCTAACAGAAATGAGTACCAGGAGCAATCCTGGGGGTAAAGATAAGTAGCGGCTCCGGTCATGAAAACCACCACTATAGGCTGGGTAGATGACGCAGCGGTCGGGTGGTAGGCAAAGTCCCTCCAGGGAGCGCCACGGAGTTTAGTTCTATATACCGGTAGTTCCATACTAATCACTTTACGCCTATAGCTAGGGCTCGGAAGTTGATGTAATTTCACCTTTTTTCTGAGACATCACAGACAATGCTGGATTCTGTATAAATTCGCTTCGCTTCAAAATGAACAAAAGCACACACTCCACGGAAATGTATTAAATTATTGTGTTTAAGATGTCTACAGGTAAAATGACTAGCGTCAAATCCGGTAGACTCTTTTGTAATTTTTTCTTAGTACAATAAACATCTATCCATCTATCCAACGAATTGTATATTAATAAATAATAATTAACGAAGGAATGCCTTGAGCTTGGACACGATAGTGACAAAAAGTAAGGGTGTGTATCAAAAGTCTGAATATGCCTATAGGCTACTTTGCTCACAAAGGTGTATAGTTTAATTTGTATATTTTGTGTATTTTGTGTAGTTTGTATATTTTGTATACTTTAACATTTTTCAGTTTCCGAGTAGACAAAGTTTTGCAGTACTGCTTAAAGTATTCTTATGTTTTATGTATTTGTACGTTTATAGCAGTTTCGGAGCCTCATTTAAATATGCGGACGCTTCCGCACCGCATTTCAGATTAGTGTAAGTAGGGCCTATATTAAACTTCATTACAAACAAAACTGTTCTGTTACATTGGTTTATCACAGTTGTAGGCCTACTCTATTTTTTTCGTACAAATGTATAGTAATTGTGCTATTCCCATCAGTAGCGGACGCAGAATTTTTTTTCGGGGTGGGATTTGAATAGGTAGAAAGACTTACATACATAATTAGTTTATAAAACTGGCCACTTAGAGTGCATATATAGCCCTTTTTCAAATTTCGGGGGGGGGGGGATCTATCCCCCCAATCCCCCCCTCTGCGTCCGCCACTGATTCCCATACTATCTACGAAGAACGTAGGGCACTCCGTCAGTGCACAGGCGTCGTACCGCCACTGGCCAGTTGCACCCTTTCTCCACTCTGTGCTTAGTACGCAGATATTGCCGAGCAAAGAGCGTGGCTGCTCTGTAGTATGACGTCACGGAGCACGGAACATGCCGGTCCCTGCCTAAATAAATAAACTGCAGTAATGAACTGTTCTTCTGAATAAACCTTATCATAACGACATTTATTAGAAAATTATTCCGTTAGCAACTACTCAAACTCTCCATGAACAATGCATTACGTTTCACTTGATATTTAATTTAGCTACCACATTCTTTTAATTCCATTTTCGCTTATGTGTTCACATTGCTTTAATTTCACTACCTGCTGCACACTAAAAAGTCGGAGGCATATTCCTGGTGTTGATTTTTAGCAACGATGGGCACTGATTCCTACAAGAGATTGAAAGTTTGTAATTTCTTTTTACTCCTTAATTCAATCCCTTCCGTTTTCGACGCAACTTTGTTTCGACCATGGCCCCACTGGGATAGAAAAATTGACAGGCTTTCTCTCATTAGGTAATTTCACTTCACCATACGTACGGTAATTCGTTCCCGTCTCTGTCGAGCTGATTCGCACGTGGTGGTGATACTCTATCCCTCCGTGGTGACGTCACATCTCGTGGAGAATCTGATGTTTGACCTTGACTGCTATTGCTGACACTTCGACACACGTTGGATCCTCGCAACCCTCTCGTTTCCTTCGTATTGCGTCTCTTGCTGTGCAGCAATTTGCTGATGCATTTCCTTCCTTGGTCTGTTGCTGTCCTTTAGTATCGGTACCTTTTCGCCCTCCACTATTTTTTCTCCATCCACTCAAAGTTGTAGGTTGCGTAAATAGGCTTTTCTCCCTGCCTAATTTAGTTCTTTCAATTTGTGTACTAATTGTCTTCTACTGAGAGATCTTCATTCACAAAAATGTCACTCCCTTGTAACATCTTCGATCCTTTTAATACATTCTGTAACGTGGCAAATCTTGCAATTATAGTTCTTCTGCCCAGCCTCTTTCTAACTCTAAATGATTCGATAACTTCCCATCCTTGCAGTCCAATCTTCATTTTGTTCTCCAGAATTGCCTTAACCTCCTGCAAAGGCCATATTCCTCGTCTTTCCTCCACTCCTGTAAACACTAGTTTGAATTCCTTATGTATATTCTCCAGTTTCTCAACTCTTATCCTCAGATTTTCCACTTCTCTCCTCATTCCTTTAAACTCTTCTCTGATCTCGAGCTGAATTTCTTGCGGCGCCACGTTGATTTTATTCCCCCATCAAACCTTCTAAATATCTCACTCCACATTGTCTTGTCTATCGGCCAGGCCTGGGTTCAGCTCGATGCCTCCGATTATTAAAAGCACCAAAACTAGTATTGCATATACTAGCACATTAATTTAGTCTTCTTTTCTCACTTGCCCTTTCTTCTCGATCTTCCTTTCGGCCCCAAAGTAGCTAATTCTGGCTCTGTACGCTGTTACATCAACACCCATTGTTCCTTATGTCACTTTTCTTCAGTAATTTAGCAGCACCTTTTACACACGTCCTCTCTTCATCGTTGCTTACTTAGTACTCAAACCATTGAATATTCCCCTTTTAAAATACGTACGGTATTTAGAAATATTGTCTTTTTTCAGTCCACCGCTGTGGCGTAAGGGATGCGTTCGCTCCTCCCACGCAGCTAGCCCGGTTCGAATCCTCGTCGGGACAAGTTACCTAGGTGGGGTTTTTCAGGTGAGACAAATGTCGGGTAACTTTAGGCCCTTTTGGTCCCCTGATATCATTTGGCCGACATTATAAACTTCGTCCCATCCTCGCCTTGTTCAGAGTGAATGTGTGTGTGAAAGCTGTGTCTAGTCCTATATGTTCGTATTGTCTCGGAGGTGGCCCCAGCATTGGGCTGATTACTCATCCGGGGAGGCTCTCCATGTCCTTGTCTGGTCAAAAATGTATGTATATGATCCATAGGTAATCCCTCTCTCGACGGGTCGCGGCCCTGAACGGCCCGGGCGGCGTGGGTCACTTAAGTGTCCCTAAAAGGGAGAGGTAAAACTAAGGTAAAGAAAGAAATTCTTTTTTTCAATTTCTCATGTCATATTTTCATAAATTTAAGTTAATTTATACTTCAATTTTCAGACACATTTTTCAGGTACTTTAATATCATTATCATGAGATTTGTTACGTGCTCCACGGGCTGAACACCCAAGGCCGTAACAATATGCAAATATCTCCCAATAATCAATATAACATATGCAGGAAATAAAAGGATGTAACAAAAATAATTAAAGTGAAGTTCCAGAAATGCCAGTTTATTTTATAATTGATAAGAAACACTATGGATGACACAGCTCTTCAAATAGAAACTTGGCCAAAACAAAACTCCAGAATACATCCTGTGAGTCAGGAAAGCATGAGAGTACAGAAATTTCGATACATATATCAAGGTAAGTTAGAGCTGATAGCTTCATATTGAGATGTGGTCAGTCGGGCAAGCATTCCTCCAATAAAACTAAACATAACGCAAAAAATGAGAAAACCGAAATTGAAAGCTGGTGGGTAAAACAAATCAAACGTAAATGAAATAAACTAAAGGCCCACCAGCCCAAAAAACTAACAAGACATACCTGCTAAAGTTAGAAGGATGAGCAGAATTACATGTTGAAAACATGTTGAAAATTAAGAACTGTACTGTAGCACACACAACCTCGGAAAAGACGTGCAGCAGCTCCGTGATGGCCGGGAGCTCGACCACAGAAGTCCAGAGGTTGGAGCCTGACTGCCTTGCTCAACGATCGGAACGCATCTCCCTGGTCCCCGCTCGAGACAGAAAGCTCCCTGCGAGACAACGCCCCCAAAAGTTAGTACCAACAAACACAAAAAGAGGGCACTGTTGAGCAGAGAGAACAAGAGTAACCACAGCCTGAAGGGCAAAAAGAAAAACGAACCCGAAACAAAAGAAAGGAATGCTTGCGCACAGACGCAGAATATGTACGTAAACAAAGATGAGAAGCAAATACAATACGTGAAAACAGCAAGATAATAAGTAAATTATCTCAGTAAGTATAATAATATAAAGTGCCGGAAAATAAGCGGCACATCCTCTCCGGCCAGGGAGAAAAAAAATGCAATTTTTTTTTGCAAAACATGTCCATTTGAGACAATAAATCTGCCATTTACGAGCATACAATCAACACCGAAATACGAAATAGGGTCCACCATTTGATTAAACAGTACCAAAGAAATAGTATAAATAACCAGAGTCAAGATCGTAAATGCCACTTCACCCGATCAAACACAATGTAGTCTATTACACCGTGAAAATGTAGTATGTAGTAATAATTAGTAGTTTTGTGTAGTATTCATAACCAGGTTCGTTGGAGCTGGATAACATGTAGACATAGTTGATGTAGACGTTGGTAAGTAGACATTAACCAGTAGATTTGTAGTTAAAGATGAGAAGATCAGCAGTAGCATATGGTGAATGGCGGAATCTTGTTTCTGGTTTCAGAAGATTGACAGCCAGGCGTCCCCAGCATGCCAACCCAGAGCGAAGAAAGAGGTGGCCCAATAATATATGGTGAGAAAGCTCGGCAGAGAATTTTAATTGGGCCGGCGAGGAGGGCGGCTCACCGACGCACAGAACTATCTGAAATTACACAGAACTATATGAGAACCAGGTACGTACATATTCAAAATCTCAGAACGAATTCCCTGATGGGGAAAACCACAACAAAAGTTTAATTCAAGCATAATAATTGAAAAGATTAATTTATAACAACAATTTTTTCCCTGTTTTTTTGAATTCACACAATTGAAACATGACATTGACAATAAGCTTAAAAAAGATAATAACTTACAACATAATTGGATTGAAAATATATCAACATAACGCCCAATTCAAATAGGTTACAAAACTTCCCAACACGGAGTAAAATTTGACTGACATAAAGAACAAGAATAATAAATTAAGATAAAATATTTACAATAACATACTTGAACATTTACTATATACATTACAATAAATTAGCAATAATAAATAAGTAAAATAAATAAGTTATAACTATTTACAAAGCCCTTTTGAAAGTGGGGCTATTTGAAAATTTGGAAATTACTAGTTTTTTTTAAATAAAAAACACAAGTATGATGAAAATGAAAATATGAAGATGAAAGTGCTAGATCTAAGCCTGATAATTAATGGGGTTGAAAATGAAAAAATTGTGGTAATGAAGTTCTTTAAGGGACGAAAAACAAGATGGAAATATTTGGAAAGAGAGGCAGGCAAGGTACTTCGGGTTTGCTACAACGGGGCATTCATGCCGACGGAGCACGAGACCGCCTTTTAGGTAGGGCCTCCATCGAAGTCAAGCACTGGCACATTCATCTTCCAGTAGCCGAACGGGGGTCTGAAACATAAAGAAAATAAAACCTCGGGGTTCAATACCCCGGAAACCACAGAATTAGCGGACTTCCCCGCGAGCTGCAATCGGAAAGCGGCGGCGCCCTCCCATGACGGAGTAAAATAACACCCGGCAAAAACACGGCAAAACGAAACCAACCCCAAGCACGGAACCAAGATCAATGAAAAATGAAAACTAGTAATTGTGAGAACAAGATGTTTCTTAATGAAAATTCCATTTTGGACGAGTTAGAGCATCAGTATACTAAGACTGGCAAAGTTTTTCTTTTTTAAACTAATATTAGTTTAACTTATTATTTGAAACCAGCAAGTATTCAAATTCACACATTAGGGGATCACTAACGTTGAGTGATTAATATCATATTCCTGAGTTTTTTATGACGTGTTATTAAGACACAGTAAAGTTAACTGAGTGATAAGAATGAAGCCATCTTCAATTAATTAATTCATAATCGTAAGAGTAACCCATATTTTATTGAACAATGGTTTGCGTTTCATAGAGGTTTTGGTAAATTCCATATTAGTTTATTGTGATGAATACAGACAAAGAAATTTCACTGAGTATCTATAGGCTAAAGCAATGTGCTAGAATGTTATTTAATGCAAAAGGTAAAAAATAAAAAGGAAAAGAAAAATAAAATAAACAAAATTTAATATAGTAATTTTATGCTTACAGAAAGAAGAACCAAAACAGGAGGTATGCAAAACTCAAGAAAACAACAAAACAAAATAAACAAAAGGACATGGAGGAACGTAGCCAAACCAACAAACGGCAAAACGCAAAATGACGAGTAGAACAAAATAACAAGAAAGAACGGCAAGAGAAAACTGTGACGGAATTCGACGAGATAATGAGAATGGGAAGAGACAATTAATAAATCCGAATATATATATATATATAGAAAATAACTGAATGTATTATTATGTATATTCAAACCACTGCACTGTACTAAATTTGCTTGATAAATAAACTTTAGATGCTATAAAGTGGGTAGTTACTCTCAACAAAACACACAAACATGAATACGCGAGTCAAAAATTTAGCATAATAATTACATCAAAAGAGCTATAATTTACAAAGGTCACAAAAGACCGGAAACTAAAAATTTTGAAATTAAATGTCGCCTATTCATGTTTAGTGAAAAATAAGTGGGTCTAAATAGAAGGAAACAGAGAAAGAAAGAGAAGGGAGAAGAAAAAGACGAAAGAAGGAAAGCCCTACCTTATCAAAAATATAATAATAACCCTTAAATTTTACATCTTAAGAAATAGCCAAAAATTTTGTATCTAAACTAGATAATTTTGAACTTAAGCAAAAAACTCTAGAGGAAAGTAAATAGACAGAATATAGCTAGGAAGAGAAAGATGACAGAAATAAAACCCCAAAGAAGGAAAACCCCAAGAAAGAAGAGAAAAATCCCCGCCTAACTTAACAAGGGCCACTTGGGAACGTTGGCTCCCATATCTTCATGCCCACACATGAAGACCCCTGAGGGTAGTACAGGCCTATAGAAAAATGTTAGGTTAGAAGAGAGTGTTTAGAAAATTCCAAAATGGAGGCTTTTCGCCGAAAACTATGAATTTGACCCTGCATTAGAGTCAGGAGAATCACAAGATGCCACACAGGTGAGGTCACAAGGGCTGCGCGATGAATCAGCCTTTTGAGTATTGACCGGGAAACTCTCAAGTTCTTTGGCCTCACCCGTACGACATGGACCACGACCTTTGCTAGTAAAAAACCTGGATGTCTGTAATTTAACACTGGAATTACTTGGCAACATAGTGGCCTAGACCTTTTTTCAAATTCTGTAATAGTGTCTCGCAACTGAATAACGTCATTAGTTAAATCTTCGCGAATAACTGTAAGATCGTTAATGCATTCTTCGCGCTCAGATAGCCTCTCAGTAAGAGAACGTATTTTCAGAAGGAGATTACCATTCTCTTTTTTCAAACTTTGGTTGGCAGAACTGAGTTTTTGGTTATCCCCTATGGGATCAGAATTAACGGGAGCAGACATCTGTTCACAATTATGCTGTAATTCCGCAATTCTCAATTTCTGCGCGTTGGAGATGTCGGCCATTTTGGCTATCTCCTTGTTCAAGCCTTCCTCAATAGCAAGCAATTCCGCCATACGGTCCGCATCCTCACTGTTCCGCTCAGTAATCGCTAACAACTTGTTATGGGATTCTTGAATGTCTTTGCTTAGACTGCGATTAGCAATCTGCAAATCTTGGTTACTCAACTGTAAAACCAACAACTGCTTTTCAAGATCGCTTTTTTTTTTTACTGACCCTGCTTAACTGGTCGCGCACAGCTACTAATTGACGGTCCAATTTAATACAGTGATTACAACCATTAGCACTAGCGGAAGAATTATTGCACGCCACCTTACTCAGACATCCAGCATCTTTAACATGAGGCCCCGGCCCAGAATTATTGGAAGTGGGGACACGCCGGGAACGTGGAGTCCCATCTCCATTAATTCTCCTTCGCCGCTCCTGATTATGTCCAATAGCTTTATTATCAAAGCAAGAAAGAATGGTCTGTTTACTCCCTTTTTCTTCCAGGTTAGGTTTGAAGTTAGGGGAAGTAAAAACACGTCGGTTACGGAACCTTTGGTTGTCTGGGTTATCCCAGCACTGGTTTGCCAAATGCCCAAGGCGCCGACACCGAGTACAAAACCGGCGCTTCCTCTTGCCATTACTAATCCGGTTAGGCCGGCTGGCATCATTCATAGGGGCAAAAGTAGAGCGTGCATCCAAAATATTTAGTAATTTTGGAAAAATTTCCCGCTACTGCATCCAAGTCCCAGGTGACTCTAAGGACAGCAACAATGCACGAACTTCTGGCAATTCGGCACCTGCCAGGACAACCTGGACTGAATGTTGCTCAGAAAATGGTACCTGAAGGGCCTCAGCAATTAACTCGATATCTTCCACAAAATCCTGAAAGCTTTCCCCTTTACGTTGTCCACGGAAATAATGCTCCTGAATAAATTGATTCATGACTGAAGGTGGAAAAGACTCGTGTAACAATAGAGCATGAAATTCCTGCATGTTAAGACCTACGGTAAGCGCATCCAAGATGGCGTCACCTACACGCCCCCGGACACGCGGATAAATACATTGTAATATTGCCGTATAGGGTACTTCATATGCGGAAGCCTGCTTACAGAATCTAATAAACAGTTTAAGGAAAGCGAAAACTTCCTGTGGCAACACTGGTTCCATGATTGGAAAATCTTCTAATAAATTCTAAAAGGGATGGAGAAACTCCGCCATCTTAAACTGTAAATTTTGTTCCGCCATAATGAAAAATTATATGTGCAAGCCAAATAAGATTGAAAAAAAGGTAGAACAAAATTTGAAAAATGGACACAAAAGACGACCGAGTGCGCCTGCTACCACGGGCTGAACACCCAAGGCCGTAACAATATGCAAATATCTCCCAATAATCAATATAACATATGCAGGAAATAAAAGGATGTAACAAAAATAATTAAAGTGAAGTTCCAGAAATGCCAGTTTATTTTATAATTGATAAGAAACACTATGGATGACACAGCTTTTCAAATAGAAACTTGGCCAAAACAAAACTCCAGAATACATCCTGTGAGGCAGGAAAGCATGAGAGTACAGAAATTTCGATATATATATCGAGGTAAGTTAGAGCTGATAGCTTCATATTGAGATGTGGTCAGTCGGGCAAGCATTCCTCCAATAAAACTAAACATAACGCAAAAAATGAGAAAACCGAAATTGAAAGCTGGTGGGTAAAACAAATCAAACGTAAATGAAATAAACTAAAGGCCCACCAGCCCAAAAAACTAACAAGACATACCTGCTAAAGTTAGAAGGATGAGCAGAATTACATGTTGAAAATTAAGAACTGTACTGTAGCACACACAACCTCGGAAAAGACGTGCAGCAGCTCCGTGATGGCCGGGAGCTCGACGACAGAAGTCCAGAGGTCGGAGCCTGACTGCCTTGCTCAACGATCGGAACGCATCTCCCTGGTCCCCGCTCGAGACAGAAAGCTCCCTGCGAGACAACGCCCCCAAAAGTTAGTACCAACAAACACAAAAAGAGGGCACTGTTGAGCAGAGAAAACAAGAGTAACCACAGCCTGAAGGGAAAAAAGAAAAACGAACCCGAAACAAAAGAAAGGAATGCTTGCGCTCAGACGCAGAATATGTACGTAAACAAAGATGAGAAGCAAATACAATACGTGAAAACAGCAAGATAATAAGTAAATTATCTCAGAAAATATAATAATATAAAGTGCCGGAAAATAAGCGGCACAGATTATACCTATGAGTAGAAAAGTGTAAATTTTAATTATCCAAAACTTCAATCATGTACAAAATATTCACTTTTAATATTTATAATGTGAGAAATAAAGTCCTGTAATGATCTAAATCAGCTATCGTCAGTACTGAACAGTGCGGTTTGGAGCTTGCCTGCTCATTACATAAACGTGATATGAGCAACGGAAAATGGAGCAAAGGGGAAATATTGACGTCATTCATACCTCCCCTCAGCACAGTGGCGGGCCAGGTTCAGTTCAAATCAATTTGTAACACAAAATTACTCCCATTCAGTTATAGAAACTGCCACTGAGTTTAAAAACCGGACTGCTGCTCAGCTTTGCTTGTGGTAGACGCTAATGGGAGTGGTGGATGTTAAGCCGGCTCCTTAGAGCTGCGCACTGATAATGGCTGATCTAAATAACCAGCATGTGATAAAATACGAAAGTTTTCTTCTGCAAAAATGAAAATCTATAACTCCGCTGAAATTACAAAAAAGTACTCATCTATAATATACTGACTGAAAAAATAGGCAGATCTATCATTATATGGAGTGATAAAAATGATCATATTGCGTAATAAGTTAAAGTAAATGTACTCTGAAGTAATTCGAGTTTCTAGGCTTGAAATAAGAAAGTATGGAATTGATGTAACCTACGGAAATAATTAATAAGACAATAAATTGTATTTCTGAATAGTCAACTTGAAGCTGAAATGGCCAACTATATTGTAGAGTGTAGGCGGACAAAATCCAGAACGTCTCAATTTCTGTTAACGGGTCTATATATTTTTCATTTCAAAGGCTCCGTTCAGCCAATTACATGCAAATTATTACAAATCTGAGCCGGCATTGTGCTATAAAAATCGATGTAATCCATAGCATGCATCCCTGAGCCTGTTGCAGGAAATGCTGGTCCACCCTCCTTACTAATCCCTCCACACAGAGGGGAAATATGAACAAATTGTTGCCTGGAAGAGGGACGACGAGAACATATTCCTTGCACTGGAATTACTTCAGAGTATGTTGTAGAATAGCCTTTTAATACACATGACCTCATCGGATTTCTTCTGTTTGCTGTCCCGTCTTATTATTGGAAAAAGTCCGAGAGGAACTTTGTAAAATGTAACAAGAGAAAATGAGTTTCTCATTGAAATGACTGAAATCACTGGGGAAAATATCAGAGAGCGAAGATTAGAGTAGAAATGGGGACCTACTTCATCCAGTTTAGACAGTTTACACCATTTTGCCCAATTTGAATTATAGCAGTATTGCTGGAGGTACAGATTATGATTATAAATGATAAAATAGCAGAATCATAGAACATGTAAATAACGTAAGTACAAAGACAGCGTTCTTTAAAAACCATTTGACGACCGGAGATTATTTGGATGGATATATCTTGTCCATCCCGCGAACGGAGTATAGAGCCTCCTAGTGTAAGTTTCATAATTTAGTTACACTTATTTCCATATAGAGGACAGAGGGACAGGTGACAAGTTCTTCACTTCGACGACCAGCCAGAAGGAATTGAGGTACTATTTGGACAAAAAAGTTGAGGAATTTGTTCCACTTAACCCTGTAATTCTTTAACGTGCAGTAAATCTAGCCTACGTCACTTCAGGACTATTACTCCTGAAAAATCCATCGATTTCAGCCTAATTTGAACCCGTGACCTTCGGATCTATGGGCGGGCATGCTACCTACCTTAGCACCAATGAGGCCAATGCAGGTCATTTAGACCTATTTTAATTTAGACAATAATTTCATTTTATTTTCATGCGATTTGGTGGAAACAAACTCCAAACATAGCCCATATTTGATAGCCCCCCTTCAAATACTCCCAGTTCATCCAGGCTCGTGGTTTAACCTGCAAACGCCAGAATGTGAACCCTCCATGATATATGAGGGAAAACAACCATAATCCTAGGTACATTTTTAGCTAGTTATAATAGTTGTAGTACACTGTATTTCACGTACGAGTTGGCCAATCATGCGGGTTTCTGCGTTGCGGCAGTCACAGCTCTGACTCCCGAGCGATCGGGGGAAATACCCACGCAAATAAAGCCGCTAACGGTTTAATGATTCAGGTTCTCAGAATTTGGGTTAAAATTACAATGAAAATAACCACGCACCTCATCACAAGAGATGTTGTAAATGTGCTCCTCTTGCACATTGTATAGGGGTTTCCGGTACGTAGATATTTAACCAGAACTTGAACTTGAAAAATATAGTGTTTAGGTCAAACCCCCTTACGTTACAAGAACTTAAAGACATTATCACAAGAGAAATTAACTCTATCTCGGAAGCTGAACTTATGCGCGTGAAAGACAATTTCCTAAAAAGGTACCAGTATTGTGAGGATGCAAGAGGAGGACATTTCCAACTTCTCTTGTGAGGTACGTGGTTATTTTCATTGTAGTTTTAACCACAATTGTGAGAACCTAAATCATTACACCGTTAGCGGCTTTATTTGCGTATATATTTCAACCGATCGCTCGGGAGTCAGAACTTTGGGCGCCGCGACGCAGAAACCCGCATTGATTGGTCAACGTAAAACACAGTGTAGCATAATCATAAAGTTAAATATAAAAATATACAAGTAGTAATAATAACTGCAGTAACAATGACAATTACAGTAATAATATGCTCTTCTGGGTTATATAATGCAAAATATTCACATATTTTAACTCAAGATATTCTTAGCTTTCGTAAATGTAGCAGGCCTACATTTAAAACCTGGAATCTTCATCAGAAAATAATTAGTAATATTGTTTGAATCACGGAATTTCTATAAGCAGAGTTCTTACAGCTAAAGCTCGTCTCCTAGCAAAATTTCCTTGACCAGGCTGATTTTCCATTCAGTAACCGTGGTAAGGTTATGTCGGCACATCGACTAGCTGGAGAGTACGTTGGGATCTACTTTTACGTGTTTGGTATAAATAAGTAAGAAATTTTGTAAAATGAACCTTGTATTTATTATATTATATTTTACTATGCTGTAATTGTGCGATGCACAAAAGAAAAGCCACGTGGAGAAGAACAAGCTGTAGGATTTGTTTGCGAAGATCTCGAAGATCTAGTTGTTGTTACATATGGAAATATCGGTGTACTGGGAAGCACGTTAAGAGGGCATTGTATGCTGTGATTAATAGAGAAAAGAATTTACCTTCTGTCATATGAATGTAGAAAGTTATGGGGCAACCGCACTTACACGAACAAACTTCTCCTACTGAAATAATATGCCACTAAGTGGTATAAAAATATAACACTCCAGAATTACCAATTCTTATTGAATCACATGGAAAGTACTCTTTAAGTTATAAAATATTTGCATATAATTATTAAATAGACCCAGTTCGATAAAAGTTGAAAATTTTAAAATTCACTATGCCTTTTTAAATAAGAAATTTTTGACGGTGATTGCCAAAATCGTCATACTTGGTGGATGAAAAGCGTTGTCATTAAGTTGGCAACCGATGTACCAGAAAATCAATAAGAGCTTTTTGCGTGCTAGCTGGCTCCATGGTGCGTATTTCAATACAACAAATTTAATATTTATTATTATTTCACAAATTTTAACGGCTATGTATGATATCATGTGTATCATTTTGCTCGTAGGATTGCTACACTCGCTCTCAAGTGCTTGTTTCGCAAATATACCTACTAGCAAAATAAATTCCCGTTTTTACCACTTTTATCTCAAATAAATATTTATCAAACTTAGTTCGATAAATATATGAAGTTATCTTATATATTTTATATATAAGTAATCTTTCCATGTACCGAAGTATATGATTTTAATCGTGCTATTCATGTAAAGAAAACACTTATTTTATTACACTCGATGTACACTCGAGTGCACGGAAAATTTCCGATGCTTCTAGTGTTTTCCTTTATTTAAAGTTGGCATGAATTTCCTTATCTTTTGAGTACCACACTAGCCCTGGGTGAAGCAATCTCTTATTGGTGTGAGTTCAAGTCCGACCACATGCATTATAGTATACGATCGACGCTCAGGTGTCAGTGAGCGATGAAAGGGGGTGGAGTTTCATTTGAATGGCTGTAAGGCCTCCTGTTCAATCATAGCTTTAAACTATGTACAAGTTTAATTATTTTGCTGCCAACTTGACAGCAGTATATACTATTCATCATTTTTCTCTAATTTTATTGTTATAAGTTTAGATTTTAGGTTATTGCATCACATCCTATATTCATTTACTTACAACATTAGATTTAGCCTATCATGTTGGCCTTGGATATCTTTCTTTGTCACTTCCTGTTTCTGAAGTCAACTTTACTCATATTACTATTTAAATAACATACATTTTCTATCTTGCAAGCTATTATCCCTATTCATTGTCTGTTATTATTCATATTTGATTATTATTTTTTGTATCCAGTCTTCAGGATACATTTCTTGAGCAGTTTAAATGCATTTCATATAGCTCAATGACTTGACTTCCTTCTTCTTCACTATTCAACAATCCATTACTCAAACATGAAAGGATTCATGTTTTCTTTGGTGCTTCGGATTATCGTGATATAGTCTGAACATCAACATTCATTCTACCATTTGTGTGGATAATATATCCTACAAGTTCTACGCTTCTTTATCATATGCTTCGTCAAGTAAGCAATACTACTAGTGCATCAAGAAATGTACTTAGTCATTCATTCAATTTATGCCTGGCAAAATGGCGTTTCTGTGTTGTGTTTTGCTAATTGCTAAATAGCTGGGACATCACGACACATATTCTCATTCTTATAGCAGATAAAGATTCTGCTATTATCAATCTAAATAAGGACATTTACTTCGCTTCAAGTAAGTAATCATTAGTGTTACTAGAAGTGATTCCAATTTCCACACATCTACGCATTAAACATCGATCTTATTGTTGCGATTTAGCTTTCATTAAATAGCTTATCCATCAGACTTGACATTCAGTTTCTAGTCTTGAAAACTATTTCTACAAGTGTCACGCTTCACGGACAGATGCATATTTATTCACAAATGTGATTATATGTGACTTCAAGACTAAATTTTCATCTCCATTATCTACAAACTTTCATTCAATCGTTTATATGGTAGATGGTGACAATGTTCACATCCTTGAATCATAACTTCAATCTCATGCGTTAAGATGGATTCACATATTACATCAAACACAAACACTACATACTAGAAGATTGTCAACCATTGTATTGATATGTAAATGCTATCTTCAAGAAGACTTTCAGCTGAAGACCTACTATCTTTGTTTTCAACGCTTTTCAACCAAGTGAAAGTGTATTCGTTCGTGTGTTTTAGCTTATAATTAAATATTATGTCTTATATCCATGGTTTCATTGAGTGATGTATGCTATAAAGCTTATTCAATTCAATTCCTCCAATGCAATGGAGGTGGTCCTCCGCCAGAGATCTCATTAGTTGTGGTTAGCACGAAAAGTGTTAAGCACAACTAAATTTTCAATCTCGTGTAGGTATTAGGGACTCTTACAGTCCGCTATCACAAACATACGCCCCCTGATCCTACACCTCCATCACAACGAATGTGCAGACAAGCCGCTTAATGAGTCCGACTCTTATTGGTTTCATGACAGAAGTCTGGTACTCAAACATTAACCTATGGACACAGGTCTGTTTCAAGTTCAGGAGCGAAGAGTTCTGAAATCATTATGTTCTCTCAACGATTCTAAAGGTTCTTAGCCGTATCCGCCATCGCGGAAAAATGGGATAGGAGGAGGGGTGGGGAGCGGGAATTCTCTTACCAACATAAACCACTGCGCATCATGCATAAAAAATTGCATCCACTCGACTGTACATCTCTTCACAGATGTCTTACAGGAAGCAGTAGTTTGACCGGGTTATTAAAAGGTGTGTCAACACTTACGAAGCATGAAGAGGGGTCCCTATACAACGTTTATCGAAGAGTAACTCGTGGTGTGGGAAGGGATCCTGAGTCAGTACAAGGAACGTCTAGGATATACATGATGGACAGCTTACCAATACTAACAAAGGAGGAATACAGATTACACATCAATGCAATATTTAATAATATTGAATTGTACCACACATTACAACAAAAGATGCTAAAAATGGCGACCACCATTTTCAATGCAGGTAAACATAGGCGCAATCTCCCAAATAGCCCAAGCATGTCTCCAATCTCATCACATGCTGTAAGAATCCTGGTCAATAACGTTTCTGGGTCGTCTACTAGTGTCACATCCTCTTGATATGGTCCTAAAAGACAAAACCCTATGACACATATCCCGGGCATTGGATCGGAAGAGGAGGTCCGATTGCATGATCAGCCCGCTGCACTGATTTGAAGCCTATAGATTTGGGGGGGGGGGCATATCAAGAGCCTCGTTTACGAGACACCAGTTTAGATGGGAGAATAATGAAGATCGAAGGAGGGTGTATACTCATGCTAGAAAGGAATATAAAGTAATTGAAAGGGAGAAAAGGAATAATTGGCAAGACAAAATGGTAAAAGAAATTCGGGAAGTCCCTTCGAGGGGAGGTAACGCTATGGTTTGGCGATTGGTTATAGATGTAAAGGGTAATCGTCAGACAATTAGTGAAATATCTCTGGAGAAATGGCTTAACATTTTATAGGAGTTTTCGGTGGCTAGAAATGTGGGTGGGAAAAAGAATTTAGATTGAATGGGGGAGTGGCTGGAAGTACGATACCAATGCTGGATGAAGATATTACGACATTAGCATGGTTATAAGAAAGGCAACCAATAGCACCATGCAGAAACCGCTCCCAAAAAGAATCCCTGTGAGGTGGGGGACGCCTCAACGGGACCCGTACGCCCACAGGCGAGCGTTCCAAAGAGCGGACGGACAGGAAAGACAACGACTCTACGCAACATATCGACAACAAAGAGAACGATACACCCGTGCAGTACATGAAACCAAGAAATACAGCTGGCATAACTTTGTTTCGGAGCAAATCATGACCAAAACTTTGGGAGTGGCTTATCGCATACGAGCAAGCAAAATTAGAGACAACACTGTAACCAGTAGTTTCAAAAGATCGGACGGGAGACACGCAGAAGTATGGGACGAAATAGCCGGCACACTACTTACGATGCTTGTGCCAGATGACGATCTACAGAATGAGACAGCTGAGCAAAGGCAAATCCGTCGACACACTCAAGAAATCATAGAAGACGGAGAATATATCCAACTATTTAATAACGCGGACTTACAGATAGCACTTGACTCCACAAAGATAAGAAAGCCCCAGGACTTGACGAGATTAATCCGGAACTAATAACTAAGGGTGGTGCAGTGTTGCACGCGAACCTCCTTGGCATATTTAACGCATGCGTTCGGCTACTTATGTTCCCGAAAGCATGGAAAAAAGGACAATACTATCCCATTCTAAAATCGTACGACAAAGACCCAAATTTACCGAAATCATATAGGCCGATCTGCTTGCTTCCGGTACTAGGGAAGATCTTGGAGAGGCTCATTCTCTCTAGGATCAAAGTTCTACTAGAAGCATCGTACTCCGATACCCAATTTGGTTTTAGGCCCGGAAAGGGCACATAACTACAAACATCATCAGGAACTCCAAATCGAAATACGTGGCAAGAATGTTTATTGATATTGAGGGATCTTCGATAATGTATGGTGGCCCCAAGTCCTAAATAGACTGCGAGGGATTGGGTGCCCTTTCGGACATATATGGAATTATCCAAGATTATTTTAGAGACAGGTAAGTTACGATTAAAAACGCTTATCATACTCGAACGAAACAAGGCTCAGTACTAGGTCCTAAACCTTGGAACCTAGTATTTGATGAAACTATAGAAATAATAGAAGATAGCCAGGAGGCTATGATATAGTCCTCCTTATCGAAGCAGATAGCAGAGCCTCAATAGAGGAGAAAGGAAATTCCGGCATGTTATCATTCACCAATTGGTGCAACAAGGCCAAATTAAAACTATTGGAACGCCGTTTGCTATCTCTCTGGTTGAAAACGTAGATTGCTAATATATGTGAATGTTGAGTTCTGCACAAGTTCCAAAAACCCAGGAAGAATAAGGCCGTAGATCAGAACCATTAAAGGAAGAGAACTCAATCACAAAAGAGGGTGGAGGACAGGATAACATAACGAGCCCCAAAACAAACTCCAAATACTAATAACAATTTTAATACAATTCAGAAACTCAGGATTCACACAACTTGAACATAATAATATTGGTTTAAAAGAAAACATCAACTATCAAAATATATATTTAAATAGAACGATTAGCACAGCCCAACTCTAGACTTCAACTACCTCACCTATTACATAACAATGCCCACAGACTAAAGTATGAGGAACCTATACCTATTTCCTTTCTTCCGATGAATTATTATTAGATAATTTATCTTCTCCAAGAAGACCACAGCATAGGATTAATTCCTAGTTAACTACCACACCCTAACATGAAACGTTAAACAATAATTCCAATATTTTTTTTTTAACTTGACAAGTGAATTTTTTTTACTCAAAAGAAATCTAACTATCAGAGAGTACCATCATCTAGCAACCAGGCCCCAAGGCACTAAGCTAATACAAGTCCGCTGACTTCTTAAATTAACTAATTTAGAAGGCCACAGTGGTATAAATTCAAAATAATATATTTCAAATAGAAATGTTTACTGAAGAAGTCAAATTAGGTTTGTTTCACAGACTAATATAAGTTACTAAAAATATATCTTCAAAACTTCAAGATAATTGGGAAGGTAAGTTTCTTAATATATATATATATATATATATATCAAATTCCAGAATACTGTTCCAGCTAGCAACTAACCTGAATGCATAGTCATAGATATATATATGTTTTTTGGTTATACAACAACTAGGAATTATTAAAAATAATTCTCAAGCTATCAAAGAATATAAGGTCATATTCCCCTTAATATATACCAAATTCCAAAATGCTACTTCACATCAGAATGCTGAATTATTATAAGAATACTAGCCACTTTTAATTAAATGGCTCCAAAAGGTACAGAAAATAACTTCAAATAATATATTCCAATATAAAGGATTCATGGAAATATATATGTTTGTTTGGTTATACAAGGACTAGGAATTATTAAAAATAATTCTCGAAGCTATCAAAGAATATCAGGTTATATTCCCCTTAATATTTAAGAATACCAAATTCCTGCTTCACATCAGAAAGCTGAACTATTATAAGAATACTAGCCACTTTTAATTAACTGGCTCGAAAAGGTACAGAAAATAAGTTCAAATAATATATTCCAATATAAAGGATTCATGGAAATATATATGTTTGTTTGGTTAAACAACGACTAGGAATTATTAAAAATAATTCTCGAAGCTATCAAAGAATATCAGGTTATATTCCCCTTAATATTTAAGAATACCAAATTCCTGCTTCACATCAGAAAGCTGAACTATTATAAGAATACTTGCCACTTTTAATTAACTGGCTCGAAAAGGTACAGAAAATAACTTCAAATAAAATATTCCAATATAAAGACTTCATGGAAATATATATGTTTGTTTGGTTATACAACGACTAGGAATTATTAAAAATAATTCTCGAAGATATCAAAGAATATCAGGTTATATTCCCCTTAATATTTAAGAATACCGAATTCCTGCTTCACATCAGAATGCTGAATTATTATAAGAATACTAGACACTTTTAATTAACTGGCTCGAAAAGGTACAGAAAATAACTTCAAATAAAATATTCCAATATAAAGACTTCATGGAAATATATATGTTTGTTTGGTTATACAACGACTAGGAATTATTAAAAATAATTCTCGAAGATATCAAAGAATATCAGGTTATATGCCCCTTAATATTTAAGAATACCAAATTCCTGCTTCACATCAGAATGCTGAATTATTATAAGAATACTAGCCACTTTTAATTAACTGGCTCGAAAAGGTACAGAAAATAACTTCAAATAATATATTAGGAAACTAACCTGAATATACCCATTACTATAAGAATGCAGGGGACTCTTCACTAACTGGCTTGAAAGTTTACTGTAATACAACTTTAAATACTGTGCAACTGTGCAACTAAGCTGAATGTACAAGTTACTATAGAATGCTGGTGATTTTAAACCAACAAACCAAAAAGAGAAATACTGTTATAAGGCTACAGTGAAAATATAAATATTTGCTTGAATATAATATCTCCTTAAATGACAGGATACCTACTTAGCTAACCCAACAGTCTAGAAAAATCCCAAGTAATTTCTTACATAAATGTAAAATGAGTAATTAAACCACCAACCCCCAAGAGTCCACTGAATAAATAATTCTCTGACCTGCACAAACAAACCAGGCATCCCACTAAAGCCTGACCAAATAATGGTATTCTAATAATGGATAATCTAAGGGAATCTTTTTATAATCCCAAACAATGACATGAGAGGAATTAATAAAAACCCAGTTCTAATTGAAGTTTAAGGGGAGTTCTGAGTATTTTTTTGTAACATATATTAAGAAATATGGGAACTACCAAACTACTACCTGGAACAGTATCTACCGCAGAAATTTCTAAGGTAAGTTAAGCTTCATTAAATATCATAACATTGGAACTGCTCCAATATAACCTAATCCAAAAGTGGCAAATGCAATAATATTTATTAGGCCTACAAAATGTAATATTCTCTTAGTAACATGACTTCAGGGCAATAGCTAAAGGGAGAAGGCTACCCACACTTCTACAATTCATACAGAATTTTCTCAGGGACTGTCGGCCATGCAAATTGAGATGACCCATATTCAAATAATAGAAAAAACTAAGTAAAGGTTTTCAAAACTGTACCTAATATTTTCAAGAATGAACACCCATTAAGTTAACGTCAAGAGCAATATCTTTTCACACATGAGATAGCCAGCTAATTGAAAATGAAGGAGTTCCAGTAGCATAGATTTCTTTCTTCCGAAACCGAAAATATTTTCTCAATGTCACCAGTCATTCTGGCGTCCACCTAAAATGGCGTCCAAGTGACGTCATATAAGCTGATTTGGCTATGGCCAAACAATTGGCAACACATTCCCAATAACTAATATTAATGCCTTCATATCCTGCTACAAGACAAATATATAAAAAACCACAAAGTTATTTCCTATACGACTTCATTTCTTACGTGTAGAAATTTATGACAAATCTCGGCGTCAGAGAATCTTGTTTTGAAAAAAAGGTTCTGGTATCATCTATAGTAATTGAAAGGCATTTCATGATCACTTTAGCCAGAAGGGCAATACACCTAATTTTCAGCAACTTCAAAATTATATAGCGTAGAAGGAACACTCACCCTAAATATGCCGCATCCGGAAGGCGAACTCCCTACACCTTGAACGACTCGCTCAGACTGATTACTGCATGAACTCAGTGACTGACAACTGCACCGGCCAGAGCGCAGCACAGAGCGGCAGGCTACCAAACAAATGCGACGCGGAGAGCGAACATGAGGCGGATTGTTCAAAATTCGCCTCACTATCACCAGGAATAACGAAGTTCCTGCTCCTAAAAGGGAAATTAGACCCACCAAGACCTCCCAGAATGTTTGCGCTGGGAACCCGAATCCAAAGCGCAGTGTGCCTGCGCTATCTAGGCTTAGAACTCCAAGCAGGTAACAAGATGGATCGACAAGTAGAAAAAATATGCACTACATCGGTAAACCATTTCCACGCGTTGGGTAGCCTATCGGGTCAAACATGGGGCTACAAATATACAAATTATACAAGCCTAAACTCGGCAGTATTCATGGGACTAATTTATATGCAGCCCAAGGAATGGGCTCCATACATAAACGTACGTTGATTACGGCACAGAGACAATCTTTACTTAGAATAACCAGAGCATATTCGACTACATCAAATGACGCGCTATCGGTTATTTCTGGAGAAATCACAGTAGATCTGCTAATAGGGGAAAAAGTAAATGCTTACAACAAACGAAAACTCCTCCCTACTCGAATTGCAGAGCAGGATCTAAATCAAGACATTTACGAAATGTATAATCGTTCAGAACTTATGAAGCAGCTTAGAAGCGCTACTGTACATGCGTGGGAACGACGCCGGAAAGATGCTCAAAAAGGCCTCCTAACAAAGGACTATTTCCCTAGCGTCCGCAGAGACTTAGTAAAAAATGGATCGTTCCTGATTACTCAACATTTCAGTTCTATTCTTGACATGGCTACTTCAAGGCAAGCGTATTTAGGTTTAACCTATCGGAGGATTACCTCTGCTACTGTGAAACCTGTGAGCCTGATACAATGTACCACACCCTGTATACACGCGCGAGATATAGGGAAGCACACATTAGCCTGAGTGAGGTATCCAAACGAGCAGGCGAATTATGGCCACCAGAACTTAATTTTAGGACGATAAAGGGAGCTAATACTGCTTACAGAACATTCACACGCCACGTGATAGAAAACAGGAAAGAACAAGCACATGATGATGCCTAAGACACACAGAATATAAGACGAATATGCCTTGGGGAAATGTTCTGTTCCCTAGGGCCATACCGAGCAGGACTGATATGGCAAATTGCCCAAGACTTGCCTCGAAAGCTGCGGGATAACCTCGCAACAACCGATCTGAGTGAGGATTTCGCGGGGGTTTCCCCTCACTCTATAAGGTGAATACCAGATCGGGGACATGTCCCCCGCGGCAATATACAGATGAGCAAGTGTAAAGTTTGAATAAAATGCTAAAGCCAATTCATCAATCATTTTTCCTGTGTTCTATGATCAAGAGAAGGTGACGCGACGAACTTAGAACAAATGCGAAATCGGTTGTTGAGCCGGAGATATGGCCTATGGTTCATGTACCCAGTAATATATATAATATATACAGGAAGTCATAAGAGCAATTAAAAGGTTGAAAAGTGGGAAGAATCCGGGCTCGGATTTGTTACCGCCTGAAGTATTTAAACCCGCTGCAAGTGTTAATGAGTTTGGTTTGGTGATGCTCCAAGTCTTCAAGAAAAAGTTTCGTGGTGGGAATTATCCTCAGTGTTGGGACAAGGGAATTATTCAGCCAATTTATAAGGGAAATGGACTAAAAATAATTCCGGACAGTTATAGGGGAGTCACTTTGTTACCAATTATGGAGAAAATATAGGTGCAGAATACTGCATAGCAGAATAATGGACTGGGTATCGGAATTTAGTAAAATTTCAAAATTTCGAAATTTCGAAATTTCAATTTGGCTTTAGAGAAGGGCATAGTACCACAAATGGGGTATTTATTCTGGACACATTACGTGGGAGACAAATATCATTCATACGTGGAAAATTGCATTGTGCTTTTGTAGATCTGAAGAAGGTGTTTGACTTAATTAATCGTGAGGCGTTATGGCATAAACTGTGGGTGAAAGGGATTTTGGAGAAGATGAATGTAGCATTGCAGGCGATTTATAAAAATGTTGAATTTTGTATGTTGAAAGGGTATCGGAGAGTTTTGTCAGCGAGATGGGGGTGAGGCAAAGTTGGATTTTGTCTCCTTTATTATTTAATATGTTTATAGTCAACTTTGTTAATGTAATGGGACAGATACATATGGGAGCACCTGAAGTGGGGAATGTACACGTTACTGTGCTTTTATATGCAGATGGCATGGTGTTATGTTCAACGTCGATTAACAGACTACAACTGGAACTAGACAGACTTCAAACTTACTGCGAGGAAAGGTCACTTACCGTTAATACAAAAAAAGACTAAGACTATGAACTTTAAGAACGGGTCAGTTTATAGCAGAGAAGAGACGTGGACGTATGCTGGACAATCTTTGGACAACGTGAAGAAGTACGTGTATTTAGGATTGACGCTTGCTACGAACGGACGATGGGCAAAGCACATTGAGCTGACGAAACATAAGGTGGGACTGAAAGCAGCAAGGACTCTTCGGATACGCAGCAAAATTCCAGACATGCCAATTGGTGTTATGGAAAACCTGGTATGGGGCAATAGTGAGTTCAACGATGACTTATGGGGCTGAGATATGAGGTTGGGAACAAGCAGGGAATCTAGATCAAGTCAGGACGCCCTTTTTGAAAGGGATTTTTGGGGTTAGGGAGGGGACTGAAAATTGTGACATTATGAGAGATTTTGGAGAACATAGTGAGACTATATAGGGCGGTAAAATATTGGTTACAACTTATGGAGGGGGACTAGTCTCTAATTAGAGCAGTATGTTATCAAGAACAGTTAAGGATAGGAGGAAGTACTTAGAGTTTCCAAATTAAGAAAGGAATTAGAAACAATTGGTATGGGATACGTTTGGATGGATGGGCAGGGAAATAGGAGAAATGTGTGAAGGACGGTTAAGAACAGTTTCAAGCATATTGATAGACAACAGACAAATGCGCAATGTATGACTATGGTTTCACTTGAATTACAATCGCGGTTAAAATTGGAGTGGAGGAAGGAGCAGTACATAGGAAAAGGATCCAAAGTCAGTAAACTGGGGCTCACTTGGATTAGACTCGGTGCGTGGCAAATGATTAAGGTCACAGATTAAAACGGAATGAGAATTTGTCCCATATGTAAGGGGGAAGAATCATGGTTTCATATTTTGGTGAATTGTGAAGGTTTGGAAAATTGGAGAGAAAAATATGTACCAGTATCTTTTATGGAATCAAATAGGGAACATCGAATATGTTTGGAGTTATTGATGGACAAAAACCTTGAGGAAATAATTGAGAAGTTTTTAATGAATGCGTGACAGCTCAGGTTTGAGAAAACGGCAAATTGGAGAGCGGTTGTGGAGGGTGAGGAATACACTTTGTTTGTTTGTGTTATCTTATATTTTATATTATTTGATCTATTTCGTTTTTTTGTGCTTTGCATAATCATGTACGGTCCATGCGGACTCATGCTACTGTTTGCATAAGAATATGTGAAAAGCTAAATACTATAATAAACACTTACACACTACACTGTTTTGGATCGTTATGGGTTTTTTCGGCGATTACTTACACATTTTAAGGAACACATAAATAATTTCAATGTATGAAAGTGAAAAAATATAACACAAATAATGAAATGATACAATCACGTCACAAAAATATTTATTGAGGAACTTGTTCCCTATAAATGCATTTATTTGTTTTCAATCAGTCGAAAACTTATCTCCTCAAATGATTCAATTATCCACTTTGAATATTTGACTATAACAGTTGACACGTTAAAAGAACATCTTGTTGTTGCTTGTATTCAAGGAAAGTAAGAGTAAATATTGCATGTGATAAATAAATTATGAAGAGTATCTTAGATAGCTATTGTCAATGATAATAGTGAGATTACTTTCTAGTTTGATTTCCTATTTTAATAAAATTACTGCCTATTTTCAGTATTTTAATTGCCTTTTTGCCTGTATATTTTAGACAGAAAAATGCCCGAACTCCCGGGCTCTAGAGATGAGATTAGAGACATGTGTGGGCTATTTGGGAGGGTGCGCTAATGTTCCTTGCATTGAAAATGGTGGTCACCATTTTAAAAATCTTTTGTTGTAAGTGTATGGGAAAATTTAACATTATTAAATGGTGCATTAATGTGCAATCGTATGGTTCCTTTGTTCCAAAGAGTATTGGTAAGCTATTCACTATAAACGTCCTAAAAGTTCCTTGTACTGACTCAGAAACACTTCTTAGACCATGAGTTCCTATTCGATAAATGCTGTATATGGATCCCTCTACATCCTCCATAAGTTTTGACATAACCTTTTGAATCACTTTGCAAAGATAACTGTATATACAAATGCAAGTATAGCGAGATTGAGAATAGTTATGAGGTGATATCATAGAATATATTTAATAGACTCCTAGATAAGATAAATAATGAGCCTGTCAGTAAATCTAAGGCAGCGTTCACATTGAGGCGATAAGCGATAAGCGATATATCGCGAGCGATATACGATACGCGACACGCACGGACAGATACTTGAAATCTAAATGGAGGCGATAAAAAAGGTTCACACTCACGCGATAGCGCAACATATCGCAAGTGCGATATCGCTCGAAGTGCTGCATGCTGGTCGCCTGAGCGATTTGTTGCTTACGATATTGTAACTTTTGTAGTGAAGATTGTGTTCCCACCACATTTTAGGTAGATTTCGAAGAAAAATCTACCTATTGCAATCGATACCATGTCATGACTTTCAAAAAATTCTTTCATATCTTTACGTTTCATGCCTCCAAGTAAGAAACCACCGCCCGTTCAAACAAAAAACAAATCCCTTTAGGCAGGCCTACAGGCTGAGGTAGATTTCAAAGTGCTTTTTGTTTAATTTATTATCGCTGCACAGCACTCTTCTTTTTTAGCCTTGGCATGGCAAACCCGCAGTAATAAGAACTGAATTCGGTAAAGAGGAAGAGCCTACAATCATTTGTTTTGACAACAAGAATAGGATTTAATATTCTGGGAGGCCGTGCGCACGATCAGCAATGAATAAAATTAGCAAAGCCGCTAAACAAGACAAAATTATGATATTATATTAATTCTTTTAAGTGTTATTATTTTCAAACATTAAAATCTCGCGTCATATGAGAGCTATGAAGAAACTATTTATTGATTTGTAGAGTACTCATCAAGAGCTTTTCAACGATACCCCACAAGACGTGGTTCAAAAAGTTTCGAATTTTCATCCCCCGCCCCCACCCCCACCCCCACCCCCACCCCCACCCTCACTCGAACCCCCGAATCGTTGGTGTCACTGTGAACTCCATAGGGAGTACTCTAAATTATTCAAACAAAGTTTCCCTCTATACTTCATAGGGGCCGTGATATACATTTTTAAAAATTGCAACCCCCTCCCCCGACCACCCCCTTTGGCCAATTTTGCCCATTAACGAACATGTCCGAACTATTGGGCCTAGAAATAACGTAATAAAATTTGGTTCAAATATCTTCAAAATTACGGCCGCTATCGTGTAAAGATATATATAAATATCACAAATTTGTTTTGAACGGGCGGTGGTTTCGTACTTAGGGGAGCATGAAACGTAAAGATATGAAAGAATTTTTCGAAAATCATGACATGGTATCCATTGCAATAGGTAGATTTTTCTTCGCTACCTAAAAAAAAGTGATATATATATCTTTACACGCTAGCAGCCATAATTTTGAAGATATTTGAACCAAATTTTATTAACTGTATGTTTGAGTGTCCATTCTTGATTGCTTTAACAAAAGTTAGTTGTTAAATTTTCACTTGACAAGCAAACTTAGATTTACCTTTGGTAATCCGGACGGCCGTTTCGCACTATTTTAGTGCATCATCAGCGGTTTTCGAACTGCAGTTCGAAAACCGCTGATGATGCACTAAAATAGTGCGAAACGGCCATCCGGATTACCAAAGGTAAATCTAAGTTTGCTTGTCAAGTGAAAATTTAACAACTAACAAATTTTATTATGTTATTTCTAGGCCCAATAGTTCGGACAAGTTCGTTAATGACCAAATTTGGCCCCAGGGGAGGGTCGGGGAGGGGTAGAAATTTTGAAATATGTATATCTCGGCTCCTATGAAGTATAGAGGGAAACTTTGTTTGAATAAAGTAGAGAACTCCCTATGGAGTTCACAGTGACACCAACGATTCGGGAGTTTTGGTGGTACGAGTTGGGGTGGTTGGTTGGGGGATGGAAGTTTGAAATTTTCGAAACCACGTCTTATGGGGTATCGTTGAAAAGCGCTTGATGAGTACTCTACAAATCAATAACTGGTTTCTCGATAGCTCTCATATAAGGCGATATTTAGCACATCGAAATCTACCTCAGCCTGTAGGCCTGCCTAAAGGGAAGTTTTATCGCCCAGGTCGCGCCGGCACGTTCACACTGAGGCGATAAGCGATAAGCGATATTTCGGGAGCGATATACGATTCGCGACACGCACGGACAGATACTTGAAATCTAAAAGGAGGCGATAAAAAAGGTTCACACTCACGCGATAGCGATATATCGCAAAAGCGATATATCTCTCGAAGTGCAGCATGCTGGTCGCCTGAGCGATTTGTTGCTTACGATATTTCGAGCAGTGAACGTGTCGGGAAGAAGAGAAGACAATTCTGTAATTTATTCTTTGAATTCATTTAGTGAAAGCTGATGAGTGCATCTGGAACTATTCCATTGCCGCATATAGTAAGAATTTGTGAGTGGTGGATTAATTAATTATGTGTAATAATATCCTAGATGTGTAAACAGTTTCATGTGTGGTAGGGATCATAAGATTCGATGCCACAACACTAGTTGTAAGGATATAAAAAAAAAAAAAAAAAAAAAAAAAAATGTAAGACAGATGTGACAGTCTGTCTGTAAGACAGCAGAAGTAAAAGACACAGGTAAATACATTATTTAATTATTTATTGTGTAAGACAAGTAAGTAATCAAATTGTTATATTATTTACTCATAATGTAAATATTTCGAAACTCTGACACAATAAATAAGTAATTCAATTATAATTCAGGGATCATCATGGCCCGGATTCTAATGACATGTCACCTTTTTATTGATGCTACATAGGCATTGCCAACTTGTGGATAAATCCTAATCATGACCTCTAGATTATAGGAATGCATTTTTATTAGGTCATTTTTTGTCATTTTATGCAATCTTATATTTTTAGGGCATTTATTTAAATTTTATGTCATTATTTTGTCATTTTCGTGTCATTTGCTTCCTTATTTAGTCATTTTCATGTACTGTATTTACATTGAGTGTATTAACTTTTTTCGTCGCTAGCAGTGCTGTCTTTGAAGTGTTGTTTGTTTAATGCAAGAAGGAAACATTCGGCGTTAAGTGTTGTCATGTCTCAGTCGGAAATGAGAATCAAAGAAACTCCAAAATTTTGTATTATATTACTATTGTTATTAGATTGACTTGGCACCAGAGTCTGTCACCTGCTTGGATTTGAGAGTGCAAACTACTGTTTACCCTCAATTAAATAACATAATCCAGCAGACCACAAAAGGAAATGGCGAATTTTGACTCGCCAGTGCCTCAGTGCCAGTATAAATTTCCGTGAGAAAAGAACATTCACAACATTACAGTTATTTACAGTTTTTATAATTATGTACAAACTAGTCTATAACTTTGTGTGTACAATAATAATTTGTTATAAATAAAATGTCAGTTTTTAGGTAATTTTGTTATAATTATTAAGTCATTTTCTTTAAATTTAGGGTCATTTTTCAAACAATGTTAGGTCATCAGAATCCGGGCCCTCATTATAATACAATTTGACAGAATTAACATGGGGAGTATATTTTGCATAGCCATATGTGCCTGAGGAAATGAAATTTTCAGAATCCCGGGGATGTCATAATTATATTGTCATGCTCTTCTCAGGATTGTTTATCATTCAAGAATCGCTAGCTCTATTTACTTCTTACTATTTATAATCTTTCAACAATTGACACGAAACTTAACACCTGCTTAGCTAACACCTACTTCGCGGGAAACTGCAAGTGGTGCTTGTCAAGGGAGAATCTTTCCCACTTAAAACCAATGACTCCTGCCAAATGTATCCAGTTACTTACTAATGAGTAGGGAAAGGCATTTAATGACCATAAAATAATGAAAAAATGCAAAATAGAAAAATGCATTTATTACCTAAAATAGTGAAACAATGACAAGGAATTTTTTTTAAAGACCAATGAATTTTCCATTATTACTTACACTTATTAAACTTTTAAACTTTGGTATTCTTTTTTTCCCCAAGCATATAGGCTACAGGTATATAAAGTATTTGTTGTACTAAATGGCTGGGTATTGTAAACCGACACATCTCCAAAATTTAAAGATCAAAAAATAAAAACTTCAAAGATCGAAAATATTAACAATTCAACATTAAAAAATTCAAAGATTTAAAATTAAAAAATCCAAAATTAAAAATTAAAAAGTCCAAAACCCCAATTTTAAAAAGTTCAATAAGGCGAAATTGAAAAATCCAATAATCAAACATTGAAACAATAAAAAATTAAAACAAGTTTCACTTCTGTTGCGTGGCGTTCCACACACACTTTATTTGTTCAACAGCCAAAACAGAGTTTCTACAAACAAATAAAATCAGGTAAACTGATGTACAAAAGTGCCAGTGTGTTTTTTTAATCAGTTATGACTGCAATTATGATATGCAGAATATGTTTTTTTAATTGATTTACAAGTTAAGCTCCAGATTTATTCATTAAGCAGGGCTTAGGGAAGAACAAAGGTCTAGTTTTATTTTTAATCAGATTAAAATCTTCCAGCATCAGCTGAACTGTACAGATGTTTGATATCTTGACAATCGCACACTCACATAAAAATACGAAAAAGAAAGTGAAATTGGCTGCTTTCGGGATTTGAACCATGGAACTCCATAACGTGAGGCCAAAACGTTACCATCTCGGTCACCTGGGTCAGTTTAACGGTCTAGTTGGATAAGCGCATGTAAAACAATAGTGTTTTTGGTCATAGCTATCTCTATTTTAATTTCCAAAGCCGTATAATATAACAGTTAAACAATTGACTATGTTGTCATGATAAATGATTTGCTTTTTTTTTATACAAATTCTTTCGAATACGTATATTATCATAAAATAGGCACCAAATTGAGCATTACTCCGAAACAGGTGAACCGATTTCATCCAGTATCAGTAGACGTCTTCCCATGAACACTATAAATGTGTATACCAAATTCCATAAAAATCCGGTAAAGCGTATTTGAGTTACCGCGTTTTTAAAATAGACACTAAATTGGGTTTTACTCCGGTACCGGTCAACCGATTTGGTCCAATATCGGTAGACATATTCCCATGTACATTATAAATGGGTATACAAAGTTTCAGGAAAATCCAATAAAGCATATTTGAGTTATCGCGACTTCTCATATATTAACATAAAAGGAAATAAATTGGGCATTATTCCGGTACTGGCCAACCGATTTGGTTGAACATCAACAGACGTCTTTCCATGGATAGTATAAATGCGTATACGAAGTTTCATAAATATCCGATAAGGCGTATTTGAGCTATTGCGCCTTTAAAATATACACTAAATTGGGTTTTACTCTGGTACCGGTCAACAGATTAGGTTCAAATTTAACAGAGTACTTTTCATGGACGTCATAAATGCTTATACCAAGTTTAATGGAAATCCGATAAAGCGTATTTGAATTATGGCGCCTTTCTATTAGAAAGGCGCCATAATCTATTAAAATAGGCACTAAATTGGGCATTACTCCGGTACCGGTGAACCGATTTGGTTCAATATCAATAGGGTTCTTCCCATTGACATTATAAATGTGTTTTCCAAGTTTCATGAAAATCCGAAAAAGCGTATTTGAGTTAGAGCGCGTACAGACACACGGACGGACGGACAGACAGACGGACAGACATTTTTCGTCCCCCACACAATCTCATAAAGTACCATACTGGCACTTAATAAATTTTCGAAATAAGTTTTCAGGGTTTATTCGATAAAACTCCCTGCATTTTGATTCATGTTGAGACAGCTGTCGAGAAACAACAGCCGAGCTATGGTGCACGTTGGTAAGATTGTAGGGATGTACCCAATATTTTCTTTTTCTTCTCATTCTACGCCTGAACCAATAAGCCACTACAACGTCTTCCTCACTTGAGCTCATAATTGTAACTGAAGTAGTGAGGATTGTGTTTCACCATATGTTTATCGCCCAGGTCGCGCCGATTTATCGCTCGCTGTGTGAACCTTCCTAGCAATATATCGCCGCTACAAAGTCCTTCCGATATATCGCTTATCGCTTATCGCCTCAATGTGAACGCTGACTGAGAGAACAGTCATTGAGTGGTTTTAAGTAGAGTTGTGAATTATATTTTTTTCCTTGATGTTCCTGTACATTGAATATGCCTCCAGCAATAAATTTCTAACAACCCATAGACGTGTGTCTTATGAACGAAATCATGAAGCTCTTCACTTATCATAGTCATAAGTAGGCCTACCTGATAAAATTAGTCACATTAAAGGGTCCTGAGTATTTTTTTATATAACATAAAATATTTAATTGTGCGATAATTGAAAATACTAAATGGAGTGATAGGAAGCCAAACTGGCAAGCCATTGCAAGGATTTGGAGTGAGAGGATATGGTTCTAGAAGTTAAATTAGGAAGGAGTAGAATAGGAGGAACAGAATTCGAGCCCTAGACCAACTTTATCCTTTTCCATATTTTTGACTCGTATTTTAGGTATATCTTCTTAAGCAGAACATATGGATCTTTAAATTATCGTAGGTTCAACTAGATCGTGATTAATAATGCATTTTGTTAATAGGGGCCGTGGTTAAGTAAACAATAAGCCCAATTCAGCTCCTGCTTATTTGTATAAAATTACTTGATTTAATAAATTCAAGATAATAGGCCTATTGTTATACATATAGCGAATGTTTGTGTGTATTCTGAGGTATGTGTCGTTTTTGTATTCTTGAAGTCTTGTTGTGTGTTCTGTTCTGTGTTATCCAGAATATACAATTTTGTGGTTGCCATAAGCAATATGGCTATTAATATAAAAGTAGAAGCTTTATTTAGTTCTGCTGAAAAAGAGATACAGAATATATTAGACACTCTCAAAAAAAGATAGACGATCGGATAAGAAATGTTGTGAATCAGTGGTGAATTCTATCTACGCAATGAAAGAAACTTTGGTCATTTATAAAGACAATTTGAAGTTGAACGAGTCACTACGAACGCCAGGGAATAACCCTAGAACGACTTACGCAGAGAAGGACATTAAGAAAAATCTTCCCACTAAACACGTAGTGTTAGTGTCTCCTAAATCTTTGGAGTCTGTTAAAGATTCTGAACAAATTGTTATATTGATTCGTGAAACAACAAGTATGATAAAAGTTGGTTTTAACAGTCTGAAAAAGATTCGAAACAATGGGGTATTGGTTGAGTTCTCTTCTAACGCTGAAATCACAAATCAAATGTTTAAACGTCCAGCTACTTCCACTGTTTTTCAAGCAGCGCTCCTTGCACTGAAAAAGGCTGTACAGTGGAGTGTCGATAATATGTGCAACGTACGTATCTTTTGTGACTCTCAATCTTCACTGTCTGCAGCGAATGATAAATTTAATATGAATTTAATAAGAAGCTTTTGAAATTAGACAAATACATCTGCCTAGTTTGGGTTCGCGCTCATGTTGGTAATCAAGGTACTGAGAGAGCCGATGAGCTGGCCAAACTTGCTGCATCTTCCGATTTGGAATTTAAACATGTGAAGTGTCCCATCTCTTATGTGAAAAAAGAGCTGAAAGTTGATCTACTAAATAAATGGTCCTCGCTTTGGGCTAGTAGCATGAATGACGCTGTTACAAGAGTGCTGTAATTTCCTACAGTTCATGACAGACTGCCGATGAAATATTTCGAACCATCATTCGTTTTAACTCAATTTATGACGGGACATGGTAAATCTTACATTCAAAGATTTCTCATACCCTCTATTGATGGATATTTTTGTCCATGTGGACATGATGAACAAACTGTCGAACATCTTGTTTTAGACTGTCCATTTCATGGTTACAAACACCACATGCTAAAGAAGCATTTAAATAAGTGTAATAAGGTTTTGGGTTATCCAATGATTGACTTTTTAAAAAACCAATGCTGTTTCACAGAATTTAAAATATTTGTCAACAAAGTTTTTAAAACGCTGTGATCAATTCTCACAACAATTTATATGAACTTTCTTTTTTAATATAACTTTGTAATGTTTTGTGTTTATATTCACTTTTGTTTATTGTTTACTGCCACATTTTAAAATTTTCTCCATGTCATAATTATAACAAACTTATTTTGAAACTATAGCCCTAGCATACCTATGTAAAATAGGGCTCTTGTACTTGGATATTTAATAAATAAATAAATAATGCATTTTAAAAGTTAATTATGAATTATTTAAAAAATTGTCAAGGGATTTTAAACGTCATTAGATATTCCACTACATCTTATTACTGGTAATTAATATGTGACTTAGATATTAAAAAATACTTTGGAATTATGACTATAAACAGCAATGGATATTTAATTGTCCTTTTGGAGAATTAAGATTAAAATACCAGAGAACCGAAACAATGTACTGGGCTGAACACGCTAGTACTAACTTCCTGCATTCACTTCAAGCATAATATGCTATATACTATGGCTAGGTTAACAATAACTGTACCTAAAACTGAAGTGAATATCAACACATACAGTTAATGAGCACAAGACTCATACAGGGAGTAAGAATTTAAATAACGGCGAAATCAGGTAAACGGGATAAGTCCAATAGTTTGTACGTTAGTATAAAGAGGGTGTTAAGATATTTTCATGAAATTGATCCCAAAAGTCTTACTCTGACACGCTTATGCCTACTCTATTCGCTCGCCCCCTCTCATCACTCTCTCTCTCTCTCTCTCTCTCTCTCTCTATTTCTCTCCTCTCTCCATTGCGCTTCATTCGCTCTCTTCCTCGCTCTCGGAAACTTCATTAAGCTACAACATGGGGTCATTTCAGGCTTCCATAACTTGGTAAATAGAGTTCTTGATCGTTATAGTCCAATAACCAAGTTTCACTGGTGAAAGTCGATCATTATTTTCTACAACAGCCGTCACATTTTACAAAGCTTTTGATGTAATTGAAAGTATTGTGTTTACCATATAATAGCCCTCGATAAGTAGGCGGTGCTTGCAAATTATAGGCTGGGAGTAATAAGTGATGACATTTTACAAAGCTCTTGGTGTAATTGAAAGTATTGTATTTACCGACTTAGGAGCTTATTTCCAAAAGGTCTCTTGTCCATCTAACAAAAATGTTGGGAAAAGCAAAGAACGTTGAAATGATGTATAAACACACAAAATTTATATATGCATTATTGTAACTGCAATTTATGTTGTTGCCTAGTATTTTAGACAACTTAAATGCTTTTTACTGCACATTTGGACTTATAATTGACGATACAAGTTTGGACAAGAGACCTTCTGGAAATAAAGACTGGATAATGGACGTTTTGGAAATAAAAACAATGGACAAGGGTCATTTTGTTTACAAAAAAAAAAAGATATCATGGAATTTATTGAATTTATTTTGGCTTTGTTTACACAAAATTATTTCAAGTAACTTAAAATTAATGCAGGCTACATAAAATTTCAAGTGCCATTCAATAACATTTTAGTAGTGTGGTTTTGATGATGACGACACAGGAGGAGCGGAGGAGCCGCTGACGTCACTTCCGGTCAGCTGATTATGACGTCACGGAGGAGCGGCGGAGCCGCTTACGTCACGAGTGGGCGTGGCTTATGACGTCACCACCTACGTCATGGCCACGTGATTCAAAATGGCGACAGTTCCGGTTCCTATTGCAAATGGCGGCACTTCCCGTTCCTATTTCAAATGGCGGACGAAGCGCGAAATTCAAAATCATAATGGCGCTAAATTTGAAAATGTATGAAAATGGATGTGTTTCCGGTTCCTATGGATAAAGCGCGAAATTCAAAAGTATAATGGTGGTAAATATGAAAACTATATATTGGAAATTTAAAATGTTGACGTTTCCGGTTCCTAAGGACCAGGCGCGAAATTCAAAATTATAATGGCGGTTAATTCAAAAACTGTATGAAAATGGTTGTGTTTCCGGTTCCTATTTCAAATGGCGGATAAAGCGCGAAATTTAAAATTGTATATTGGTAGAAGGCATGACATTTTGAAAATTAAAAAATGGCGGACAAATCGTATGATTCAAAAATGGTAAAGTTCAAGTTGTTGTCTAGCACAAGATTTTATAATGTTACATTGTACAAGTGTTATGAAACAGGAATATGCATCATTACTGTAACAGGAAGCGGTCAAGGTCACACGTCAGCACATTCCACATTCCTGAGTATCTAGTTACATAAGGTGTATGTTATAACCAACACTTTGTTCTGCATGAAAATATATCCTAACTAAGTGATCACGTGATTCAATGGTGATATATTTAAAAATTACAAATGAGAAATTTAAAATTATATTTCGACTGTTATCTTATAACATTACTATATATTAAGCGATGACATTACAACATACTTACGTGGTCACGTGATTCAAAATAGCGTCGGTTCCGGTTCCTATTGCAAATGGCGGCACTTCCCGTTCCTAATTCAAATGGCGGACGAAGCGCGAAATTCAAAATTTAGAAATTCATAATTAAAATGGCCACGTTTCCGGGGCGGATCAAGCGCGAAATTCAAAATTTGGGAATTTATAATGAAAATGGCTACGTTTCCGGTTCCTATTTCAAATGGCGTAAGGTGGGAAATTTAAAATTTGTATATTGTTAGATGGCGGGTGATTTGAAAATTGCAAAAGGTGGAAATTGGATATTACAATTAATTGCAAATGGCGGATGGTGGGAAATTTAAAGTTTATATATTGGTAAATGAAAGGAGGAATGTTTTACAACATGGCGGCATCGCTTACGTCATCAGAGGAATGCTATACCCTATCTCAACAGTGGATTGTTTTATGACGTCATTGCAGGAGCCGCAGGATTGATTACGTCATTGCAGGAGCCGCAGGATTGATTACGTCTTTGCAGGAGTCGATGACATCATTGCAGGAGCCGATGACGTCATTGCAGGAGCCGCAGGAGAAGCTGACGTCACAAGTGGATTGAGCAGATTAGATAATGTGACAGGTGGAATGTTTTTATGACGTCACAGCAGATTTCAACTTTATGTCTTTTTTTTAGGAAGTATTACTCTACGTTCCCACGTTTCGTCACGTACGTCAGAACAACGCATAAATGCAGCGTCATATTCCACCACATAGGTTTCCTGTAAGATGACTATTTCAGTAAAAATATCCCTGAGGTCGACTCAGCCTGGAGTAAATGTGGTCGCTGCCTCCGTTGCGAATGTCAAAAATCTAAACCTCCTTATTTATTATCAGACACCATCGAAAGTGTATATGGTAGCTATCGTCTTAAAACTATATTTTTCCATCAGATATTAAATTTAGCCCTGAGGTCTACTCAGCCTCTGGCTTAGCGGATAGTCATAAATTTTGCTATCATGATCTTACGTATCGAATGAGCTTCAATAATATTAAGTTAATAATTATAGGTTTTTTATAATGCCGATACAGAAAGCCATCGATTTATTTAAACATATACGTACAGAGATTTGTGAATACACATTCAGAGCTAGCATTGTTTCATTGTACGTGCAGAGATTTGCTTAGTTAGCAAAAGCCTCAGCTCTCCATGCATGTTATCTCTCTTTCTATGCGGCGGTCATATAACGATGTACACCTTCATTTACTCTTATACGCTATTTTGCAACTTCATTCATTGAGACTATATCCTTTTAAATACCAATCGCGCATATTATAAAATCGCAAGCCAGTACCTTTAAATTTTAAATCCTAAACATAGCCCATGTCTTGTGTATTACATATTAAATTAGTATTATTAGTCAACAGTATTTTATTGCGGTATATTAAAAACTTATATTGTAATATTCCAACGCTGAATGGGTCTTAGTTCGATTCCCGGTCAGTAATGACATAT
Organism: Ectobius pallidus; assembly: GCA_964059195.1. Taxonomy (NCBI): domain Eukaryota; kingdom Metazoa; phylum Arthropoda; class Insecta; order Blattodea; family Ectobiidae; genus Ectobius; species Ectobius pallidus. Next base: position 63,520,758 of record CAXKWD010000001.1, read on the forward strand.
GACTTGTATATTATTCTGCTTATAGACACATTACAGGAAAATGAATATTTTATTTCCGCTAGCATATAATGTTTCAGAAAAGCGCTGATCAGATTTTCGCGTTGCGAGATTATATTTCGCATACGTTATCTATTTAATGTGTGAATTCGCGAACATGTATTTTCACAAGGATGAAAAGCGAAATATCTAATTACGCTGAATTAAGATTAACATATATTTGACTTGTCGCGAGGCTAGAAGTAAATACGTCATCATTATTTCCATTGGTGGAAAATATATTTGCCAAGTCGTGAGGCTAGAATTTATTACGTCATCATTACTTTTATTCCTACTGTTGCGAGACTATTTCATAACGTCATCAGTACAGACCTACTTCTCGTGTAATGTTTGGCCGCTAGCTTTTAAATAGGAGGTTGAAAGTTGCAATACATTCATTTGAAGCGCCACGGAGTTTTAGAGTTTTGATGATTAAATTGTCAAATTGTTTACTTTATACATCACAGAACAGTCCAATTACAAATAGTAGAAACTCAAAATAGCTGAATTTTGAGTTTTCAAAACTTACAATTTTTTCCATATTTAGACTTTGAATTAAATTTATGTTTTTATTTTACAAAATCAGCATTAATTTTTACTATTATCCACAACGGTGGCGCGGTTCCAAACACCCTCAATGTCTTCCACTGATGTTTTATAAAGTCGTTATTATATTCAAATTATATTTTAATTTCAAGGTGGTCGGTGTTAGAGCTTGTTCCGTGAATATGTCATCCTCAGATCCAACTAAGTTTTAACTTTTGCTTCCATCCGTATATATTTTCATTGTATAATCCACATGTTCTTCCACTTTGCTAATTACTCTTAAGTCCACTGGATGAAGCCAAATTTATAGATAAAATGTTTGGTTTAACATTTTTCCCTGTTTACTGCTTTGTATAATATGACTGCTTCCTCTATCTTAATGATAATTAGACTTATTCCTGTTATCATGCATAATGCATCATTTAACATGGTTCGAAAAGTTTTATAAATTCGTATGTTTATAAGTCTTTACACCCTCATGTACTCTGTCCAGTTGTACTATCTTATCGAAACATTTATTCAAACTAAAGCACCACACAAATATTGATTGTTATTCATAAGTCTATTTGAAAATACGTGGTATAATATCCTGTTAACTATTAGTTTTTAAATATCTTTTCCTACGATATGTAGCAAGCTTATTGATCGAATTTTGAGACTTTGCTGCTGTTTTCTTTTCCAGATTTTAATATTGGGATTATTTTGGCTTTTTTCCATAGATTTAGGGAATTTTTTATTTGTTAATCATCCACTATCCATCATCGTTTCTCATTATTACATTTTGCTTCATAGTGTTGCTCTTTACACATTTCTCGCATTAAATCATTATTCTTTATAATGTGGTACCTTCTCATTAGCATACAAATGTCATAGATTTTTACCTAATTTACACCATCATGCTTTGAATTAGTTTCTTAACTTTCCACCATTTTTTAACTTAACCTATACAATATTCCATCATTTTTTTCTTTTTATCATACAACCTACCTAATTATCCTCACAAAATGGGATTATTACCAAGTTAACATACATTTTTTCTATAATACATCACAAGTTTAGCGGTTAAAGATAATATGCTTATTGTTTTTACATGTTCTATAACGGGATACTACACCAGTTCTATCATTGCCTCTGAACTCGACATGTCTTAGGCCCATATTTTAACTGCACTTGATACAAATATAATTTTTTACGAGATCTTCATCATAATTTACAGAGCACCTAATAGTTACTTGTAATATTGTTTTAAATTTAAAGTCATTGTATCCGATAGTCTTCACAATATTTCATTTTAATTTTTCGGTTATGTTCGTTCTATATAGGTATTTCATTTCTACAGTCAAGCTATATAACCTTAAAGGGTCACGTCCTACTTCGTATCAACCGCTCATTCTACAATATTTCATGTCGGTACTAGGTGATAATATTAATGTCTAAGTTGTAAGCACAACGGTTTTTCAAATACGAGCTACCATTTCTTTATACAGCTGAATCTTCAGAAGTCCTTACAAAGGTCAGTACATACCGTTTTAAGGTTTTTATTCAGATAAATCCGCTCACGATTGGTATATACCCACTACAAATCCACAGCGTAGATATTAGCTCTAACGATAACATACAGTCTTTTCTCATCCATCCATCTGTATTTGTTCTTTCCATTTCCTTTTTCCACTTGAAATAATTTCGGTGTACACTTATTTATAGTATTTATCTTTATAAATAGCAAATATCAGTACTCATTAAGAATTAAATTACGTTTACTAGTATTAGACAGACACCAATATATTCCTGACGACGAAACATACCTAATGATGCATTACAACCCTAAGAAGTTCTCTTTTGTGGTACCTTCTCATTAGTATACAAACGTCATAGATTTTTACCTAATTTACACCATCATGTTTGAATTAGTTTCTTAGTTTTCCGCCATTTTTTAACTTAACCTCAACTATTTTCCATCAATTTTTTCTTTTTATCATACAACATACCTAATTATCCTCACAAAATGGGATTATTACCAAGTTAACATACATTTTTTCTATAATACATCACAAGTTTAGCGGTTAAAGATAATATGCTTAAGTTCTCATCATTACTTAATTTGCCTTTGAACTCGACATGTTCATCATTCCAGTCTTAGACATAATATTTTAAATGCACTTGATACAAATATATGTATTTTTTACGAGATCTTTATCATAATTTACAGAGCAATATCGTTTTAAATTTAAAGTCATTGTATCCACTAGTCTTCACATTATTTCATTTTACTTTTTCGGTTATGTTCGTTCTATATATTCCAGTTCTACATCAGTTCTACTTATGAGGCTTTTTTGACCAATGCAATTATTCACCTCGTATCATTATAACATCTACTAAGAAACCTTTTTTTAGGTGGTAAATAAGGTGAAGAACTAAATGAATGAATAAATCCAATGTAATTAAAATGTATTCTTTTGTAAGTTATTTCATAACTAGATTTTCTCACGTTTGACAAAGCACAGTTTTCCTTATCCTCTCCTATTCCTAATTCCTAGGATGAGGGACTGTGAAATAAAAAACACAACTCAGGATTATAGGGTAAGTTTTCTTCTACCACAGAACTCCATAGATGTAGGATTCGGTGTGCTGCTACAACTCTACATCTAGGTAATTATGTTTTATGCAGTCGGAGAACAAAATGTCCATTTCTACCAACCATCGATGTATACATGATAATTTCGCTTCTTTTAAGTAGAAGGTGGGAAGGTTTTTGATAGTACGACTCATGCATTCCAACATGCAGTTTATAAGGTCTTCCATACGCCTCAGTCTTATTGTTTACGATAGATTCAATGTATGAAGTTCGTATAAGATTCCTATCTTTTTTCATGCTATGATTTTTCTATCCTTCAATTCATATATGATTTCTTGTATCCCGCTATGATGAGAATAATTCCCTGCCGCTGTCGAGGACACAAGTTTACATAATCTATCAATGAGATCATTCGGATCATGCCAATATGCTTATTGTTTTTACATGTTCTATAACGGGATACTTCACCAGTTCTAACATTGCCTCTGAACTCGACCTGTCTTAGACCCATATTTTAAATGCACATAACACAAACATAAATTTTTACGAGATCTTTATCGTAATTTACAGACCATCTATGTGTCTATACCAGTTGTAATATTAGTTAATGCTAATATTGTTTTAAATTTAAAGTTATTGCATCCGTTAATCTTCATTATATTTCATTTTACTTTTTCGTCTATGTTCGTTCTATATATAACATTTCTACTTCAGTTCTACTTATGAGTCATCTTTGACCTTCTCATTGTAACATCTACTAAGAAACCTTAGGAAAAGAATTCTTTAAATCTAGTTCTAATATCTAATTTTCCATCTTTAACCATGGCTTTTTTCTAGTTAGAACTAGTTTTAACTGGCTTTTTTCTACTTACGAATGATGGATGAACGTTCGCGTTCCCTCTGAAACTGCATTCTACATACAAGTGTTGTAATCTTAGTAGTCTTGCTAACATTAACCTGTTGCTCTTTACGTATGATTCAACAAGTAATATGTGTAAGATATGATTAAAATTATCTTTTTGTTAGACATCCTGAGAGTTGATGTAAGGTAAATATACAAGTCCATTCCTAGAAGAATTAGACCAAGACAAAGACCAAGACCAAGACCAAGACCAAGACCAAGACCAAGATCAAGACCAAGACCAAGACCAAGACCAAGACACGAACAACACTATCATTATTTTAGTCATATCTGCTACAGGATTTGGGATGAAGTGAAACATTTTATAACGAGAAACTATATAAAACAAACGGCACAGGTTTACAGACTCTAAAATTTCATAAGGCATCACTAAGGATATTCTATCTGACTAGGACATATACGTATGGAAAATGAAAAACATGCACATTTGTTTGTATCTTTTCTTTTTATTGTATCCATCACCCATTATTCATAACTCAACTTATAGTGTGAGACATATTATATCATAGCTTTGGTTAGGTTAGGATAGGTTAGTTATGTTAGGTTAGGTTAGGTTAGCAGGATGATATTTTAAAATTATTTCTACATTAATGAAAATTCTAAGTTAGGTTAGGTAGGTTATGTTGGGTTAGGTTAGGTTATGTTATGTTAGGTTAGGTTAGGTTATGTTAGGTGAGGTTAGCAGGATATTTTAAAATTATTTCTACATTAATGAAAATTCTAAGTTAGGTTAGATTGGTAATGAAAATTCTAAGTTAGGTTAGATTGGTTATGTTGGGTTAGGTTAGGTTATGTTAGGTTAGGTTAGGTTATGTTATGTTATGTTAGGTTAGGTTAGCAGGATGATATTTTAAAATTATTTCTAGAAACATTGATTAAATGTGCCAAGGAACTTAGCCTTTCTATCAATGTAGAAATAATTTTAAAATATCCTGCTAACCTAACCTAACATAACATAAGCTAACCTAACCTAACATAACCTAACCTATCCCAACATAACCAATCTAACCTAACTTAGAATTTTCATTACCAATCTAACCTAACTTAGAATTTTCATTAATGTAGAAATAATTTTAAAATATCCTGGTAACCTAATCTAACATAATATAACCTAACCTAACCTAACGAAACATAACCTAACATAACCAGACATAACCTACCTAACCTAACTTAGAATTTTCATTAATGTAGAAATAATTTTAAAATATCATCCTGCTAACCTAACCTAACCTAACATAACTAACCTATCCTAACCTAACCAAAGCTATGATATAATATGTCTCACACTGTAAGTTGAGTTATGAATAATGGGTGATGGATACAATAAAAAGAAAATATACAAACAAATGTGCATGTTTTTCATTTTCCATACGTATATGTCCTAGTCAGATAGAATATTCTTAGTGATGACTTATGAAATTTTAGAGTCTGTAAACCTGTGCCGTTTGTTTTATATAGTTTCTCGTTATAAAATGTTTCACTTCATCCCAAATCCTGAAGCAGATATGACTAAAATGATGATGGTGTTGTTCGTGTCTTGGTTTTGGTCTTGGTCTTGGTCTTGGTCTTGGTCTTGGTCTTGGTCTTGGTCTTGGTCTTTATCTTTGTCTTGGTCTTGGTCTAATTCTTCTAGGAATGGACTTGTATATTTACCTTACATCAACTCTCAGGATGTCTAACAAAAAGATAATTTTAATCATATCTTACACATATTACTTGTTGAATCATACGTAAAGAGCAACAGGTTAATGTTAGCAAGACTACTAAGATTACAACACTTGTATGTAGAATGCAGTTTCAGAGGGAACGCGAACGTTCATCCATCATTCATAAGTAGAAAAAGCCAGTTAAAACTAGTTCTAACTAGAAAAGAGCCATGGGTAAAGAAGGAAAATTAGATATTAGATCTAGATTTAAAGAATTCTTTTCCTAAGGTTTCTTAGTAGATGTTATAATGAGAAGGTCAAAGATGACTCATAAGTAGAACTGAAGTAGAAATGTTATATATAGAACGAACATAGACGAAAAAGTAAAATGAAATATGGTGAAGATTAACGGATGCAATAACTTTAAATTTAAAACAATATTAGCATTAACTAATATTACAACTGGTATAGACACATAGGTGGTCTGTAAATTACGATAAAGATCTCGTAAAAATTTATGTTTGTGTTATGTGCATTTAAAATATGGGTCTAAGACAGGTCGAGTTCAGAGGCAATGTTAGAACTGGTGAAGTATCCCGTTATAGAACATGTAAAAACAATAAGCATATTGGCATGATCCGAATGATCTCATTGATAGATTATGTAAACTTGTGTCCTCGTCAGCGGCAGGGAATTATTCTCATCATAGCGAGATACAAGAAATCATATCTGAATTGAAGGATAGAAATTTCATAGCATGAAAAAAGCGAGGAATCTTATACGAACTTCATACATTGGCTCGATCGTAAACAATAAGACTGAGGCGAATGGAATACATTATAAACTGCATGTTGGATTGCATGAGTCGTACAATCAAAAACCTTCCCACCTTCTACTTAAAAGAAGCGAAATTATCATGTATACATCGATGGTTGGTAGAAATGGACATTTTGTTCTCCGACTGCATAAAACATAATTACCTAGATGTAGATTTGTAGCAGCACACCGAATCCTACATGTATGGAGTTCTGTGGTAGAGGGAAACTTACCCTATAATCCTGAGTTGTGTTTTTTATTTCACAGTCCCTCATCCTGGGAATTACGAATAGGAGGGGATAGGGAAAACTGTGCTTTGTCAAACGTGAGAAAATCTAGTTATGAAATAACTTAAAAAAGAATACATTTTTATCACATTGGATTTATTCATTCATTTGGTTCTTCCCCTTATTTACCACCTAAAAAAGGTTTCTTAGTAGATGTTTTAATGATACGAGGTGAATAATTGCATTGGTCAAAAAAGCCTCATAAGTAGAACTGATGTAGAACTGGAATATATGGAACGAACATAACCGAAAAAGTAAAATGAAATAATGTGAAGACTAGTGGATACAATGACTTTAAATTTAAAACGATATTGCTCTGTAAATTATGATAAAGATCTCGTAAAAAATACATCTATTTGTATCAAGTGTATTTAAAATATTATGTCTAAGACTGGAATGATGAACATGTCGAGTTCAAAGGCAAATTAAGTAATGATGAGAACTTAAGCATATTATCTTTAACCGCTAAACTTGTGATGTATTATAGAAAAAATGTATGTTAACTTGGTAATAATCCCATTTTGTGAGGATAATTAGGTAGGTTGTATGATAAAAAGAAAACATTGATGGAAAATAGTTTAGGTTAAGTTAAAAAATGGTGGAAAACTAAGAAACTAATTCAAACATGATGGTGTAAATTAGGTAAAAATCTATGACATTTGTATACTAATGAGAAGGTACCACAAAAGAGAACTTCTTAGGGTTGTAATGCATCATTAGGTATGTTTCGTCGTCAGGAATATATTGGTGTCTGTTTAATACTAGTAAACGTAATTTAATTCTTAATGAGTACTGATATTTGTTAATTATAAAGATAAATACTATAAATAAGTGTACACCGACATTATTTCAAGTGGAAAAAGGAAATGGAAAGAACAAATACAGATGGATGGATGAGAAAAGACTGTATGTTATCGTTAGAGCTAATATCTACGCTGTGGATTTGTAGTGGGTATATACCAATCGTGAGCGGATTTATCTGAATAAAAACCTTAAAACGGTATGTACTGACCTTTGTAAGGACTTCTGAAGATTCAGCTGTATAAAGAAATGGTAGCTCGTATTTGAAAAACCGTTGTGCTTACAACTTAGACATTAATATTATCACCTAGTACCGACATGCAATATTGTAGAATGAGCGGTTGATACGAAGTAGGACGTGACCCTTTAAGGTTATATAGCTTGACTGTAGAAATGAAATACCTATATAGAACGAACATAACCGAAAAATTGAAATGAAATATTGTGAAGACTATCGGATACAATGACTTTAAATTTAAAACAATATTACAAATAACTATTAGGTGCTCTGTAAATTATGATGAAGATCTCGTAAAAAATTATATTTGTATCAAGTGCATTTAAAATATGGGCCTAAGACATGTCGAGTTCAGAGGCAATGTTAGAACGGGTGTAGTATCCTGTTATAGAACATGTAAAAACAATAAGCATATTATCTTTAACCGCTAAACTTGTGATGTATTATAGAAAAAATGTATGTTAACTTGGTAATAATCCCATTTTGTGAGGATAATTAGGTAGGTTGTATGATAAAAAGAAAAAATTGATGGAATATTGTGTAGGTTAAGTTAAAAAATGGTGGAAAGTTAAGAAACTAATTCAAAACATGATGGTGTAAATTAGGTAAAAATCTTAGACATTTTTATACTAATGAGAAGGTACCACATTAGAAAGAATAATGATTTAGTGCAATAAATGTGTAAAGAGCAACACTATGAAGCAAAATGTAATAATGAGAAACGATGATGGATAGTGGATGATTAACAAATAGAAAATTCCTTAAATCTATGGAAAAAAGCCAAAATAATCCCAATATTAAAACCTGGAAAAGAAAACAGCAGCAAAGTCTCAAAATTCGATCAATAAGCTTGCTACATATCGTAGGAAAAGATATCTAAAAACTAATAGTTAACAGGATATTATACCACGTATTTTCAAATAGACTTATGAATAACAATCAATATTTGTGTGGTGCTTTAGTTTGAATTAATGTTTCGATAAGATAGTAAAACTGGACAGAGTACATGAGGGTGTAAAGATTTATAAACATACGAATTGATAAAACTTTTCGAACCATGTTAAATGATGCATTATGCATGATAACAGGAATAAGTCTAATTATCATTAAGATAGAGGAAGCAGTCATATTATACAAAGCAGTAAACAGGGAAAAATGTTAAACCAAACATTTTATCTATAAATATGGCTTCATCCAGTGGACTTAAGAGTAATTAGCAAAGTGGAAGAACATGTGGATTATACAATGAAAATATATACGGATGGAAGCAAAAGTTAAAACTTAGTTGGATCTGAGGATGACATATTCACGGAACAAGCTCTAACACAGACCACCTTGAAATTAAAATATAATTTGAATATAATAACGACTTTATAAAACATCAGTGGAAGACATTGAGGGTGTTTGGAACCGCGCCACCGTTGTGGATCATAGTAAAAATTAATGCTGATCTTGTAAAATAAAAACATAAATTTAATTCAAAGTCTAAATATGGAAAAAATTGTAAGTTTTGAAAACTCGAACCTTCTGCTATTTTGAGTTTCTACTATTTGTAATAGGACTGTTACGTGATGTATAAAGTAAACAATTTGACCAAGTCCGTTTGTAGAACGGTGAACGAAAGCAGCGTACATAAAAATAGGTAATGCATATTTAATCATCTAAACTCTAAAACTCCGTGGCGCTTCAAATGAATGTATTGCAACTTTCAACCTCCTATTTAAAAGCTAGCGGCCAAACATTACACGAGAAGTAGGTCTGTACTGATGACGTTATGAAATAGTCTCGCAACAGTAGGAATAAAAGTAATGATGACGTAATAAATTCTAGCCTCACGACTTGGCAAATATATTTTCCACCAATGGAAATAATGATGACGTATTTACTTCTATCCTCGCGACATGTCAAATATATGTTAATCTTAATTCAGCGTAATTAGATATTTCGCTTTTCATCCTTGTGAAAATACATGTTCGCGAATTCACACATTAAATAGATAACGTATGCGAAATATAATATCGCAACGCGAAAATCTGATCAGCGCTTTTCTGAAGCATTATATGCTAGCGGAAATAAAATATTCATTTTCCTGCAATGTGTCTATAAGCTGAATAATATACAAGTCATATGTCATTACTGACCGGGAATCGAACTAAGACCCATTCAGCGTTGGAATATTACAATATAAGTTTTTAATATACCGCAATAAAAATACTGTTGACTAATAATACTAATTTAATATGTAATACACAAGACATGGGCTATGTTTAGGATTTAAAATTTAAAGGTACTGGCTTGCGATTTTATAATATGCGCGATTGGTATTTAAAAGGATATAGTCTCAATGAATGAAGTTGCAAGATAGCGATAAGAGTAAATAAAGGTGTACATCGTTATATGACCGCCGCATAGTAAGAGAGATAACATGCTTGGAGAGCTGAGACTTTTGCTAACTAAGCAAATCTCTGCACGTACAATGAAACAATGCTAGCTCTGAATGTGTATTCTCAAATCTCTGTACGCGTATGTTTAAATAAATCGATGGCTTTCTGTATGGGCATTATAAGAAACCTATAATTATTAACTTAATATTATTGAAGCTCATTCGATATGTAAGATCATGATAGCAAAATTTATGACCATCCGCTAAGCCAGAGGCTGAGTAGACCTCAGGGCTAAATTTAATATCTGATGGAAAATATAGTTTTAAGACGATAACTACCATATACACTTTCGATGGTGTCTGATAATAAATAAGGAGGTTTAGATTTTTGACATTCGGAACGGAGGCAGCGACCACATTTACTCCAGGCTGAGTCGACCTCAGGGATATTTTTACTGAAATAGTCATCTTACAGAAAACCTATGTGGTGGAATATGACGTTGCATTTATGCGTTGTTCTGACGTACGTGACGAAACGTGGGAACGTAGAGTAATACTTCCTGAAAAAAGACATAAAGTTGAAATCTGCTGTGACGTCATAAAAACATTCCACCTGTCACATGATCTAATCTGCTCAATCCACTTGTGACGTCAGCTTCTCCTACGGCTCCTGCAATGACGTCATCGGCTCCTGCAATGATGTCATCGGCTCCTGCAATGACGTAATCAATCCTGCGGCTCCTGCAATGACGACATCGGCTCCTGCAATGACGTAATCAATCCTGCGGCTCCTGCAATGACGTCATAAAACAATCCACTGTTGAGATAGGTCATAGTATTCCTCTGATGACGTAAGCGATGCCGCCATGTAGTAAAACATTCCTCCTGTCGTCTACCAATATATAAACTTTAAATTTCCCACCATCCGCCATTTGGAATTGTAATATCCAATTTCCACCTTTTGCAATTTTCAAATCACCCGCCATCTAACAATATACAAATTTTAAATTTCCCACCTTACGCCATTTGAAATAGGAACCGGAAACGTAGCCATTTTCATTATAAATTCCCAAATTTTGAATTTCGCGCTTGATCCGCCCCGGGAAACGTGGTCATTTTAATTATGAATTTCTAAATTTTGAATTTCGCGCTTCGTCCGCCATTTGAATTAGGAACGGGAAGTGCCGCCATTTGCAATAGGAACCGGAACCGACGCCATTTTGAATCACGTGACCACGTAAGTATGTTGTAATGTCATCGCTTAATATATAGTAATGTTATAAGATAACAGTCGAAATATAATTTTAACTTTCTCATTTGTAATTTTTAAATTTAGCGCCATTGAATCACGTGATCACTTAGTTAGGATATATTTTCATGCAGAACAAAGTGTTGGTTATAACATACACCGGATGTAACTCGATACTCAGGAATGTGGAATGTGCTGACGTGTGACCTTGACCTCTTCCTGTTACAGTAATGATGCATATTCCTGTTTCATAACACTTGTACAATGTAACATTACAAAATCTTGTGCTGGACAACAACTTGAACTTTACCATTTTTGAATCATACGATTTATCCGCCATTTTTTACTTTTCAAAATGTCATGCCTTCTACCAATATACAATTTTAAATTTCGCGCTTTATCCGCCATTTGAAATAGGAACCGGAAACACAACCATTTTCATACAGTTTTTGAATTAACCGCCATTATAATTTTGAATTTCGCGCCTGGTCCTTAGGAACCGGAAACGACAACATTTTAAATTTCCAATATATAGTTTTCATATTTACCACCATTATACTTTTGAATTTCGCGCTTTATCCATAGGAACCGGAAACACATCCATTTTCATACATTTTCAAATTTAGCGCCATTATGATTTTGAATTTCGCACTTCGTCCGCCATTTGAAATAGGAACGGGAAGTGCCGCCATTTGCAATAAGAACCGGAACTGTCGCCATTTTGAATCACGTGGCCATGACGTAGGTGGTGACGTCATAAGCCACGCCCACTCGTGACGTAAGCGGCTCCTCCGTTCCTCCGTGACGTCATAATCAGCTGACCGGAAGTGACGTCAGCGGCTCCTCTGACGTAAACGGAAGTGACGTCAGCGGCTCCTCCGCTCCTCCTGTGTCGTCATTATCAAAACCACACTACTCATTTTGAAAACTTTCAACGATAAGATGTAGGCCTGGCTTTCACCGGCTAAATGTAAAGAGTCCAAAGTTCTGTCGTTTGTTTCCTGTCACCTCTTGCTCGACCTCTTTTCGGTGTTTCTCTGGTGGTATATTTAAGCACAAAATTATCCTGTACAATTTTCTTATTTTCTGAATAAAATGCCTGATGAAATTTCCGAACATCTTGCATTGAAAGTTCCTTGCATTTGAATGAACCACCATGTTGACATTGAGGACTTTGGGGTAAAGCTTTTTATACATAGCCTAACGTTCTCTCTTTTTCATGAGTTTTTCCCACATTTCACTATTTTTCTTCCTTTTTCTACCTCTTCCTTCTGGACATGGTATGACAGCACCTGTGTGTTTTGTAATAACAGTAGGCCTACGTACCTTCTGCGTTGTCATTGTTGGGTTGACTTCCTTCCATTATTCAATGAATCTAGCGTAGTACACACACTAAAAATAGCAGAAAATGGAACAATTAAAAGTATTTCAAATAATTGATATTCTGATTCTCAATTCATTTTTGCTAATAGACTCGAAAGATATCTAAAAACAGACCAAACTTACCTTATTATATCAACAAAACCCACCGTTGAATAAAATATATTTTTATTTGGAGCTGTTCAGCAGGGCTACCACTTTATATTTTTTTTACAAAGATGACAAGCAAATCGAATTATTATCAAATAATATTAAGTTTCCTCTGTGCATGTGCTGTATTAGGTTCCTTGGACAAGAGACAATTTTGAAAAAAAATTATAGTCACCTCACAAGAATCAAATAGGACAAGAGACAGTTTGTTTCTAAAATATTTACTCTTTTGGTATCCTCCATTTTGTCTTTAATAAGCATGGACAAGAGACATTATGGAAAGAAACGCCAATTTGAAGTATGTTTCTTTCTGGTATAAAAGCAGTTTTGAAGCAAAATTTCACCGTATTTAGATGCAAAGAGATGTGAAGAAAATGGAGGTTGTCATAACTTAGTTTCGAAAATTTGTGGACAAGAGACCTTTTGGAATTGAACTCCACTATAATAGCCCTCGATAAGTAGGTGGTGCTTGCAAATTATAGGCTAGGAGTAATAAGTGATGATGCTTTACTTAACCAATTTAAGTGCATGTAGGCCCTACTCAGTATACAACAGGGGGCTGTGGTATAATTACAAGAATCAAGTTTTCTGATGGAAACTGGTTCAATAGCATTACATACTTCTACGAATCATTTTTGCGACATTTAATTAATGTTAACTATTTCACCAATACAGGCCTACGCTCTTTAATTGCCTATATGTTACTTATAAGGGTCGTCCAGAAATTAAAGAACGCTCTGGCATAACCAAGTAATAACAAAAGATATCAACATAAAACTTTATTTACAAAGGTACAGTACCCTACTCTAATTCTAAATGTAATCACCATTGCTGTCAAGACATTTATTGTAACGTGGTAGGCCTACCACAATGCTATACTCTTCTACCGCCAAAGACCTGAGCCAGGATGCCACTGCCACTTTGAGGTCTTCATTGGTTAGGAACCCTCTTCCACACAAAAAGTCATTTAGTTTCGGAAACTAGTGAAAATCGCTGGGTACTGGTCAGGGCTGTAAGGAGGATGTACAAAAATTTACCACTTAAAACGAAATTTTGCCTATGTTTGATTAGCAGAATGAGGGTGAGCGTTGTCGTACATAAAAAAATCTTATCAGGTGTCTCTTGTTTTGGATAGCGCGTCATAGTCGTTGAAGAGTTGCAGAATAGGCCTCTGCGTTTATTCCTTGTTTTCTTGGCAGAAACTCCAGGCTCAGATCTTTGGTGGTAGAAGAGTATAACATCGGCAATGAGAAGCTGATACCATTTTACAATAAATGCCTTGGCCGCAATGGTGGATACGTTGAGGAATAGAGTAAGGCAGTTGTCCCCAACCGGTACCGGTCCGCCCAAGGAACATCAAATTATTTCCATGTTATTTATTGTGGTGTATTTTTCTCGGGGTTGTGTGACTTTCCATGGACGAGAGGTTAACCGGGAGCTGAGAGATGTCAGCTAAGCCGCACCAATACCGCGCACGCGCAAAATATCGTGATATCGGAGCGGTTTTAGGTGACGTTTAGAGATGAGCGGCAGTGGCTTTGGTAAAGAGAAGGTGTGTATCGCTCTTCTCTCTGTTCACCGGTACTTGGTCATGTTTAAAGGTACTTGGTGTAGGCTACGTGCACATTGTGTTTGTAAAATTTAACCCACAAATTATCAAAAAATGAGTACGAGACAGAAGTCGTTAGAAAGTTTCCTTGGGAAAAAGAAAAGGCCCAGTGAAGAGACAGAAGAAGAGCCTTCAACATCAAAGAAACATGTAACTTTTAAAAGACAGTACCATGAGTCCTACTTGAAAAATGGATTTATCGGGACAGGTGATTCCCACACACCAAAACCGCTCTGCGTAGTTTGCGGCGACCAGCTCTCTAATAAGACAATGAAACTTTCAAAACTGCTTCGCCACTTGAACACCAAGCACCCTGGATTAAAAGACAAGCCCCTGGAGTATTTTGAAAGAAAAACGGGAACACGAAGGACAGAAGTTTATGATGGCCACTACATCAATAAAGGAGAATGCACTGACAGCATCATAACCGTAGCATGGCTAACCGTATTGCTAAGGCTAAAAATCCATTCACTATCGGTGAAGAGTTGATCTTGCCCTGCACTAAAGACATTTGCCGTGAACTTCTAGGAGAGGCTGCTGTGGAAAAGATAGCACATGTGCCTTTATCGGCTAGCACTGTGACTAGGCACATTGAGGAAATAGCCGAAGACATTGGGACACAATTGTCAGTGGCGGCTATTCAGGGGAAGTAGGTGAAGTAGCACTTCACCAGTATTTTCCCTTTACAATACGTATTTTTAAAGTTTATTTTCCATATCACGAATTGGTTTTTACTATAAATGTAATTGCCCGCCACGCCACCACCTGGTGGCAAAGCTAGGAGACACTGAGATCCTGAGAGCGCAGCGTGCTTTAAGTCGGCCGTGTGAAGGTGAACTGGAAACCACGCCCTCCGTTGCATGTGTGGTCTGTTCAAATAAAAAATGAGGATGGCAAGCAGCAGTTTTCTCGCTTATCACACGTCTGCTAGGTGACGAGAACAGACTACCCATGAAGCAGTCCCCCTTGTTCAGGCATTTTCTTCGCCGCGCCAGCACCTCACACTGTCAGCTCGGAGAAAGAGGTGGGTACGTTAGATCTTCCACCGTCTGACGGTCTAACGCCGCCAAATTCGAATGTGTTAAATTCAGAAAAACCCGGATTCTACAACCCCGATTAAGTATTCTGTCGCTCTGGGAACACTAAGCGACTTCCTCTACCTCGATCATTAAAAATACTATTTTCTCGTCTCTTATTCCATTTCCGGGGAACTCTCACGCGATTTGCCCTGCCCTAATTATTATTATTATTGTTGTTGTTATTATTAGTATTATTATTATCATCATTATTACTATCATTATTATTGTTATAATTATTATTATTTTTGTGCTATTTTCTCTCGTCACACAACTCACACAACGTTCGACGAGACGAGAGAAATTAGCAAAAAAATAATCGCGTGAGAGTTCCCGGAGATGGATTAAGAAAAGAGCAGTTTAGATAGGTCTACTAATAATAATTATTAGTTAATTATTAGTGGCATAAAAAAATGCCACATGCTTATATTAATAACGGAATTCGCCCAAAGCGGCTCGTGGCTTAAAACGAGGGTGTGCTGCAAATATAATTTCATACAGCAAACTTAAAATATTTTTAAAAATTGAGCCACGAGCCGCTATTGGGCGAATTCCGTTATTAACATAAGCATGTGGCATTTTTTTCTCTTCACCTAATTTTCCGGCCACGAGCCGCCACTGACAATTGTTGGAGGGGATTAATACATCATCGTGGTACGCACTCCAGGTTGACGAATCTACAGACATCAACAACAAGGCAATACTACTTGTTTATGTGTGATATCTACATCAGGAGGATGTGCATGAGGATTTGTTATGTGCACTACCTTTGTCAACCAAAACCTCAGGAGCTGAACTGTTCAAGTCATTGGATGGTTATACATCAGGACAACTAAAATGGTCCTTTTGTGTCGGCATATGCACAGATGGAGCTACTGTCATGACCGGACGACTGTCTGGTTTAACTGCTCGGATTAAGGAGGTTGAGCCTGAGAGTGAATCTATGCATTGTCTCATTCACAGGGAAATGCTGGCAAGCCGAAAAAATGTCACCGGAATTTAACAGGGTATTGATTCATGTCGTTAAAGTTATTAACCCCATCAAAGCACACGCCCTTAACTCGCGCCTGTTTGAGCAGCATTGTGAGGTGATGGACGCAGAGTACAGATGTCTTCTCTTGTTCACAGAAATAAGATAGTTATCCAGAGGAAAATCGCTAATCAGAGTATTTGAATTACGAGAGCCATTGTAAAGATTTCTCTCAGAAAAGAAGTCACCGCTGGGAGCATATTTCAGTGACAAGGTATTGGTCGCAAAACTGGCTTACCTGCGTGACATATTCAGCCTGCTCAATGAACTCAATCTGTGTCTTCAGGGGAAAATGTTAACTGTTTTCAAGTTGGCAGACAAAGTAGCTGCATTTAAAGCCAAACTGGAGTTATGACTACGGCGCGCGAACTGAGCCATTTTGGACAGGTTTCTGAAATTAGCGGAGATTTTAGGGGAGACTAAGCCTGAACATTCATTCTCCCAGTTGGTGCACGATCACCTGCCTTTGTTTTTAAAGGAGTTCGAGCGCTTCTTCCCAATCACAAAAGACCCACGAACTGGTAAGGAATGGATCCGCGACCCATTTGTCAACCATTCAGGCGAATCTAGCATGTCTGTGCAAGAAGAAGATCAACTGCTGGAGATTGCAAATGACGGCGGCCTTAAAACTACTTTCGAGACAACAACTCTACCGGTGTTCTGGATTAAAGTCTTGGCGGAATACCCTGAGATTGCCACCACAGCACTTAAATCTCTTTGCCATTTCCGACAACCTATCTGTGTGAAGCGGGGTTTTCTGAAGTGACAGCAACCAAAACAAAACAACGGAATAAAATGGACATAATCAACACACTTCGGGTGTTATTGTCTCCTATTATCCCCAGATGGAACCGTCTCGTTGCAAAAAAGCAAGCGCAGGGTTCTCATTCATTTAGCGTTCTAGTGAGTTAAAATGTTAGATCACTTTATATTAATTTTTTTGGTGTAACTTTATTTTAATTTATTTTATTTTGAAGGCATGTTTAAATACAATTAAGTTAAAATTATTAAATCAAAACAATATAAAATATAAACAATCAACGTCGTGGTTAAATTATCAAACGTTGACCGGTCCGCGACGATAAAAATGTTGGGGAGCACTGGAGTAAGGCACTGTATCTTTTGAAATAAAGGTTTGTGTTGATATCTTTCGTTATCATTTAGTTATGCCAAATCGTTCTTTACTTTCTGGTTGACCCTCGTATAACAAGTGAGAATAAATCTAAAATAAGCCAATGATGTTCATTAACAATTATTTATATCGACTATTCACATAAGCTAATATAGCCTACGTCACTTATGATTATGAAATGTAGGCCTATACCAATAACGAAATATTTTATATTCCTACATTTAATTTCTTGGGGAAAACAAGTGCCTTGTCGTGTCATCAGCTATAAAGATCATAGACCGTGAGTATTTTTCAATTATTTTCATCTTCCTACTGAGCTGTATAATTTTATTTTATGAATATAAAGTCCACCTATACTCAGTATGTAAGAATTTTTTTTAGACACCTAACATATTTTTAAAAACATAATTTATCCTATGACATTTTACCTCGTATAAAAGCAGCATAAGCTACTAGTCTATAAATATATAAAAACCTTATGTACATACTGTATGATACAATAGTCATAACCCTATTAAAAATTCTTAACACATTTAAAAATATGTTTAAAGTCCTTAAAAATGTAAGTCTTATAATAAAAAGCAGATGTCTCCTTCTTACGACGCGTTTCGACGTTAATTCGTCATCTTCAGGTGTATATTTTGAGTATTCGTGCAGACAGAATAGCTGTAGGTTACATGCTTATCCGTGGGTTGTTGGACGTGCACTTCCTGAAGAAGACGAATTAACGTCGCTAATAAACGTATGTTATTATTTCTTATATTTTATTCTTAAAATATTCATTTTAGGCCTAAAATAAACTCGTAATTTCGGCACTGTCTTCGCAGAATTACCTTATACATGGATGACAATTACATGCCGAAGTAGCTGTAACGTAATCAACGTTATGTTATCTTACCAAAGGAGAAACCACCTTGTTTTAATTTTCACTTCTCATTGAAAGGAATCAGCTCTCTTTTTAAACATAATATTTTAATGTCTTGGTACAAGGGTTTATTACGATATATTTTTATATCCAACAGGTAAATTCAATTAATTAACTTAATGAATTAGAATAAAGTTGAGCATTTTTTTTTTTCTGAAATTGTTCTTACATATTAAGTTCTGTGCCTCAGAACTACACTAGTGTATGACCATGTGAGTGATTTTACAGTACGAATAGAAGACAGTAAACTGTAATTTTATTCGTTAATTTCTGGAATTCGATTACAATATTTTTATCAGTAGCAGCTGTGTTATAAACCATATAAAACTGAGGATTTAAAAAGTTTCTGGACAAACGATATTATGGTTTTAAATCAACTGCATAATTAAAGAATGTTCTATGCTCTTCTCTGCACATAGCCTAGGTAATATGGTTTTAAAATATCTGATTAACTGAAGGATAAAATATACTTCTGTATGGATAGAGTCTAGTAAGTAAATATACGACACACTGGCTTTAATGTAGAATGGGACATAGGCTACTATAGTAGGTTTTGGCTATTTATTTATTTATTTTATTATTACAACTATTTGATTCAATCCACAGTCTGATAGGTACAAGAGTATAGCATTACCTCAAAATAACCAAAAAATGGACACACGATAGTGTGGTTTTGACGTACAGAATTATATAATTAAACTTAGAGGGATTAAGTATATTCGAAATGAGGATATAAACGAGGGAAACTTAAAGATAAAAATATGAATTTGAAAATATAACAATGAATGGTGTGAATTAGGTACGAAGTTGCAATATGGTAGTTACAGGAGGATTTATTATTTTTGCGACATCGTATTCCATTCCTCACAGAAAGCAGTTGTCCAATAAATTACTTCTGGGGGTCTCTGTCTCTCTCTTTTCTTCTTATTCACAGGAGGTGAAACTCAAGAGCCAAGGAAAAGTGAATTTAATGTATCGAAATAAAATGCGAATTTTAAGTTTTATTTCTTCCATTACTGGGAAGTTTTAAATGAAAGGGAGAGAGACAAGTGAATCTGAAAATATCGAAGTTAATATTCCGGAGGAGAACTGAACACATTAATTTTAATTTCTTTTATAACTTCTTCTGCATTCCAAATCCCCGCCTTCATTGTACAATTAAGTGGAGTGGTGACGTACTAAATAAATATACGTTGTTGTGAAATGCCCTAAAAATGTGCGTATATTTTTACTTCACCTTCTTATTTTTATTCTCGCTGGTCCTAAGTGCTTATAGGAATATTGATGTCCTTCTATCCCTCTGACAGTTCTATTCAAAATTAAGTCTTTTTCGCTTTACCTTAATCTTCACCTCTCTTAAGTTCTTTTCGAATTATTCATCCTCCTCATTCTTAGACTTGCAACTTTCTTCCGGCTTCTGCTCCCTCGTTTATTGTTTTCTTTGCGATTCTTTCTTCATACATTCTTATCGCTAGCCTTCTACATTCCAATAATCTTCCAGTGATGTCCTATTTGTATTTGGAGTTGATGTTATCTAGATTACTGTAGTTTAACGTGTTCATGTCTTTGGTTATATAACCTGTTTTTTTATAGGTCTACTTCCCTTCACTGATATATAGGCCTATCATTTATATATTCAGATCAATTTTATCGTTTTCTGGGAATACTTATGGTTTGGTTATACATGTAAACATAGGCTTTAATATTGTTTGATTCACATTCATTTTGGAAATTAGGCTACATATTCATTGTTTAATAAACTCCTGTATTAAAATAAAGAAATTTATTACCATTACTCTTGTGCCTATTTCAATAAATTTCAAGTCACAGTAGAATGTATGTGATTTCAAGTAACTTCATATTGCAGAAATAGTACTGTGGAATAAAAATTCAGTGGAGGTTTAGAGGACTACTATTTTCTTCACCTGCATATGAAATCTTACAACTTGCATTAAACTTCATACAAATAAATAAATATTGAATCAGACGCATTCTCTCTAAAAATATACATCTTTGAATGAAATTTGTCATCATTGTAATGCAACCTCAGTCAGTTGTAGATAAGTATAAATACCAGGACCTTCAGACATCATTAGGCCTCTAGTTTACTGTTAGCCAGGGTGGGGCAGCTGGGAAGGCAATGGCTTTCTGCTCCAACTTCAGTAATGTGTAGATATACTGCTATGTAAATGAATTCCTTCAGACAAAATTAAGCACACCGGCGAAACAAAACTGATGAGTCACAATTTTTTGTTAACATCAGTGTCTATTTTCAGAGATTACAGCGTGACACTAATCATTAGAGGATTGTTCCTTAGACTGTCAACTCCTCTGTTTTAGCTTCAAAACTCCAACTTTTGATTATAAATAGTAGTATCTAGGGCAAGGCATTTGATGATTTTGCATCTTTTTACACGAAAGTTAAAAGATAGCTCGAATTTATATAAATGTATATAGTGAAATAATTGATTAAATAAGGACAATTTACTTTTGCATTTTTTTGCTTTATTTTGCATTTTTCGTCATTTTCAAGGGACAGGAAATTTTTTGGGTATTTAAGGTCATTTACTGCATTTTTAGGTCATTTTAGGCATTTTTAGGTCGTTTTCGACATTTTTAGGTCTTTTTCGGCATTTTAGGTCATGTTTCAGTGGAGGCAAAAAAAGCTTTTCCATGTACAAACAATTTCTTTCAGACAAGAGATAATTTTTTTTATTTGAGAATCTCTGCCAGGTTAATTTTAATTAGGGACAATTTTATGAGCATGCCAGTTCAGAAAAAAAATCGCTAAGGGTGTCCAAGTAGTATAAATTTTACTTATTCTTTAGTAACAAGATAAGTGTGTGTTATATTGTAAATTCATATAATAAAGCACTGTCATCCGTTAAATTTTATTTAGCAATTCGTTACTAAAAAAAACTAAATATAAGTAATAATGGAAAATTTATTGGTCATTTTTTGAAAATCTTGTGTCACTTTTCACTATTTTTAGGTCATTAATGCTTTTCTTATGTTGCATTTTTTAACTATTTTATTGTCATTAAATGCCTTGCCCGAGTAATAAGCAATTTAAAATATTCTTAATCCATCGTTTAATTTAACGAACTCATCACAGCATATAATCATAACAGCATAAAATCCGTGAAAATAATGCCGAAAATAAGAAACTGTGTTTCGTATAAGAGTTTCGTATAACGTGCTTAAAACTGTCTAACCTTAATGTGACAATTTAATTTTCGTGTGATTTTTCTCTTTTGAGTTATTATTAAGTGCCAGTATGGTACTTTATAAGATTGTGTGGGGGACGAAAAATGTCTGTCCGTCCGTCCGTCCGTCCGTGTGTCTGTACGCGTTCTAACTCAAATACGCTTTATCGAATTTTAATGAAACTTGGTATACGCGTTTATAATGTCCATGGGAAGAACCCTATTGAAATTGGACCAAATCGGTTCACTGGTACCGGAGTAAAACCCAATTTAGTGTATATTTTAAAGGCGCCATAACTCACATACGCTTTATCGGATTATCATGAAACTTGGAATACCTATTTATAATGTCGATGGGAAGATGTCTTTTGATATTGGACCAAATCGGTTGGCCGGTACCGGAATAATACCCAATTTAGTGCCCTTTTATGGTATCATATAAGAAAAGGCGCGGTAACTCAAATACACTTTATCGGATTTTCATGAAACTTCGTATACTTATTTATAACAATCATGGCAATAAGCCTATTGAATTTGGACGTAATCGGTTGTCCAGTACCGAAATAAAGAGTAATTATCAGTCAAATTTATTATAATATTTTGGTTCAATTCGAAGCATTTTGATTGGCTCGCGGCCAACCAATCAGCGGGCGAGTCCCGTAACTAAGGTAAATAACGGGGAATTCTGGAACAAGCCTTCAATTCCTGTCGAAACCATCTTTAGTAAAGGAGGGTAAAAAGAAGGCACCTTCTTCAAATGCAAAATCAAATTCTCGGTTCTTTCTTATAGCGTCATCAATTAATGACAGCTTATAAAGCTTCCTTCAGTTGCCATGGACAGTTGACATCTACATGAAAAACAAATGTTCACATATTTACGATTATAGATGAAATGCTGTTGTATAATGACTAATTATTTTGCTAAAATTGATTACAATTAGATTAAAGCATTGAATTTTACTTCAGCCTATGTCAGATTTATAATCCCTGACCTCTTAATAAATAAAAACATTAAATTCTGAGAATTTGCATAAGTTGGTACGCTGCTTTAGTGAGGGCCAAATTCGCATTTATGACTCGAATATCGCGAATATTATGTTACCAATGAATGAAATAATACTATATTGTAACCTAAGAAAACTAGAAGGCTCGAAATATAGCCTAATCTCGAAATACGGTGATTTTTCTTTTCTGTGAGCTACGACGAGATAGTATTCTTTGGTATTGGACACTCAAAAGTCGCAGTGTGGTTTGGTCTTGGGGTAAGATGCTTGTCTAGTAATCAAGAGATATCACGTTCGAGTCCACCCTGAAGCAAATTTTTTTTATTATTATTATCAATTGTGTTAAATTGAGCCTATTCCATTCTTGTGTCCTATTTTGTCAATGTGCTTAAATAAGTATTACAGTTTTCTTTAAAAAAAACTGGGAATTCATTGTCTTTCATTGACCTACATCATTCCTAAAGAATAACATAAGCCTATAAATGTTATTTCACGAACAGAAACTAGCTTTAAAGTTATTGCGTTGCGTTAAAATTGCATAAGCCTATACTCAGAACAAAACTGCATACCACTAGGTGGAACTATCCTCTTCTTCAATGCATTTTGTAAAATGTTTACATACTTTAGGAATTAGTATATCAGTGTATACCAATATGAATTAAGGTTAAGAATCAAAATTTAGACCTTTGTTCTTCCGTAAGCCCTGCTTAATGAATCGATCTGGAGTTTAACTCGGAGATCTATTTAAAAAAAAAAAAAAATAAAAAAAAAAAATAAACTTATTTTCTGTATATTATAACTGCAATTATTACTGATTAAAAAAACATACTGGCACTTTGTTATATCAATTTACCTGATTTTTTATTTCTATAGACTTCCAACATTCCACTCAAGTAAAATGGTAATTAGGATAATAGAAAGTAGACGTAACGCATAATTATAAAATAGAATTTTGGTTTGCCTAGGATAACTGTTTATTTTGGTAGTGCTGTTTAAAAAACATATCTTACACATCTTTTAGTTGGACTCTTTTATAATAATGGTTCCAACGAGTTTGTGTAGGTTCCAACGAGTTTGTGTATGTTCCATCTTCAAGATTTTTAACATTAAATGCTTTAAAAAATTGTGTTATTATAATTATGACAGTGTTATGATCTAAAGACTCTCCGTATTTAATATGGTGACGGGTATGCTTATTATCTTTTAGGAGATAACTTATTTTATAATTTTTGACATTACAGCAAAAACATTTTAACTTTGAATTTCATGTTATAAAATAAATATGTAATAATGTATACGGCTAGTAGAATTAAGCCTACGGGTACATATATGAGAAATATTTTGAAGCTCTAAGGCTGAAAACAATAAGTGTACAAGATAACTTAACAAAACCGTCAATGGGAATGAAATGCATAAATATTAGTATTATTTTCCTATTCATTTTGTTATAAAGCCAGTTAATTAAACTTTGCCAAATTTACATGCCCTACGCGTCATATTATGTTCACTCACGTGGAAATCCCGTTTTGCAAATTCGGGAATCTTATCATGTCGCAATGACAGCAAAGGTTATAATAATAATTAAGGCCTTCTCTTACACTCAACCAGAGACAGAAATTTAACAAAGGTAAAAAAATACACTTACAATTATACAAGAAAAAAGAATTCACTCGATATATGCGTGTAGTTAATTAATTCTATGTTCAATAAAAAAAGTTACAAAAATTGTAATAATTTGAGGAAAAAAGTTAGGTCTATACTATATAAGGTACAATTTTAGGAGATGTTTTATACCAGACAAAATTCGTGTTTATTGAATAGATATTCGTTTAGCCTGGATTTAAATATTAATCGCGTACAACAGACCCTCAGGCTGGATTTAAGAAGATTCCAGGACGTACAGAAGTTCAGTAGCCTAAGTGACTGGGAATAGACGATTAGATAAGAGTAGAGAGCAAAGAATCATGTTTAAGTAAAATGACCTGAAGTATTTTAATTTTTTCGTGTTTATTTTATCTTAAATTCATTATTTTTCAAAACAGCGTCAAACGAGCACTTCGCAAATCTGTAACACAATAGAGTAATGAACTAATCTTTTATTCATAACTGTACACTGTAAAACTACAGGTAAATGTTTCTATTTTTACTGACAAGAGTCGATTCTCTTTATTTTCCAGTTCATTCATAATACTTTTGTCACGTACCTCCTTCGCAATATTAAGACGCAAATGCAGTGCTCAGTTGATCATTCACAAGGCTGTGACTAATACTTTGTCAGTGACACGAGTCGCTATAGAAATTCATTTCACCCCTAACTGGATTCATATGTCATGTCTTAAGTTCAGAAACAGACCGATTTATTCCTTCTACAACTTAATAATGTTAGAAATTGGTAACTGAACACAACAGTAAATCAACTTATTCAGTTGTTTTTATTAAAATCAAGGAAATGAGAAATCTTTAGCTTCAACTCAGCGACTGAATCTTCATTTGATACAAAGCTTCTTAATGTCAGGAAAGATTTGAGATGCAAAATAAGATAAGCGTATTTAATTTGATTTCATATTCTGACTTATTTAATGGAAAATTCAGCTATATCAAATGCCATCAATTTTTTATTTCATATAACCAGAAAGCTGTTTATAACCTTGCATTTCGCATCATCCTATAGTTTTGCAAAATAACAAAACAACGTACATTAGGAAAAATAAATTCAATCGTAGGTTCTCTCTAAGATTTTTTGTGTATTAAAAACGAACACACCGAAATAGCATTTATTATAATAGTTGTGTATTCAGATGTTGCATTAAGGCGGAAAATTCTGAGACGCGTCGTTATCGGAACAGCCAGTCTGTGGAATTCCCTACCTGAGAATATAAAAAGCTGCCGAACACTCAGAGCATTAAAGTTCAAGATAGTTGACCACCAGCAACCATTAATGTTCATATAATATACTGTTTTACATTTTAAAACTATTTATTTATTGTATCAATATTGAATTTCATTATTTAATTTTAATATAGTTATAACTATCTCTAGTACTTATTAACTGGCAACTTTAGGCTATATAATTAATCAGTTAAGAGAAATATATATGTAATATATTTTAATTATCCATTCTTAGATTTGTGTATTGATTAGGCCTACATTTGTATTTATTCACCTATGGCTAGTAAAAGAAAACGTCTTAAGGCTTTAACTGAATCAGAGGGTAGTAAATTAATTAATTAATCAATGAATCAATCAATAAAACATTGGTGAATCAAGGAAAAAAACAAAAGTACGGATAGAAAACATATCACACGGTAATATATTTTTATAGGAATTAAGCATGCAAAAGACAGAAAAAGTAAAATGTTTTAGTTGGAGTTTTCCGGCATGATAAATTCCACTTGATACAGTATTAGTAAAAATAAACAGGCTTCAACAACTTCATGATATAAAATATAGAGTACATAATATCGAGCGAACTATTCCCACAGGCCCAACCATTTTGTTTATATTCTTAGGAAAACACGAGTTTTACGTTGGTCTACACTTGTCATAGTCGGAAACCTACGGCATGTGTAATAAACGTGGCGCGGGGAATGATTTTTAAATGCACGTTGCGAATTTAAATTCACTATAGGCCTAATCATGCGTATGAACTAGGTAGGAAGGGCGCAGAGTTACATTATAAATAGGAGCGAAACAGATTCCCCATATATTTAACATGGAATTAACTTTGTCCATGACGACCTCACAGTCTGGCTTATAAGTATAAGCCATGTGCTTATGAATTATTTAAAATTTTCTCGGCGAATACTAGGCCTATTGATAAGTTCTTCGGGAACGAGCAGCGGAATCAAAGTTTTAGATGGTTTCAAGCCTTCGGACTTCAGCTCTTGAGTCCATTTGCTGGGATCTGGCTGAGAAGGCAAGCTCGAGACCTTTTGAAACTTCGATTTGGCTGATAGCCTATGATGAACTTATGAATGTGTTTATGTTTAAAATTTCTGACTCTCGAACATACCATCGCTGAGAACGCGAAGATTTAAGAAAATTGGCCCATGGTTCGTATTTTAGCATATATTTACTAATAAACAGAAACAAGGTTAATTTGAAAGTAATTGCATGAGACATCGTACTGGCACAAATATTATCATAGAAATCATAAACGTAATTGTGAAAATAAAAACATAGAAACTATGAGAGCAGCTATGAAAATTAGTAAAATTTGACCTTTTGAGAAATATCTTAATATTTCTAATGTCCAAAATCTCTTCCTGTAGGCCTAATTTGTTATAATTCTTGAAAATTCCTTCATTATATAATATGGCTGAGAAGTTTTGTGGTATACATATAGTCCTCTTAAATTATAATTTTTAGTGAAATAGTTGTGAATATAAGAAATAAAAGTAAAAAAATTATATGTGATTTTTCTTAAATACTATTCTGTACTAGAACACAATGAATGTGATTAATTGGATAAGCTCGTTTTGGGAGAATTCATGTTATATGATATCGTAATGATTGAGGAAGTGAACAGTATTTATAAAACCTCTTAATGCTCTAGGCCTATTTAGTAATGTCTGTTTTCTAACATATCCACCAATACATCCAAATTGGTAACATACAAAAGAGTAAATTACCGTAGTGCATAATTATAGGGCTTCTCATAAAGGTTTCAGTTCCTTGGACGAAATTAGTTACGCTTATTTTCCGATACAGGTGATAGGCTAAGCCCATTGCCTCAACAAGCCTTGAGTGGAAACTAAGTTATTACATGAACGTGAAAGGGCTTGGAGATCTTTAACGTGCTGTAAACCTACGACACTAGCCCCGTAGCTTAAAGTGTCTCCCGGAGGACTCCGTGCCCAGGATCTTTACGTACTGAAAATTCAATCGACGCGGCCGGGTTTGAACCCGTGTCCTCTACATCACCGTGGCCGACGTAATAATTGAATAATATAATTTAACTTTATATCTAATTCTGTAAACTTTCTATTATGTCTTATTTAATACTGACCAGAAAGGGCGATAGCGTTTCGGATATTTTATCACCATTTTTTTGTCTACGGAACTCCGCCACTGGCTACTTATTGTTGAAGCTCTGATCGTGACAGAATGAATAAATAGAAGGTCTTACAGACTGCGATTTGTATCGCAGGAAATTTAATCACTGTCAAACTCAGGACTGCAGATTGCGTGACTCGGAAGCAAGTGAGGGGGCGTTCATTATCACCGCCATTGTCATAATCATCAAGGTGGACGTTCAAAAATGAGGTTCGCAACGGGGAAGCGTAGGGGGAATTCTAGTACTACACCCAGTTTGAGGAATTGGTTTTTGTAATGGTGACAAGCGTCGTGTTTCAATTGCAATTCCTGTTGGTAGTGGGTGGATAGATTTCATTAAATTGCTAATCATAGTACTAACATAGTGTCATGAGGATTATGTGTATATAGTTTTTCACGCCAAGGCTTGGTATGTTTTGTAGCACTGTTTCATGAGTAATAAGCTAGCATATTGTGTTACTTACTAACAGCTGATTGCTGAGGTCAGCCCTCTCATTTTTTCTGATGGATCTATGTCAAAACTTAACATTCAATTATGATCTAACAAAAACAGTCGTATACAATTTTCCTATAATGCTAATTAAGACTATGAAGTCCCATAAACATACCTGTGACTTAATAACTGCCTTATAGGCTCGTTGCATAATGTATTATTTTTGCCTTTTACACTCTGATGGAAGTATAAGGAGGAAAAGTCAATTTTATTGTAAACTTTTAACTACCTAGGTAGTAAATATGATTATATTACATATCTGCAATAGTATAGATATATCAAAAGTTACAGGCTTTGGTATAGTGATGAGATTTGCGGCAAGTTAGGTTACCAACCCTAGGTGTAGGAAATTCGGCTATCCACTATGACAGAACGGGATAGAACAGGAAATGGATAAAAACCGCTAGGACCATCAAAGAAAAAAACATTGTTTTCAAGCCTCACAAAAGTAAAACATATACGATATCGCTTTTACTTTTGTAGAGTTTGTAGACATTTATTACTTCGCCTTCTCCTTGGCATTTTTACTTTTTTTTTTAAGGAGAAACAAATACCAATTGAATAAACTAAAAGGTTGGTCATAGTGACGCTTTAATATCGGCAAGGAAAATACTGTAGTCCGGTCGTTACCGCAAGTCACTAAAACAGCCACCATCAGAAAATTGTGAAACATTTCGAAACTGTACAGTTCTGCAGTATGTTCTTTCGAGGTATAAAAAAATATGTTCATTAAAAATTCCAGCGCTATCAGTTGAGTGGTTTTTGCACGAAAGAGTAGCAGCCAGACTCACAGAAGCCACTTGATTTTTATTTATTAGTATTGATATAAACTTGTTAATGAAGAAACCAAGCGAGTTTCATAATTTCCATACGAATATCTTAATTACACAGCCCAACAAAAAAATAACGTTTTCTTTGGTGTCTCAGATGTTTTGCCGGATTTTGGCTATACTTAGTGTGCTTATTCCAACAATGTAAACAGTTTTTCTCTAAAAGCTCTACTTGTGCTCTTACTCTTAGTCTAGCGAACCAAAGTTTTTCTTGATAATATAGCTAGTGAAGGTTCTTGACCATACTTTGGACACGTAGGACGTAAACTGTACGAAGTACAGAAAAACTAAAAGCTGGATTATTTTTGGCCTTCAAATTGACAGCTCATAAGTCATAAACGACCATACAATATGTGATAATATCAATTGTCTGAAAAACCCCATGTTATATTTTATTGTAATGTTAATGTAATGTTAGTGTGTTGCTTTTTTCTTCACATGATTTAGAAGCTAAAAATTGACAATGTTTTTTATTTATATCAAACGTTAAATGGGATAATATGCATAATGGTAATACCATATCTCACAAAACTAAAGCTGATAGGGCAAAACTAATGGCACATTTGGCATCAGCGACCTAAATATACCAAAGACTAAGTATAAATTCTAAGGCACCGAAATGGCTGTTTGTCTGTGTTATCATCAAAGCAAGTTACTTCCGATAGATGGCATGCAGGTCGCAGGGCGTCTCTTGACGTTTTAACGGGAAACAAACGACATGAACCCAATATAGTATTATATTAAAATTAACATGAACAGAATTGATTTTATTTTAAATACAGGTTGTTTATTACGCAATTTTAGTTGCTGCTCTCAAGGTTTCAAGATCGTTCCGTGTTGATAATATCAATACCACACCTGTGTTATAATGAAAATTTGTTTCGTAATGGATATGATTATAATACCGTTACGTCACATGTCATAAGCGTAATATAGTATGGTCATACAAACAGTATCTTTTATTCTAGTGATCATGTTACCTTTTTATTTATTTTAGAGGGAATGTGGGGTTCTAGGCATGGGAAATTATTTGATAGAGAGGAGCAGCCTTTCCAGACAAAGCTTGTAAATTATGGGGTACAGAACATATCTTCCTCCATCCCTAGAGGGCTCCTAAAGAGCTACTTCTCAGGGCTCGAGACAAGTAATTGCCAAATAGGGCGACGTGAGGGAACTGAGAAACGGCCAGCATACTTGCAAGCGCAGCTGTAAATTTTCATCATTCGCTACTCTTTAACTGAAGTGCCATTCCACCATATTGGAGTTAAACTCTTCTCCACTCGAGGAATGCATGCATTACATCTTAAAACTATTTTTATAATGTACCGAACTTCATCTAATCACATTTTTCATCTGTAACCCTATGACATGGATGAATTACATTTCTTCTTACCTGCATAGGCTTTATACTTACGAGGAACATCGCAACGCGCTGTAAAAATCCCATAATTAAGTAGTTTGCAAGATTTCGTCTATACATAAATAGTAAATCACGCTTACACTATGTTCACGGCTCAGTATTATACGATTTTAACGGCCAATATATATATTTCAGTTCACAGTGCTAGCGATCGACTCTTGTTCACAGAGAACAAGCTACATACGTTATATTATGAATGCCGTTTAATACTATAATATTAAACAACTCAATTACGATATATTCACTATTAATTACATTATTATATACTTCCTCGTAAAACAGTAATTATAAATGCAAGTGGTCCTTCGTACGTCGCGATTACGTCGCTAATCCATGTATAAGGTAATTCTGCGAAGACAGTGCCGAAATTACGAGTTTATTTTAGGCCTAAAATGAATATTTTAAGAATAAAATATAAGAACTTTTTTTACATGCCTGTAAATCTACGGACTTTCGCATACATAAATGCCACTGGCCTGGGTAGGACCAAACTTGGGAACAGAAAATCAAGTCTTGCATCGAGTGTTCCACCCAGGTCACCGAGAGGCTAAAAATCTGGATTTTCTGATATTCACACACTCTCTCCTTAAAAATTCAGTATGCCCTACAAAAGTAATACCTTCGTTCCTAACCTAACTGACACTAAACTATCTCTACATGTCACAACACTAATGTCATTGATTCTAATCTAATTGCCACTAACTAGCTCTACATGTCACTATCACTGCCACTAACCTAGGGTAAAATCCAAATTGTACTGATACCGTGATAAGCAAGGTGGTCATTCTGCTTTAATACCATAGGGAGGATAACTGAGGAACATCCAGAGCAGATGAACTGATCTCCTTATTTTCTGATTTCATCCCATGCGATGATATTAAAGGTTGAGTGCGCTATCGTTGTTTGCATTTAGGAATCGAAGAATATGTAGAGACAAATAACAAGAACTTGTGAGGAAGAGCGTGGATTTCAGACTAGGAATTTACCGGAGTCGAGATTCGAGTGTAGCTCGAGTGAGTGGAAATGGTTTTAAGTAGGCTAAATAAAAGTAAAGTAAAACTAACAACTTTTATTTGCAACGACAAGAATTACAATACAAACTATGAAAAACTTTTCTCAGTATTACCTATAAAAACCAAACATGATAGGCCTATATAAAATGACACTTAAATGTTTTCTCCTTTATATTTCAAGAAATCATCTAACATAATTTTAATCACATTGCATAATTAGAGCCTAGCGTGTTCTTCCAGTGAATGCTTTAAATACATTGTAGGCCTAAGTGGTTTTAGGCTGAAGTGAAACTTGCCATCCATTAGGCCGGAGCAGTTCCGTCCCTTAATTAACAACCCTTTACTCACCAAGATATTTCAGCCGGTTGGTGATATCCTTGTGTCTTGACTAAGCCCGCTAATAGTAGCCCTACTGATTTACTAATTAGCTCAGACGGTCAGATTCAACTCCTATTAAGTGAAAAATCTATTTGATTGTATCTTTTTTTTAATTAAAGGGCTTGGTTTCTTAATTTATATTATTTCAATGTTATTAACCAAACAGTAGCCTATATTATCTCGTTATTTGCTTCTGAATTGTGCACTATAGGGAAAGGAGAAGAAAATAACAACTAATCTGATAATTTCCTTTGTACTTCTCTTGGCCGATAGAATTATTTTAAAATTCTAAAATAAGACAACGAGAACCGCACTAGTCTGACAGTAAAATGAGGCACGTGATAGTTTCATTTCATACCCAGAAGCTCGAGATCTCGTCTCTGCTTTCAAGAATGCATTGAACTTCATACTGTAGACCATTCATCTTAGCGGTTTGTATTATCTTTACTGTATTATAATATTTGATTTGAAAAAAAATATCAAAATGAAATTCTTTCTTCGCGTAGAATCATCTAACCAAATACCACTTGTGTTGAAGTTTACTATTTATCTGAGCTTAAGGATTTTTTCCTTTTCATGATAATTATTTCGAGACCTAGGAACACGTCATGTTAACCTGTGAACCAAATATGATATAATACAATGAACTTCTTATTGGAGAGTAGACATCCTAAGGGTACGTATACATTCTTATTGTATTTTATTATTTAACTTGAAAGAAAAAATATCAAAATTGACTTATTTTTCTTCGCGTGGAATGATCTAGCCGGATAACACATTTGTTGAGTTTAACTTGAATAATTAAAATTCCTATGATTCGTAGTATGATCGAACAAGAAATGTTTTATTAGAGGGTATAAGTGGTCAAAATATAGTATTATGCTTCTGGCTCATGTGTTCAGTGTGAATGTGGTAAGCCTAGTGAGAAACATAGTTCTAGGACGAGAATGTAAGAGTATTTTGACGAATTTAGTTCCATCCAGGCGAAAGAATGCTGTTAACAATGTGATTAATAACCTTGGGATGAAAATGACGTTTCCTCAAAGCTACAGTGTGTTTCACGTACGAGTTGGCCAATCATGCAGGTTTCTGCGTCACGGCGGCCAGAGCTGTAACTCCCGAGCAATCGGGTGAAATATCTACGCAAATAAAGCCGCTAACGGTGTAATGATTCCGGTTCTCACAAGTAGCCTACAGTTAAAACTACAATGTAAATAACCACGTACCTCATCATAAGAGATGTTTAAATGTCCTCCTCTTGCATCCACACAACACTGGCACCTTTTAAGCTAGGGCCACACGGGCTTGTTTCTACGCTGCGGTTCTGCATGAAAACATGCAAAATATATTACATTGACACTTGTGAGACAGGCCACGTGAACGTGATTCATCGCAGTTAGATTAAAAACACGAATTCATTTCTAAACATTACTATATATACCTTATTTTTCATGCTTAAATATCTTAATGTCAATAGCAGCTTGATCTGAAATGACTAAATCAAATACTTTCGTTTTGTAGGTGCATATGGGTAAATTAGTAGCTATTATTATTATGGTAGAAGTTAAGTGCAGACTCAAATCAGGAATGCTTGTTTTATGCAGTTCAGAAACTCTTATCTTCTCGTCTCCTGTCCAGAAATCTAAATATAAAGATTTATAATACTATTATCTTGTCGGTTGTATTATATGTATTATATGGTCGCTTACTGGTCGGGAAGAACATAATCTGAGAGTGTTCCAAAATAAGAGTACTTAGGAAAATATTTGGGCCCAAGAGGGATGAAAATGGGGACTGGAGAAAACTGCATAACGACGAGCTTCATGACCTGTACTCTTCACCAGATATAGTAAGGGTAATTAAATTACGGAAGATGAAATGGGCTGGACATGTTGCGCGCATGGGGGAGGAAAAACGTATATCAAAAGTATTGACTGGGAGACCCGAAGGGAAAAGACACCTAGAATACCTAGACGTAGGTGGTAGGACACGTTTAGGATAGATTTAAGGGAAGTAGGATTTGAGAGGGATGATTGGATAGATTTAGCATAGAATAGGGATGAATGGCGGGCTCAGGTAAGCGCGGCAATGAACTTCGGGTTCCATAAAATAGATAACATCCCTTTAACTTGCTGAGGAATTGTCTATTGCCATTGAGTATGTAAGTAATTAACCAAACAGGATGATAATCATCTGGGCTTACTTATAGGACAATAAAAATCAAAACTACGTAGAAGATTTTAAAAATCAACAACATCATGTGTTTCTCTAGGGATATTTATTTTATAGTTACCACATATAATAGTTTTAAAGTTACGTTTAATCTTTCAAGTGTAGTCATCATCATCTCAAAGTTAGAAAAGAACTGACCAAAGCCCCCAATCGGGGACCTGTATAGAACAGCAACAAACAATTGTAGCTGTTCAAGTAAAATTACTGATACTTCAAAATCACATTCAGTACTCATATAGCCAGCAGGGACGCATTAGACTGAAAGGTTCATCAGAACTGCAACACCGCATTGGCAAATAGCTTGTTCCCGGTGGCAATGACCTCTGTCAGGCGTTTACAGTACGAGTAGACACTCTCATTCCGAGGTGACCTTAAATCGCGGATTTTGTGGCACACGGAATAATGTATGTGTTTAATTTGCGTGAAAACTACCATACGGGACTTATTATGTTCCTCTAAAAAGATTTACAAGCGTTTCATATAACTAGTTCTGCCAATATTTTGTTTTAGTTATTTACGATGTAAGGCCATTATATAGAACATAACAGGCAAGCACGAAGTTAAAGAAACGAGTCTAAGCGAGTTTTATTATTCGTGTGAGCCTGTTACGTACTTACAACGTTCGAACGTCTTACAACGTTTTATGTAATTTTAATTGTAAAGTTTAATACGCAAGAATTTAATTTCACTTATGGTTAAAATATTAATCCTAAAAGTTCTGATAATTTCGTATTGTAGCGGAATAAAGACTCTTTTAGCTGTCAACATTTTGTTTAGAATCAAGTTATTGATATCTCTCTTGAAGTTATTGAAAAGCCAAATAACGAACTACATCGAAAACCCCTTCGCTATTTTAAGGAGTTGCTAGTGTTTATTGAATGGAGAATAAAGGAGGTCGTAAGTGGTCTTAAACGAAACTGTTGTGTTGGTTTACATTTGTGTTTTATCTAAAACATTTAAACTATCTAATTTATAAACCAAATTCTTAATGCAGAAATAGTTATTTGTGTAATTTTAAATTGTAAATGAGTATTAGATGAACTAAAATAATAGGCCTATTAATAATAATAATAATAATAATAATAATAATAATAATAATAATGAATAGTAGTAGTAATAGTAGTAGTGGTATCAGTAGTGCTTATAATGAACGAAATGGATGATTATTTATTTGTACGGAAGGGAAGAGAAAGAGAGTGACTTGTGGTGATATCCTTAACAATTTAATAATGGATAGTACATTTTTCTTCGCCCTTCAGGGGATAGCACCTTTTCTGCAGCTTAGCCCTTAAAATGGAACTTTACAAAGACAGAGAGAGAGAGATCCATTTGCCGGTCTCCTTAGCCGCGGTAGCTAAGGCGTGCTGCGTTGGATCCGTGGTGAATGAGGCTGTGCGTTCGAGTCCCGCTTCGGGCATGGGCGCTATTATGAAATAAGGATAATTGGAAAACAAGGAAAACAAAACGGTAAAAAAGATAAATAAAAAAGTTAAAAAACGTTTACGATTCAAAGTAACATAAGTAGTATTACCGGTACTGACTTTTTTTAATCCGCTGAATTAGATATCTCTTTCTGATGTATTTAGTCTAATACTGTATTTATATATACTGATTACATACTTCATGTTTGTGTTTGTTTATATTTCTGTCTATAACATCACTAACGACATTCATCACTTCATTGTAAATAAATAAATAATTTACAGAAGAATACTTGATACAGTCTTTAGGATTTCTTTAACCTCTCTGGCGCATTTCGCTTCGAAGGATAACACACGAAGTAATGTCGGGAAGCGAGGATATATGGCCGCCTTGTGTATACGTCAAACAGAGCCAACGGATACATTGCACCCAACTGTACTGGCAAATATTGTAGTGTGAGTGAGATGTAATGGGATGCAGTTTGTATAGGAATGACCAAATTCAACTAATCGATTGCATTTGCACCTCGGAGAACAATTAGCGTAGCCAACACACATGTGCACAGTCTTGCCTGATTAGGTCGAACTACTCAGGCATCAAGCTATCCCTTAACTAACAAACGTGTACCTGACGTGTTACAGCTTTTGTTAACAACAGTGTTAGGTTTCAGAGATTTTAGCATGACACTAGTCATTAGAAGATCTGTGGTAGATTTAAAATTCCAACTTTTGATTGGTTAAACAGTAATAAATAACTTTTAAAAAATCCTTAGTACATCGTTTAATTTAAGGAACTCCTTCAGAGAGAAGATCTAAGTATAGTACATTGGGGAACATAATGATCAATCGACAATAACCTAATTTCTTAAAATTTAAGGCAAGAAGTATAAAATAATTTACTTTCTATTTGTAGTAAATATTAGAAGTTTATATATAAACAATAATTTTTCAGAAAAAATAATATTTATGAAAATAATTCCGAAAGCAAAAACTGTGAACACAGAGTTTCGTACAACGTGCTTAAAAACTGTCCAATCTAAATGTGATCGTTTAGTTTTCCTATGATTTTTCCTTTTTGAGTTACGCTGTCCACAGATTCACATCTTAAAACTCTAGTAAAATAGTCGTTGGGTTAATATAAAGTACGAGAAACGCGTATGACGCATCCTCGAAAGGTTTACAATTGAAATTTGGTTTTCCTTGAACATCTGTTTATTTTGGTTCACGAACACAATTCTTACACTTGTTTCAGTTGGACTCTCTTATAAAAATGGTTCCAACGAGACTATGGAACTTCTGTCTTCAACATTTTAACAAATGACAATGTCATTACGTCATTACCTAAAGACTTTCCGTATTTAATATTCTGACGGGTGTATTGCTTTATTTTTAGGAGATAACTTATTTTATATTTTCGGAATCTCCGTCACAAAGATTTCAGCTTTAAATTTAATATATAACAAACATGTAATAAAGTACAGCAAATTGACTTAGGCCTACTGTGGAAGGGTACCTCATGAAAAATATTTTGCAGGTATAAGACGGAAAATAATACAGGTAGTCCTACAACTTAACGTAACTGTTAACGAGAATGAAATATATAATAATTCCTTTATTGCAACCAATGGCCATAGTATGATGAATGGAGCTCTGGCAACAAGATAAAAAGTGTATGTTTTGAAAGTAAATAGACATTTTAATGAATTTGTAAAATACTTGATTTTATGACAATGTAAATAGGTATTTTTTATTGATTATGTAAATATGTGTAATTTTTAGCGTGTGTATTTTTAGTATGATTCACAACTCAGAATTGATTATACTATATTAACAATAAATATCTGAGGCTACTGCTGATCTTGGTTTATCGATATCATTTTGAGGGTATAAGGCGAAATATTATCCACTAACTCCTTAACGTTAGTTAAAATTGATTTTTTAGTGTCAGTGCGATAATGTGCTACTTTTACTTCGTGTATCTTGTGTTAGAGGTTCTATTTTAATCCAACCTGTCTGAAATATATATTAAGGAAAATCTGTTTTAAACTTATAGAAACTAATTATCCCTTAAGTCTTATACTTCGCGCTGCCTTCATGAAGTATAGATTTGCATTCTATAAAATAATAGTTAATTAAATTAAACTGGCTTCTTACAGTAGTCTTGTAGCTCTGAGAACTCAAACGAGCCAGAAAGTATCCACAACATTAAAAGCTTTTGTCAGCAAAATAGTGATAAAATTAAGTGAATTCTAAGAAAATTATATAAACTGGAATACCGCAATGAATGCTAACACAAGTTGTATGAATCTAGGAACTTAAGTTCTTTGGAGTTTTCCTCATTCTCTCAGCCTTTCTCATTCCCCCATCCTTCAGAAATAAAAGAAGAGGAGAAAAGGAAAAGAAAACCTCAGCGTTTTTTCACAATCAAATTTAAGTTTAGAAGTTAAGAGTATTGAGTGAGTCTAGAGTTCAGAGATGAAATTACCTTGCATTTGGATTCGTGTCATTTATCATCATTGCAAAGAAGTAGAATAAAGAAAACGTTTTCGACTGTAAATGCAATTGCCTGCTGCACAGCGACAACTTTAGCAAATTAAGGTTCTCATAAATCCTAAAACAGAAAACAGTGTTGGCTCCCCTGAAAACGATCAATTAGCTTTACAAACGGAAATGAAACACAGGTTTGTAAGCATAATATGACCTTCCATATTTATTATTTTGTAGACCTCCGCTGCCTATACTATTTCAAGAGTTAAAACAAGGAAAATGTTACAATTTCAATTTAATCCAAAGATTTGAAAAGTTCATTGAACCTTGTTGAACCAAAGATCATTTGATATTACTCTATGTTTGATTCAAATTATTTTTTCAGAACCACCTTCTTTTGAGTTACTGTATTTTTAACATGTATAAAATAAAGGTGTCATCATTTTGAATCATATTATTTCACTGCAATTCAATTCAATTCAAATTAAACTATGAAACATAATTATCTTACATTACCAAACCTTAAATGTGTATAAGAATATTATAGGAAAAAAATTCCTCTGGGATTTGAACCCAAGACCTTTGGTTATCCGTACCAATTCTCTACCAACTAAGCTAAGCCACAGTTCTCTCATAGGAGAGAGGTTCCATCTGGCGCTGTGAAGTGAACTCTGACTTAACTCAGTTGGTAGAGCATTGGCACAGATAGCCAAAGGTTCTGGGTTCAAATCTCAGTGTCAAAGGAATTTTTCTCCTTTCATATACTCATGTAATGTTCAAAAGAGACAATAATCTGTGGTTCATGAATGCATGTGTCCTTTCTTTGAATGCTCCCAGATGAGCAAAGCTCGTGTTTTGATAAAAAATTATATCTATTAAATAAGTGAGAAGAGTGAAGTTTACAAATACACATACAAATTGATATAGACTATTCCATTCAGACGCCGCAAGTTTGATATTGACCAACAGTGGCGGACGCAGAATTTTTTCGGGGAGGGGGTATTTGAATAGGTAGAAAAATTACTAAAAAATTAATTAACTTACATATATAATTAGTTTATAAAACTGGCCACTTAGAGTTCATATAGCCTTTTTTCAAATTTCGGGGGGATATAACCCCCGTATCCCCCCTCTGCGTCCGCCACTGTTGACCAATAACGTTTTAGCAATTTTTAAGATATAAAACTGTCACGACCTTTTATTTTAGGCCTATAATATGCTTTTTCGAATCGCAAGGAAGAAATTTTCTCTGATAAAACGTCAGCTCGTTACTGGACGCGTAAGGAATCATCATGCGGTGATTAATTCGTCACATGCTTCCAGGGAACAGAATGAAAACACATTATTTTATATAATATAACTTGTTCGGAAATTGATCATTGATTAAAAACACAATTTAGATAAGGTGCAAGCTAGTTCATGTGTTTTTATAACTTTTGATGTAAGAAACTACGAGGACCTCTCCATGTTGTGGTAGGATTGGTAGGATTGGGAATTCTGATCTATTCAACGAAAAAATCGATTTACAAAATAAATTTAAAGTAGCCTAGGAAATTCAAAGTTACAAAAATAAATCTATTTACAAATGGGCCTATGTTTATAATTAGAAATATAAATAGTTGAAATAAATTAAAATGAAACAAACGATAGCCAAAGAATTTTAAGATTTTCTTAATTTTTAAAATTGTTATCTTAAATTGGTTGACAAAATATTATTTTTAGGAAATCAGGATTATGAGCAGTAAATGTATTATAAAGTTTAATGCAATAATTTGGACCATGTAATCGTCCAGAAGTAGTCCTGCATTTTGTTTACTCAAAACGAAGCTAGAAATAATACCACGAGTTCGACAGAACCGAAATGAGAGAAGGAAAAGTACAACAATTTGACCAACATGCTCCAATAGTCTCAAAACGAGTTTGAAATTAATATCAAATTAATAATATGTCGTCTTTCATAATTTAAGTAATTTCATCTAGTGGGTTCGATGAACCCTCCTTCGGGTTCTGTGTCACCGAGGTGCCCTTGGGGAATCAGGGACTTATAATTTACCTAGCTGGGTATTGATTGGGGACAAACAGAAAACAAATACTAATACATAGGTATTAAGGAACTCAGGAGATGGGGTTCTAAGATATAGCTTTGTAAATATTGAAGGGTTATTACAAAAAAATAAATGGGAAATTTTAAATGGATGCGAAATTCTAGGATTAGCGGAAACATGGATTGGGGTAGAAACGAAAATAAACATTAAAGGATATACATGTATTAGGAAAGAGGAATCAAAGAGAAAAAAATTCGTTAGGCACCTAGCGGACATTATGTTTTTAATTCAAGAAAGTTTAAGTTAGCACATTATAGAAACTGAGTCGGAGCTAAAAGAAGTATTATGGATAGGTTTAAAGGGTAAGACTAAGAGAGTGGAATTAATAATAGGATATTGTTATATCCATCTAACAAACGCTAGTTACTATAACATAAATTTCTGGCGCAATTTAAGGAGAGAAATAAATTGTTTAATGGATAAATATACGTATGCACAGTATATGTCAGGAGGGGACTTTAATGCCAGGGTGGCCGAAAGAGATTTCGAGTGTTTCAGTAGTAAATATCCAATACAGATTCGACAAGGAAGAGAAAGGACAAAAATTTGAACAGTGAAGGACTAAAGTTACTTGATTTATGTGAAGAGTTAGGATGGGACATTTTAAATGGAAAATATATTGATGACATAGAAGAAAATTTTAAATTTAATAACAATAACGGGGAAAGTGTCATTGTTGATGTGTTGATATCTTATAGCCTATCTGATAGGATATTAAAGTTTAAGATCGAAGATAAGACTATACGTAGCCACTTAGTCCTATCAGTAGAACTGAAGGAAAACTGGACGGGAAATAATGTAGTGATCAGTAAAGTTACAGATAGTAATAAGGAAAACAGGATCTGTTGGGATAGTGAGAAAGTCAATCAATTTAAAGAAGCGTTAAATGATGAAAGTAGTGAATTAATGAAAATAGGTATATAAATGAGGAATCAAGATGACCCTGCGGAAGCAATCGAGTTATTAAATAAATGTATTTTAAGGGCAATTAGAGAAATGTTGAAATCAGTATCGATGAATAAAGTAAGAAAAGGATGGTTTAATTTTGAGTTCGCGGTAAAGCGAAATATATACAAACAAAGTTATTACAGATGGAAAAAATCCTAAAGGAATGAAGACAAACAAGTGTACTCAACCCTTAAAAGAGAGTATAGAGAGCTTTTAAAAGAGGTGAAAATAAAGTATGATAGGAACGAAGTGGAAAAACTGAAATTTTGAATTAAAGAAAATGATATGCAAAAGGCGTGGAATTACATTAATCAGTTAACGAAGTGGAAGGAGAATAAAAATAAGATTGAAGGAGAAGTGTGGTGTACATATTTCAAAGAGTTATTTAGGATAAACAATGTAATAAGAATTGATAACAGTGATAGGTTTTTTCAAAATAATTACATAAGTGTACTAAATGACGATTTTACAGAAGGAGAAGTAAAGAAATTCACTACTAGGAATAAAAAGAGTACTGGGCTGGATGGTATCCTCATTCAATGTTGGAAGGAAATGGGGAAGAACGAGAGGTGGCTGGGATTATTAACAAGTATTTTCAATGGAATAAATAAAGGGTCAATCCCGAACTGCTGGAATACAGCTGTGATGATAAAGATTTACAAACAGAAGGGTTCGAAGCTGGTCCCTGAAAACTGTCGGGGAATATCTATACTGCCAGCTTTAAGTAAAATTTATACAGGGTTGTTGGCTAAAAGATTGAAGTTTTGGCTAGAAGAGGGCCAGATAATTTCCATTTATCAAGCGGGTTTCAAAAGCAATAAAAGGACGAGTGACAATATATTTATAGTGAAACCGTTGATTGATAAATATTTAAGTTACAAGAGGGGTAAAATTTACTGGGTTTTTATAGATTTTGGAAAAGCCTTTGACACTATTAACAGAGAACAATTATGATTTAAAATGTGGAAGTGCGGCTTAAGCCCGAAATTTATAAGATGTATATAAGCAATTTACAGGGAAACAGGTTATAAAATAAAAGTAGGAAACGGAAGTTTAACAGAGCGTATTACAAATAATAAAGGTTTAAGACAGGGTTGTAAATTGAGCCCTTTTTATTCAATATTTTCATAAATGATGTGGTAAGCGTAATTAATAATAAGGATTGCCATTGCCCTGTAATCTAGAATAGGGAAGTTCCTACAATTCTTCTTGCGGACGATGTGGTAATCGGATCTATAACAGCTGAGGGTTACAAAGAGCATTAGATGAAGTAATAACATATAGTTTAAAATAGAATTTAAAGATTAACATAAAAAAGATGAAAATTCTGATGTGTAGAAAGGGAGGGATGTCGAGTATAAAGGAAAAGTGGTTTATAAATAATCAGAAAGTCGAGGTGGTGGAGAACTTTAAATATTTAGGGGTATGGTTTAATAATAGAGGTAATTGGAAGGATCAGATAAATATGTCCAGAAATCAAGGAGCGGTGGCTTTAAACTCAATAAATAATTGTTTAAGTAAATTAGCAAATATAAAAATCCACAATCTGAACAATATTTATAGATCACTGGTGGAAAGTAAGATATTATATGCAGCAGAAATTTGGGGAGAGGAGGAAGCATGGAAGAATGTAAATAAAATCAGAGCGAGGTATGGTAAGAAAATCTTAGGAATACCAAGTAACTCAGCCAATATAGCTGAAATAATGAAATTAGGCTTAGAAAATAGTATGAGTACTTTTTTCTTTCTTTCTTTCTTTTTCGCAGTTTTACCTCTCCCTTTTAGGATTTAAGCGACCC
The DNA here is from genome assembly GCA_964059195.1 of Ectobius pallidus. Taxonomy (NCBI): domain Eukaryota; kingdom Metazoa; phylum Arthropoda; class Insecta; order Blattodea; family Ectobiidae; genus Ectobius; species Ectobius pallidus. Next base: position 63,563,950 of record CAXKWD010000001.1, read on the forward strand.
AAGCCGCCCGGGCCTTACAGGGCCGCGACCTGTCGGGAGAGGGATTATCCCTGGACCACATACATACTTTTTTGACCAGACAAGGACATGGAGGGCCTCCCCGGATGAGTGATCAGCCCAACGCCAGGGCCACCTCCGAGACAACACGAACACATAGGACGATACACACCATTCACACACACACTCATTCAGAACAAGGCGAGGATGAGGATGAAGATGATAATGACGGCCAGATGATATCCGGGGACCACAAGGGCCTAAAGTTACCTGACATTTGTCTCATAGGTGAGGGAAAACCCCGGAAAAAACCTCACCTAGGTAACTTGTCCCGACCAGGAATGAGTACTTTTTTAATTTGAAAAATTAAGTTTATTCAACATATTTTAGACATACCTGAGAATAGTTTAGAAAAAGAATGTTTAAAATTTTTGCAGAACACGAAATTGAAAGATAACTGGTGGGCATCTTTAGTGGAAATGATAAACAAAATAGGATTAAATTGGATTTGGCACAGAATGGAGAATTGGAACATCCAGGTTATATTCAAGAATATAAGAAAAAGGTGTAATGATATAGCCAAATAGGAATTATTTTGTGAATTAAAAAAAAAAAAAAATTAAATCATTGAAATTTTATAGAGATATGAAAACAGATTGGGGGCTAGAACCATATGTATTTACATGTGATAGTAAAGAAAGAACTTGTTTGGCTTGGTTAAGATTGGGTATATGGAGGTTAAGAAACTTAAGAGGGATTACACCTAGTGGAATGTGTCCACTCTGCAGGAAGGAAGAAAACGCAAAGCACATTTTATTAGAATACACGGAAACAGAAGAACTGATAAAAATGTACATTGACAGGAAATATCTAAGAATGGACAGTAGCATAGTATATAAGAAATTATGTACAACAAAAAACGAAATTTTACTGAAAAAAATGGGGAAATTCCTGTTTATAATTAAGAGAATTTGGGGTAAAAAAATTGAAAGCGATAGTAAGATGGTATAATTGGTAATTAATACTTTAAAAAAAACGTTGTAGGTCAGGATTAACAAGTTGAAACAATTATATAATTATATGTATCTTCATAGTTTTTGTGTTTGTTCTTGTTCTGAACGGGATACCAATAATTTTTTTTCAACAAAGGGTCTCTGCGGCAAAGCATTGTTTGTAACCGAGAGTCCCTTATGTATGTATTGTATGATGAAATAAACCAATCAATAATAGCAACATGTTCCAAATGCCACAAAATCAGTTTAAAATGAACAGGGAAAGTAATCTTGTCTAGTCACCTAAAACATTAATTCCTCCATAGATGGCATTATCGTACTTTGTAGATACTGTGAAATCAGTCTCCTCCATGACGAAGAATCTATCAAACAGGTTACTTTCTTGAGTGACAATTTTTACGAATTCAATAATTTAACAACTAGTTAGTTTAGTATTTAATTAAAATTTGCAGGTCATAAATAAAAGGTTCCCAAACTTGAACACGTCGTAGAACAAGAGAACATAAAGAGCTTTGTGGTACATGTTTGTGAAACTCCTAGTTGTTAGGTGAACTCCCACATCCTTCTCTTCACCTGACGAGTTGCCAACCTGAATGCGGCTTACATTTCTTGCAAGTCAGCGAACGAATAACATAGAACACTAATGACGACAATCCTTTAAAAACTCTAAATACTTTCTTGAATATAGTGATATCGAGCACTTAACTGCAGAAGAAATATTGATGACCGCATTATGAGAAAAACATATAGATAATAGTATTTAGTATCTAGTCTCTACTAACTGGCGTCAAATTTTGTTTTAAATTGTTGGATACATTTTCAAAATTTTGGATTTTCAAGTTGTCCAGGAAGATAGTTGACGTACAGAACTTCTAAGGAATCTCCATAATGAAAGCCTGGGGCGATAATTTATTATAAGTTACATGAGGTTTTACTATCTTCTGAAAGCAAGCAACAGGGTCAATAATATTTATTCATAAATTCATTTAAACTCCCGCTAAGTTAAGTGACACTATATATACTATGCAATATATACTATGGTCAAGTAAAGCTGAAAATAATAATGAAAAATTACTATAGACCTACACGTAATTCAACACTGACTCAAATAAAAGCGTTAACTGTTCAAATAAGGGCGACAAACAAAGTATTTTAGAGAAGAATATTGGTTACGCAGAAAATTGTAAAACGAAGGATGCAGTCAGGGAATCTCAAGCAACTCTGACATTTAATTTTTTTTTGTTCTTCATGTGAAGTGGAAAGTAGTTTTTCAAAATATAAAAACTGTATAGGTGCTAATCGCATGCATTCAGGAAATGCAGCATTGTACGTACGATGTAAAATTAAAGTGCTTTAACTCAGATTTATGTACATTAATACATGAAATAAACAATGAGGTAACTTCATTGCACGCTACAAACACCCAAACAATTGTTTTCTTCCTCGTAATAAACCTTAAACTCTTTCGCAGCAGGGAGTACAGTCATGAACTGTTTACATAGAACACTGCAAGGTCACATGCGCTTTCACCTTTACTCGGTGCGTTCCTAACTTGATGTAATATTTACTAAAATCCCTCTGCCTGGAATTAAGAGCGTGGATGGATGTCTTATAAATGGTATATATTTGAAACACTGTCAAGGGGTTGCTAGCACACTTGCAGGGTAGTATAAAATTTTATAAAAATACCATTGTACAAAAAATTGTGATTTTTAGCATCAAGAAAACATAAGGTATTCATGTAAGACTACTTAATAAACCTGACATTAATTATGTTCATTGGTGAATTTTTGAAATTATGAGTTATAATATCGGATTGTTTTAATCATTCTGTTTGGAGTATCTAAAGCTGCGATTACACTATATAACTTGTTGAATATAACTCGAGTTATATAACATGTTTTCCAAAATTGTTACAAATACATGCCAATTGTTACATATAACACTGTGTTATATACCTGATTTTTGTGTTATATAACCAGTTTTCTGCGTTTACACTCCGTTAGCTGCGTTTACACTATGTAACTTGTTTATAAAACTTGGGTTATATAACACGTTTTCCAGAATTGTTACAAATACATGTAATGTGTAACTTGTGTAACTTGTTATATGTAACCTGCTACATGTACATTTTGCTGCGTATATGTAGTAACAAGAAACTGTGCACCTAACCACAAATAATTAGACTTATCCAAAAGTTCAATCTATGTAACGTTTACTATGTATTTCAGGTGTGCAATAGTGTAATAATATAACCTAATCTCACATATATGTCCCTCTACGAAACTCTCATATGTAATATTATAACAATCTTAATTAATGTTCCATTATGTTGATGGCGCTGATATATCGTATAAATGGATATGTCCAAATTTTATCACAGAAAATATAGTAGTAAAAACTATTGTCGATCACACTGTACTCAATTACACATTCAAACTAGCAAATGTTGACATAACCACTTAGAAATTGTTAAAATAATTAAAATTGTATTAAATGTATATGTCTTGTATAACAATTTGTTGGTTAGGTTAAAAGCTGTGCACTATCATACCATTGTCTGTTGCATCTCTATTATGCATATGTAAATTTGCCAACGACTTCGCAGCAAATTATTGCAATTAATATAAAATATCTCGCAGGCGCACTGAAGTCCAGTAATTGTAGATTAATTGTAGATTAATATTAACCAAAATGGTGATGGTTCATGGTAGTATCGCGTTGCATTAATTGAACTTTGTGGCATTTTTTAGTATCACTGTTGTACTCAGGCAATCCGGACGTCGAAATTTACAGTTATAAATAGGGACTGATGATGATCAAGATATGATCGAAATGAACGTATCCAAGAGAGAAATAAATGCCACAAAGTTCAATTAATGCAACGCGATACTACCATGAACCATCACTTATTTGGTTAATATTAATCTACAATTAATCTACAATTACTGGATTTCAGAGCGCCTAAGAGTTATTTTATAGCAATAATAATTTGCTGAAAATTTACATACGCATAATAGAAATGCAGCAGACAATGGAATGATAGTGCACAGCTTTTAACTAACCAACCAATTGTTATACATTATATATAAATTTAATATAATTTTAATTATTTTAACAATTTCTAAGTGGTTAAGTCAACATTTGCTGGCTTTAATGTGGAATTGAGTACAGTGTGATCGACAATAGCTTTTACTACTTTATATTCTGTGATAATATTTGGACATATCCATTTATACGATGTATCACCGCCATTGTCCACCGCTGTGACAAAGGGGACGCGTTCGCTCCTCTCACGCAGCGGGCCCGGGTTCGAGTCCTGATCGGGACAAGTTACCTGGGTGGGTTTCTTCTGGAGTTTTCCTCACCTGTGAGACAAATGTCGGGTAACTTTAAGCCCTTGTGGTCCCCAGATATCATCTGGCCGTCATTATCATGTTCATCCCATTTTCGCCTTGTTCGGAGTGTGTGAGTGTGAATGGTGTTTCTCGTCCTATGTGTTCGTGTTGTCTCGGAGGTGGCCCCGGCATTGGGCTGATCACTCATCCGGGGAGGCCCTCCATTCCCTTGTCTGGTCAAAAAAGTATGTATGTGTTCTAAAGATAATCCCTCTCCCGACAGGTTGCGGCCCTGTAAGACCCGGGCGGCTTGGGTCGCTTAAATCCTAAAAGGGAGAGGTAAAACTAAGATAAAGGAAGAGAATCAGCGCCCTCAAGATATAGAACATTGATGAAAATTGTTAATATTAGTCTACATATGAGAGGTTTGTAGAAGGGGATATATGTGAGATTAGGATATATTATTATTATGCTATTGTACATCTGAAAAGCATAGTAAAGTTGGCATTGGTTGAACTTTTGGATCTGTATCTGTATCTGGTACCCTATGATCCCCAGGTGGGGCGAAGGGGCCTCCAATGGAGGTTTCATTACCTATACTAATTTTGAGATGCTTATTTTCCGAGAGAGGGTAGAGGGACAGGTGGTAAGCCCATCGCCTCGCAACCCCCCTCTGGAAACTAAGTATTTCTTGGACGTGAAAGGGCCGAGAAATTTTGTCCAGAGGCTCTAATTTAGGCTTGGAGTTCTTTTGAACTTTTGGATAAACCTAAATATTTGTGGTTTCTTTATACAAACAAACGGAATAATTAAATTCATTAATATCTAGTAACATGTTACAGAAGATAGTTGAGATAATATTGTGATAATATTATGGGAGAAAAATTCCTCTGACACTGGGACCTTTGGCTGTTCGTGCCAATGGTCTTACCAACTGAGCTACGTCAGAATTAAATTCACAACGCCAGATAGAATCTCTCTCCTATGACTGGCTGCCCTTAATGGTCTACCTCCCCGATAGACAAGTTATGTCATATGCAGTACTGTGAGACACACTAGTTAGTGATTTTGTTACCGGGCTTCCACTGTTATTGTACAGTAACATTCAAGACATATATATGCATATACATTCATGTACCACAGATTCTTGTCTCTGTTGGGCATTACATGATAATATTATAGGAGAAAAATTCCTCTGACACTAGAACTTGAACCCAGGACCTTTGACTATCCGTGCCAATGCTCTTACCAACTGAGGTACGCAAGAGTTCAATTCACAGCGCCATCTGGCAAGAACGTAATCTTGAGAAAATATTTCCAGGGAATGTTCCCGGAAATGTTCCCACAATTTCATAAATTCCATGGAATTTATGATTTACGAGCAAGATAACTCAGATACCTATTTCTTACTTAAATGTAATCATGATTAGGTTAAATAAAACTAAAAACTGTCATAAGTTCAAAGATTAATATATAATTAATGAAATAACATAAAAAATGAACATTAATTATTTACGTATAAAATATTGTAATACTGGGTTTTCACATAGTTAACAATGAAAATAAGTTAATTAAAATTTGCCCTGGTTTTTGGAGGTCAATACAGAAGATTAGCAAAAGAGTTCATTGAAGAGACTGACTATTAATTAGACGCAAATTACAGTAATAATCATAAACTGTACGAACCCAAACAACTTTTAGGAATAGGCCTACTTGATTTCTTTAAATGTGTGACCTTGACTTCATCTTACAAGTTGGCCTAACCACTTCCATTGAAATTCATTAGATTTTCTTCATTATCCTCTTCTTTTTCTTCTTGATCAGAAAGGATGCCAATATCATCACTGATATCATGGCCTTCATCATCATCATCATCATCTAGATTTTCTTCTTGGTCCTTCCCTTCATCTGGATCGTCTGGATTACCAGCACTTTGGGTTTGAACTTCAGTAGATTCACTCTTCTTTTTCTTCTTCTGAGGTTGAGCATTCATCAGTTTCCCGGTGTATGAGAGATACGGTAAGTCAGTTTAGATGCTCGCTCAGATGATAGGCGGTTCCTCTTTTTAGATTGCATCCATGAAAAGTTACTGAATGTACGTTTTGTTGCGGCAGAAGTGATTGCAGCTCCTAAGATTTGGATGGCCACATCTGCCTAGTCGCAGGTTCCTCTTAGCCTTCATAAATCATGAAAGAACTAAATTTCCCCCTAAATTACAGTAGGATTAGCCTAGACTGTGCATGATTAATTATTAGGCTCTAAACTATTTATATTTAAATTTTTGTTTGTGTAATATTGAAGGTGTTGGTTTCTGGCATTTTATTTTAAATACCTACACAATCTATTAACAAATATGTTAAATTACTTATCTTTAATCCTGTTTAAATACGTGTGAGGTATCACTTTATAACATATAAGTTTATAAAGAAAACCTATGAGGTTATCACGAATTATTATTTTTTAAAAAGAAGATAACTTTGGGTACATTGTTCTGACAATAAGTGAAAAATCATATCATAGGAAAAGGTAATACTTCCCTAGACGGTTCCTTGATAAACATGTGGAATTTTACTGAAATGGTTTCATTTTAAGATACCTGGACCGTTAATAAGCAGTAAAACATTCAAAACTAACGATTTTTATAAATGCTCACTTTTGGGAATATTTCCTGCCCAAGGAAATTTTATAAGTTCCTTCCCACTGGGAATATTTCCGGCCCACATTACTACTGTGCAGTACAAATGTCTTTTTGTCTCTCTAAACTTTAGTTATATAAAAAAGTTATATACCCTAATTTTTAAACATGTAACTTGTTACATGTTACGTATAATTTGTTACATGTTACATATAACTTGTTACATGTAACAAGTTTATTAAACAAGTTACATAGTGTAAACGCGGCTTAAGGTTAGCTACTTCCAAATCTTGAGATGTCACTTGATTGTCATTCGCTAACGATACCAGCATACTTGTTAGTGATAAAAACATTGAAAATTTAAATATTTAAGCTTGCATCGTGTTTAAAGAAACCAAATTGTGGTTTTGTGCTAATGAATTTGTTTCAAATGAAACTAAAACACAGAAAATAACCTTTCTACAAACCATTAGCATAATGATAATGCCAAGTTTCTTGGCATATTTATTGGTTCTAATCTGACTTGAGAATGTCATGCCAATTATGTTATGACTAAGTTATCGAGAGTAACTTACCTATTAAGAAGTTTAAAGAGAGTTCTGCCTTTGACATATATCAGAACAATGTATTTTGAATTTTTAAAATCTAATTTAAGATATGGTATAATATTGTGGGGAAACTGTAATAAAATAAGTTCCATTCTTAAACAATCGAAGTACATACTAAAGATAATGAACAAATCCAATGCGAGAGAAAGTGCGAAATCTTAGTTCATCAAGTACAGAATATTGACTGTGATTAATCTGTATATATTGGAATTATTAATGTACGTCAGAAAAAAACGTAGAATCCTACAAATGTAGAAGCAATACTCACGATCATCATACCAGATACAAGGACAACCTAGATGTTCCCGTTTGTAGACTGTCAAAGACAAATAGAAATGTTTATGTATATGGACCGATGTCATACAATAAGCTGCCGAAAGATTTAAGAGAGCTGCACATAAATGTTTTTAAAATGAAATTGGAAACATGGTTACTCAATAACCCATATTATAATGTGAATGAATTTGTTAATTGTACTCTTTCCCTCGTGAACTTTTAATATTTTAGTTTTTAATTAGATATTTAACCTTATTATCTACTTGACTCGGCCTATTACACGTTTAGATGTTTAATGGCTTAAGAAAAACTTGTCATTTGTAATGTGTAATTTGATTTTAAAACAGTTATGAAGTGGAAAATACTAACAACTACTTTGAAAGCTATCACCCCCGTATCAGTAATTTAATTTATCCGTAATAGTAATCAATGTAACAAGTCTGTGAAAATATTGATAGGTTTTAGTTATAATAAATACTACAACTTCAAGTTACGCCTTATCAAGGGGAGGCAGAATTAGTTTTTGGATGAAAATTGTGATATTTTATTATGATAAAGCCTATTATTCTCGGTACTTTCATCTTTAAAATGATATATCATATATAAGTTTACTATAATTCTATCCATGTTATTTTATTATTTTTCTGAGAAAGGGTGTGACTGCCATCTGTCATTTCTGACTTCAAATTTCAAACTTATTTTGTCGTCCCAAGCATGAATGTTACATACATGTTTCAAAATTGAAGTGATTTTTTCTACCCGACCCCCACAGTTTACCAGCAGTCATACTAGATGAGATCAGACTTATGTATGATCAGATGAGATCAGTTCATGAGAACTTTCTGAAATAGATCTCGCCAAAAATGTACTCATAGGAGAACTAAGAGTGTGTTAATAGTATAAACAGTGTTTGTGAGAATAAATAAACTTCATTGTGGGGTCTATGATGATCTGGCATCATTAAAGCCGGTTGTCAACCAAGAGCTAAGCTAACTTAGCTTAGTTTAGCTCACATACAGTGAGGGATTTCATATATAGTTGTGCCGGATTTCATATGTAGTTTTGTCGACACAACTACATACACTGCGGGATTTAGCTAAGTTAGCTTAGCTTTTGGTCGACAACCGGCATTAACCAGGGAAACATTACGATATGTCAAGTTTTGCAGAATTCAGGATTAAAAGTTTTTGCGCAGTCTATAGGCCTACTTGCAATGATGGACCTAGATAGGCTCAGAGTGAGAAACGCAAATAAACGCTGTTAAGATTCTAGCACAGAAAGCTAGTTAGACAAAAAGTATTGCGAAAAACGGAAGCTTTAGATGAAGATCCAGACTGTGGTGCAAGGATATTTTAACTTTGTAGCTTGTTTTATATAAGTTTACTTTCTCTATATAAAATTAATCTTTTCTCAGATTTTAAATAACCTACAAGCTTGAAATTTTCAGGGTTTGTTTACTCAGATCTTTTACATACACTGAAAGAACATTTTTTGAACTAGTTAGCCTAAGAAATATTTAAAGGTCATATGATGCTTAAAACGTTGATAAAAATTGATTATAAAACAATACTTTAGTGAATAATTACATTTACAAGTAATCATTGTTTGAGTATTGACACAGGGTATAGGCATATATCTAGAAAGTGTAAAAATATTAAGTGCCTACGCTCAGTAGTTTTCAGAAAAGATAAAATGAGCTATTTTGCTTTCCCTTATATTCATGGCACTATATTCCTCACAGAAACTAAGCGTCACCTTTCTTTCGACTTCGGGGACAGATTGCTGGGATGGGATCATGTGGTCAACATTTCGGTACCCATGATCGTCAATGACTGTTTCTTTAATAAGAAGATATACTGTTTTTATTGGAACAAATACCCTGTTGTGCTCATAAGCCTGAGAGCGCACCATTCGGATCTAACTACTTCTCAACATTCCAAGAAGAGAGTGTATCGAACCCGCAATTGCGTGATCAGCAGTGATAAAAGTAGACCTACTAGATAAAGAACAACATTGCTAAACCAAATATATCAGCGTCTGAATATTTATTAAATCGAGAGATTCCTTCTGCTTCATTTAAACTTTATGGTTGAACTGGCATAGTCTGGCATAGTCATATGGATAATATAGCTTACAAACTAAGTAGAGGAATTTATATGCTGAGAAAATTAAGATCCTGCGTTAGTCTTGTTGTTTTGAAACTGGTGTATTTTGCACATGTTCACAGCCACCTATCATACGGGACTTTGTTATGGGGGATCAAATTTACAGTTTAAAATTATTCAGATTGCAAAAAAGGGCAATTAGTTTGATGTGTGGCTTACCATTAAATGGTCACTGTAGAAATAGTTTTAGGAATATTCAAATTATGACTCTGCCAGGGCTATTTGTTTTTCAGTGCTTATTGTGTATAAAAGAAAATTATAATTCTCATCTAGAACATGGTATGTGTCATAACTATAACACAAGAGGTAAACACAATATAATCACAACTCATTGTAATTATGTTAAAACTCAAAACAGTTTCAAAAATGTATCGATTAGGATGTTCAATTCTCTACCTAACAACATGAGAAGGCTACCGATCCATAGTTTTAAATTGGCCATTCAAAAGTTTATATTAAACAACCCTATGTACAGTGTTAATGAATTTTATGATTTTATTAGTGACGAATCTTAAGCTGATGAAGTGCTGATGTATGTTGGAAAGTTTTATATTTCATCTATAATAATATATATAACCTGTATGGACATTTGTAATGCTTCTGATGAACTCAGGAGTTTTCTGCAAATAAAGAAGATTTGATTTGATTTGATTTGATTTGATATGGAAGTAACATGTGACGATGTATTGAGTGATGTTGCTAAGATGCATAACTCTGATTCTAGAGATATTTCTGAGCTTTCTAATAATATGTTAAAGTAAATAATTAACTATATTGTCTCTCCATAAACTTACTATATTAACAAATGCTTTGATGAAGGTATATTCCCAAGTAAACTTAAATTAGCTGAAATAATACCAGTCTACAAGAAGGGCAAAAAATCACAACTAGAAAGTTACAGACAATACCTCTTGTGAGAGTATTTTCTAAATTATTTGAGATACTTATCCTCACTCAATCATATTATTACTTTGAACTAGCTAATGTGCTTACTACGGAACAGTTTGGATTTAGAACTAGTAAATCTATTATTGACGCAGCACAACTGCTTACCGATAATATATTGAATACCTTCGAAGCAAAGAGCTTTGCCTGGGTCACATGTTGTGGCCTAAGCAAAGCTTTTGGCTGTGTAGATCATTGTAGTCTATTGAACAAATTGTCATACTATGGTATTCGTGGAATTGCTCATAAATTGCATTCAACTTACTTATGTAACCGAAAACAAGTTGTTCAGACTGGAGATGAGGTTTCTGAGATGGCAACAGTCAAGTCGGGTGTTCCACAGGGCTCTGATACCATTTTTATTAATAATCATGACAATTTAGATTGTCTTGAATCAGATGTATAACATAATATAATTAAACTTATCTCAATGGTTTCGAGCAAACAGATTTCTTCTTAACGACTCAGAAACTCGAAATACACAGCCTTGAAATGATATAAAACTCCTAGGAATTTTTATTAATAGATTTTTAACTTGGGAGACTCATGTAAAATTGTTATGTAGAAAGCTGTCAAAGGTTTTATTTCTGTTCAGGAATTTAGTTAACTGAGATCCATTTGAGTATGTGAGGATTTCATATTTTGGATATTTCCAGAGTGTAATAAATTATGGAATTTGAATATGGGTAAATAGTTCTTATACACAAGATATATTAATACTACAGAAGAAAATAATTAGAATCATAGCCCAGATACCTGACAAAACTCAATGCAAGCCTTATTTCATAAAATATAAAATAATGACGAATGTAAATCCGTACATATATACACAGTATTGGTATTTACTAAGAAAAATGAACATATGTGCAATATAAGGTGAGACATTCACAATCATAATACCAGAAATTGTCAAATGATTGAAATTCCACAGAATAGGCTTAACAAAACCACAAAAAGTTATCGCTATGTAGGAACCGAGTTACCTTTTAAGTTATTCTCTAACAGTCTTACTAATAATCCAGTTGTAAGCTGGGTTTACACTATGTAACTTGTTTAATAAACTTATTACATGTAACAAGTTATATGTAACATGTAACAAGTTATACGTAACATGTAACAAGTTATATGTTTAACAAATAGGTTATATAACTTTTCTATATAACTAACGTTTAGAGAGACATAAAGACATTTGTACTCCACAGTAGTGATGTGGGCAGGAAATATTCCCAGTGGGAATTTATAAAATCTCCTTGGGCAGGAAATATTCCCAAAAGTGAGCATTTATAAAAATCGTTAGTTTTGAATGTTTTACTGCTTATTAACGGTCCAGGTACCTTATAATCAAACTATTTCAGTAAAATTCCACATGTTTATCAAGGAACCGTCAAGGGAAGTATTACCTTTTCCTATGATATAATTTTTCACTTATTGTCAGAACAATGTACCCTAAGTCATCTTCTTTTAAAAATTAATAATTCGTGATAATCTCTTAGGTTTTCTTTATAAACTTATATGTTATAAAGTAATACCTCACACTTATTTAAACAGGAGTAAAGATAAGTAATTGAACATAATTGTTAATAGATTGTGTTGGTATTTAAAATAAAATGCCAGAAACCAACACCTTTAATACACAAACACAAACTTAAATATAATGAGTTTACAGCCTAATAATTAATCATAAATCAGTCCCACGGTTTAGGCTAATCCTACTGTAGTTTAGGGGGAAATTTAGTTCTTTCATGATTTATGAGGGCTAAGAGGAACCTGCGACTTAGCAGATGTGGCCATCCAAATCTTAGGAGCTGCAGTCACTTTTGCCGCAACAAAACGTACATTCAGTAAGTATTCATGGATGCAATCTAAAAAGAGGAACCGCCTATCATCTGAGCGAGCAGCTAAACTCACTTATCTTTCATACAACTGGAAACTGATGAATGCTCAACCTCAGAAGAAGAAAAAGAAGAGTGAATCTACTGAAGTTCAAACCCAAAGTGCTGGTAATCCAGACAATCCAGATGAAGGGAAGGACCAAGAAGAAAACCTAGATGATGACAATGATGATGATGAAGGCCATGATGACAGTGATGATATTGGCATCCTTTCTGATCAAGAAGAAAAAGAAGAGGATAATGAAGAAAATCTAATGAATTTCAATGGAAGTAGTTAGGCCAACTTGTAAGATGAAGTCAAGGTCACACATTTAAAGAAATCAAGTAGGCCTATTCCTAAAAGTTGTTTGGGTACGTACAGTTTATGATTATTACTGTAATTTGCGTCTAATTAATAGTCAGTCTCTTCAATGAACTCTTTTGCTAATCTTCTGTATTGACCTCCAAAAACCAGGGCAAATTTTAATTAACTTATTTTCATTGTTAACTATGTGAAAACCCAGTATTATAATATTTTATACGTAAATAATTAATGTTCATTTTTTATGTTATTACATTAATTATATATTATTCTTTGAAGTTATGACAGTTTTTATTTTTATTTAACCTAATCATGATTACATTTAAGTAACAAATAGGTATCTGAGTTATCTTGCTCGTAAATAATAAATTCCAGGGAATTTATGAAATTGTGGGAACATTTCAGGGAACATTCCCTGGGAATATTTCCTCGGGATTAGGTTCCCGCAGATATTAACGCAGATATAAGCAGATTTTATTAGTAAGGCTGTAAGAGATTACATTCATGGATTTTCTCCAATCCATTTTATTCTATCTGTGAATTTATTGATTTTGATCCATCTGCTATTGTTATGTGATTTTGCTGTATATTTTATATAATTATTGGAATTTTACCCCATTGACTTTGTCTATTGCAGTTGTACAACTGTCTAATGGCAATACAATTAATTGAATTGAATTGAATTAAACGTACTAGAATTTTCATTGTCACATTCACTAGATCTAACAGGTCCCTTTGAATTCATTTAAAATTAAAATAATGAACTACTATGAATAAAATTATGGATAGTTAATAAGTGAGTGTTTTTATTATAACTTATAAATTATTTTTTACATAACCGATACACACATTTGCACGGACCCGCCCGGGCCGTACATGCTTATTCAAAACACAAGAAAAGAAAGAGAAAAATAAATAAATAAAATAATTTCAAACTAAACACAAAATACCACCGCCGCTTCCCAATTTGCCGATTACTCGAACCTGAGCTGTCTCGCCTTCTCTAAAAGTTTCTCAATCCTCTCCTCATTTTCTTTGTCCACCAGTAACGCCTCAAGTGTCCGTTGGTCCCTATTCGACACCGTAAAATATATTGGTAGATATTTTCCCTCCATTTTCCAAACCTTTACAATTAATTAGGATATGAAACCAAGATTCTCATCCTGTTTTTATAAGTGATCTTAATCATGCGCCACGCACCAAGTCTAAGCCAAGCGAGACCCAGTTTACTAAGTTTCGTTCGGTTTTGTATGTATTGTTTCTTCCTCCACTCTAATTTTAACTGAGACTGTAATTCATGCAAAACCATATTCTTGTATTGCGCAATTGTCTGTTGCTTATTATAAACATCCTTCAAGGGTTCTTAATTAATAACTTCTGTGCTGAGATGATTGGGCCTTATTGTACTACAAACATAAGGAAGGTAAAGGGTATAATTTCATTCTTGGAAATAGTATCCTTTTTATAATTCATTAAAGTCACTTTTCTTTCAGTAAGCATATGTTTTAATCTTTCCCTTCCGTCAGATATTTCAATCTACTTTCTGAGCACACTGTACAAAGTGTGTTCTTTAAAGATTAGTTGAAATATTATTTCTGAGAATTTGTTACGATAAGCTAGTCATTTCCTGGCTGCTTGCTACTAAAACACGGCTCTTCCTAATCACAAAGTGGAATTAGCTTCTTAAGCTAAGACATCGTTACACTAATACAATCACTTTATCGCCTTGTAGCAATCCAGAAGACGATGGGTGGAGATGGCTTTAAGCAGCGAGGAGGCTGCAGCCTGTTGAAGAAGCATGGCGCAGTAACTCATGTCTTACCATAACATTCCCTTTATAAAATATTCTGCCGTGGCTATTCTTACTTTGAAACTGCACAGGCTGCAGCCCTGAAGGACAGGGCTTCACTTTACTAGTCAATGAAACTGAAAAGGATTCAGATTTCAAGATTTAATAACATTACAATAGAGTATAGACGGTAATTGGTCTATTACATAATTAATAGTTCTAATATCACATGCGTAATTTAGAGTAACAGAATTTTACATTAACAATTTATATATTTTTTCTGCTGTTGAATTTCCTTATCGATTTTTCTATTCTGTCTCTTGTCTATGGTCACAGCCTATCTGTCTTCCTTCTCTCCTTTTCCACTCTGTTTCCTAATGTATTAGTCATATCTGTCTCTTCTCAGCCTGGCTAACTATCTCACCCGTAATTCTGTTTAATTTCCTTCTTTAGTTCTTTCTTTTCTTCTTTATTTCCTCGGCTTTTTTTATTCTTTCTTTCCTTCGTTCTTTCGCATTTTTATTTCCCACTATTTCATTCTCATTACTTTCTGTCATTTGTTCTACTTTATGTGTATTTTCTTTATTCCTTTCCTTCCACATCATTCCGTCTTTCTTTATTACTTTACTTTTTGATAGCAGTAAACCTTGATACGTTCTTTTCATCTATTTTTCTATTTAGCCATGTATAAATGGCTCAGATCCAAGAATATTAATTAGTTACCTAATTTGTGTATTTAGCCTATTTCTATTTTTTCAGCGTTCTGTTCTACTGTTCTTTGCTATTGATCACTGCCTGGTATATCACTGCAAGCATACGCAGTGAAGTAAGTGGGAAAAATCCATAGGCGGTATGCTATCCTAAAATGTTTCCCTATCATACCTCAATAAAAAAAAAACACACATTCCCTCCCTTATAACATAATAATTATGTGATATGCAGGACACTTGGCGGTGTTTTTAATTAATTTCCTCCATGAGTAACCAACCTGCTGTAGCCTATAGATGATTGCCGAGCAGGAGCACAACACAAGACTAGAACATCTTGTACCGTCGATTGACAGACCTTTATTTATTTCACGGTCACGAAAATCCCCAATAACGGCCGTGGGTTAGCATGCTTGCCACATGCTCCCAATCCTGCCATCTGTCTATGGTAGATGAGCAGCGGCCGGGTGGTAGGCCTAGTCCTTTCAGGGATGTAGTGCCTCGGAGTATATTTTATTTATTTCAATAAAGATATTTTAAAAGTATTTAAGACCTATTTAAACAATATAAAAGTTACAACAATTTGTTAATGAGAAATATTTTTAAAACAATGAATCTTTACCCGAAACGAGACAAGCAAGAAACCTGAAATAAACAAAAACCGGTATAGATTGATAAAGGACTAGATGAGAATTACAGTGGGAATACAGAAGAAATGTATAAATACATTACAGATGCAGTAAAAATGGTTGCATATGAGATATTGAGTGCGGAGAAACAAAAAGGGCAAATAAATAAATGGATGAGAAACGATCTATTAGCAAAAGTAGAGGATAAAAAGAAAGCATATCAGAATTGGTTAAGTTCAAATAAAGAGGACAGGAAATTATATGACGAACAAAAACATAATGTACTGAAAGAAGTAAGAAAGGCAAAAAATGAGTATTGGGAAAGAAGATGTGGAGACATAAATTGCCAGTTAGGATTTAAACAATCCGTCAGCATGGTTAATGCTGAGGAGCCTTAAAACAAAATCATAAGGCACATATATAAATGATGTCTATGAAAAAATGGGAACAATACTATAAATCCCTCCTTAACGAGAAAAGAGGAGAATTTAAAGAAGAAGAACATAAATCTAGACATGGAAATTTGGAATAGGAATTATCAGAAGATGAAGTAAAAAAATGTTTAAAGGAAGGAAAAAACGGAAAAGCTACTGGTCCTGGAGGAATTAATTTGGAATTGTTAAAATACGGGGGAAGGAAACTGATTAAGATAATCACAGTTTTATACAAAAAAATATTAGAAGGGGGGTCAATACCAGAAGAGATAAACCTTGGATTTATAAGTTCTATATATAAGAAAGGGGATAAGAGGAATGCACTAATTATAGAGGAATATGTGTAACAAATCCATTTGTGAAAACATTTACAAGAATTATTAAACATCAGTTGGAGAAAGAATACAGAAGACAAGAAGAACAGAGTGGTTTCACTCCAGGACGGTCATCTGTAGACAATATATTTATTCTCAGACACATGATGGAAAAATATCGTGAGAAGTCAAAACTCTTGGGAATGACAACCATTGATTTGCTCAAAGCTTATGATAATGTGCCAAGGATATTATTATGGGATGTTTTGAAGAAAACAGGTATAAGTGACAAAATTATCAACATTATAATATCAATATACTCATCAACAAATGCCGAATATCAGAATAATTTTCAGAAAAATTTTATACATCAAAAGGACTTTTACAAGGATGTTGCTTATATCCGACATTGTTCAAAACTGGACTAGGAAATGTCGATATATGGGAATTCAAATTCACCCAGATTACTACCTGCATAATCTACTTCTCGCAGATGATGAAGTAATAATTACTGAGGATATAGATGATGCGTCATATATGCTCAGAAAGTTGGATATGGGGATTAGAAATAAATTTCAATAAAACTGAATATTTGTCAATGGGTTTGGAGGAAAAGTTAACATGTAATACGGAAGAAATTGCACATGTTGAATATTTTAAATATCTAGGGTCTATTATACAAAAGAATGCAACAACAGATTTGGAGATTCAAAGCAGAATAACGGATGGGAAGAGATATATAGGGATGCTAAATTCAATCTTGTGGAGTAAAAATATTTTACACAGAACTAAAGAATTAATATATCAGGCATTATTCCAAAATACAACATTATATGGCGCTGAAACTTGGACTGTAAGTAGACAACAAGCAAACAGATTAATGGTATTAGAAATGGATTTTTGGAGACGTTCAGCACGAAAATCCAGGAAAGAAAAAAAATTCGTAATAATAGAATAAGGGAAATAATGCAAGTTGAAAAGAATATCTTGGAAATTGTAGAAGAAAGACCCTTGAGATGGTGTGGAAATGTACTCAGAATGGCAGGGGACAGAATACCCAAGAAAATTTTGGATTGGAAAGTAGAAGGAAAAAGAAGAAGAGGGAAGCCCAAAGAGTGCTGGATGGTTGGGGTGAAAAGGAGTATGGAGTGAAGAGGGTTAAGTGAAGAAGATGCTATGGATAGGGACTTATGGAGGCAGAAGATTGTTGTGGGATGAAGGATAACCATTATATTGTGGAATATTCCTTAATAAAAAAATATCCCTTTAGGCAGGCCTACAGGCTGAGGTAGATTTCGAAGTACTTTTGGTTTAATTTATTGGCGCTGTGCAGCACTCTTCTTCTTTAAAATTGGGATGGGCGTACGGTGAAATTCTATTTGAAGGGAGTTGAATGTAATGTTGTCTCAGCTCCATGTCCTTGCGCACATTATAATTTAACTGTATCTAAATTGTAACTAAATTAGTTACTAAACAGTTGTATAATGATCATTAGTATACTATAAATAAATTGTGTTAGTTATGCAGCACAATACTTCAAACTGTTTTCTTTACGTATCTGTCAATTTCTTGATTTAAATAGTATTAAAAAAAGCATTTCTTTTGAGAAATTATCATGTAGGCTACCGTCGGATGTAATATACACTGTGAGTTATACGCCAAATGATTTCTTTATGCGGAGCACTATGAATCATTGAATATATATTCTGTTGTTTCTGTATCGGCAAGTTGATTGCATACGTAGTAATTTTGTTTAAATACTCGGACTGGTTTCTGGAGCTAAGTACATTCCAGAAAATTTGATTTTACATATTGAAAGCTGAGATCCAACCGATCACACCACATAAATATCCAGGATATCGAATCATTTAAGAGAATTTTGGAAGGAAATGCTTTCCTGTACAGTAGAAGTTATTTCAGACCATTTGGTCATTGAGATTAAGTATGTGCATTATTATTCTTAAATAAATTACGAGAGTATATGTGGGAGCACACAGGAAAAATAGGTTAAGCTTATGAGATGGATCTAGCCTCTGGAACTAGACTTGGAGGACCAGCTACGAATGCAGCGAATAAGAGCAGTGGACACAAAGGTGCGCTGGGATACAGGGATCCACGAATCTTATAATTATGAAAAAAAAAATTATAACATGTCCTAAAACTATGCAAACTTTATTCACACACGTGCAATGCAATATAGAAATAAATGAAAGTAGAAATAATGAAAATATAATGAATAAAAAACTGAAGTAGCCAATATGCAGAATTGGCGCGAATTAGATACACGTAGTTGTAAATGTATGTAATTTACAACATACATTGAATATTACACTAAAACACTCGGAATAATTAATATTGTAGGTTGACTGAAGAGAATTGCTTGTAATATCAATATTAGGCTTAGTAGAACTAGGATTGGATAGTACACTGTGAAACAAGGTTAGCACACGATTACAGGAGCCTAGTCAGCGTAACAAAAATGTTTTTTAGCAGATGAGTGAAACACTGTAGCAAATGCTAGCAAGCGAAATGCTAGTGTGCAGAACAAAACTTAATAATTGTAGTTTTGTAAGAAATTCGGGGTTTAGGAGCACTGTTACTTTGTTTTGAGCTTTAATACACACAATGACTAGAAACCCGCGAAATGGAGAGTGCACTCGCACACGTCGGAACAGTGTGGAGGCTGACGAAGGACTGAGGATTGAGGTGACGCTATGAGCTTTGCACACGGCTGTCGCTTGCATAATATGATGAAATCAGTTAGGATTGCTGAATCGGCTACCGGGATTAAACTAGCGGCCATTTGAATATAATAAACCACTATATATGTAGCCTGTACTAACAGTCTATTATGATTAATGAGAAACTGAAATTTAAAAGGGTTTTTTTTAAATAATGCCGTATTATGTAAGACAATTTAATAAAATAACCAAAATTTATTTTTTAATTATTGAACATGTCATAATCCTAAAAATCGCAGATATTTCGGGAGGGTTTTTAACCTCCTCAACCCTCCCCCGCCGTACGCCCATGAGCCTTGGTATGACTAACTCGCAATAATAAGAACTGAATTCGGTAAAGAGGAAGAGCTACAATCATTTGTTTTGATCACAAGAAATGGATATAATATTCTGGGAGGCCGTGCGCAAGATCAGCAATGAATAAAATGAGCAAAGCCGCTAAACAAGAGAAAATTAATAATATTATAATAATTCTTAAAGAGAGCCATGACTGTGATAACTATCAAACTCAAGGTATCAACACAACTGAACAGTAGTCCCAATGTTCTTTGAGGACAACACTTTCATATTAAACTCCTTTTTACTGAGAATTATTTTATCACAGCAATATCAAAGTGTACAATGCACCATATGAAATATAAATAAATCTGATTTTTTAAAAGAGAGATGTTTATTAGTTTAAATTGATATTATATATTATTAGGTGTGTAGTTATAAGGTGTGTAACTATTATTTTTAATATTTCCAACTCTATTACATGGGTAATTTTATCCATAGTCGGTCCTCACACATACCTTTCGGCAGGCCTTCATGCTGAGGTATATTTTTAAGCGTTATTGTTTTTCAAACATTCAAATCTCGCCTTATATGAGAACTATCGAGAAACTAGTTATTGATTTGTAGAGTACTCATCAAGAGCTTTTCAACGATACCCCACAAGACGTGGTTTCAAAAAATTTCGAATTTCCAAACCCCTCACTCACCCTCACTCGTACCCCCAAAACCCTTGAATCGTTGGTGTCACCTAACACTGTAGATTGTGCCATTAACAAATTCTTATTATTTTGTTTAGTATTCGGCACAGAGTAATATAAGATGGAAGTGTATTTCAAGATTCTCGGTTTCACATCTGTAAGATATCGAAAATGCAAAGGACAAAACGTTTTCAAGTGATTAATTGTAGGCCCCATAAAGCTAGCTATATGGTTCTACAGATTGTTTCAGTTAATTTCATGACAAAAAGGTATAGCGAAAATTAAAATTTGTAATGGTCATGTCAAGAAAATTAGCACTGTAGTTACATATGAACCGCCATTTGCTTATGATATCAGGAGTTTAGTCTGAAGCTATGATTAGAAATTATTTACCAAGGAGCATTTCACATATTGGAGAAACAGTCTCCTTGTCCAGAATCAAATATCAGACTGATTGCTATACTGATTCTTTGGTTAATTTCGATTAGTTTCATTGTTTTCATAACAAAAACGGTTTTGGGAAAATTAATATTTTTAATGGTCATGTCAAGAAAATTAGCACTATAGTTACATAAGAACCGCCATTTGCTTACAATATTAGAAGTTAGTCTGAAGCTGTGATTAGAACTTATTTACCACCGGAGCATTTCACATATTAGGGGAATAGTCTCCTTGTCCAGAATTAAATATAAGACTGATTGTTATAATGATTCTTTTCGTTAATTTTGATCAATTTCATTGTTTTCATGACAAAAAAGGTATTGGGAAAATTAATATTTCTAATGGTCATGTGAAGAAAATTATCACTGTAGTCACGCATGAACCCCATTTGCTTATATTAGTAGTACAGTGCTGGCCAGGTACTTTACTTTATTTGGAGGTTAGTTTAAGTAGTCCAAATTGATAACGATATAATTGTGTTTTTGTCACTTAAAAGAAAAAAGAGCCTGCATTCAATACAGTGTTGACTAGGTGCTATACTTTATTTGGAGGTTAGTATATGTAGCCAGCCAAAATTGATAACGATATAATAATGTCTTTGTCGCTTAAAAGAATATAAAGAGGATATTAGCCTGCATTTAGTAAGTTACCTTTATTTCAGAACATATTGACACTATTATAATAAGGCCTTGTTGTTAATGAAAGGAAAAGCATTACCAAAGAGTAAAATGTTTGCATTAGTAGGTTTAATGTCTTTGGTTGTCTTGTATTTCAAATTAGATTATATAATCTTGGTAGGATAATTGTGTTGGTTATGTGGCTAGGTTAATATCATATTCGCTCTGTTTTGAAAAAAAGACCTTCAAGCTCAGGTTTGGTTATATAATATATACTGATATATTGTCTATTGTAGATGTTCTTTATGGTGGCTTGAGCATATTAAAGAAATTTCTTATATCCATTCTTGTGTCTTGACTGTCTTCTTCCCCTTCCGCTGTGGTTTTTGATTTCAGGGCCTTAGGGGTTGGTAATTTAGATATCTTCCGTAGATAATTTGTATATGTGAGGCGAACACAATTTAAAGTAATCCCCAGAAGTTCTCAGACACCTCAGAGAAGACTACACAAAGTTAGAGTACGAACAAATGGGCCACTTGAGAAATGTTTAATCTCTTTAGGAAAATGAACATTGTTATTATTTGCCACATCACGCAGTAATCAAACCCTCTTCCCCTACAACTCGTATGAGGGTAGTCTTTGACGCATCGGCGAAATCATCTTCTGGCAACTCATTCAATGCCATTTTGAAACTTGGCCCCACGATAAAATGTGATCTACCTTCTATCATACTTCGTTTCAGAACTTATCGATAGCATTTTCTGCTGACCTATCCAATATGTACAGACGCATCAAAATGCATTCGGAGGATCAGAATCTCCAACACATTGTATGGCGTTCAACAGAAATTAACCCATACAAGATTACGCTTTAACTACTATTACCCATGACGCCAAATCTGCTTCATATTTGGCCATGAAATCCCTGCATCAGCTTGCTATTGAAGAATAGTATAAACATTCACTTGTTGCACAAGCAGTGAGACCTCCTTCTACGTAGATGACTGCTTAGCAGGACACAGCGATCTCCCAGAATCTCTACGATTTCAGAGAGGTAACCCTCATTCTACACAGCGGCGGATTTCCACCACGAAAATAGTACTCCAACCATGAAGTCATCTTTAATCCGTGCTAGCTCGAGAAACTCAACTGCTATTGTCCCTCGAGAATAGTGAAAATGCCCATGCACTTGGCTTATTGTGGCATCCTGAAACTGATCATTTCCAGATACATCCATTTCTCCAAAGCCACCCACAGTCGAAACTTACAAAGCGAAACATCCTATCTGTTATTTCCTCCATTTTCATCCTTTTGGCCTCGTCAGTCCTATCGTTATCAATTCCAAGATGTTTCTGCAACCTTTATGACTCGAGAAGCTCAGCTGGGATAAAGAAATACCGTCCCATTTAGCGGAGCAGTGGTTCAGCATCTGCGATATTCTTTCTACAATTCATGATATACTCATCCTACGACATGCCCTAACAACAGGACGCTAGTGGATGTAGAAATACATGGATTTTGTGACACTTCGTAGAAACCTATGGTGCATGCATATACCTTCGCTCCACTGACAATGATAATAGGGTTACTCATCGCTTTGTTCCAAGTCAAAATTTTCTCCTTTAAAGAAACAAACCATACCACGTCTTGAACTGTTTGATCCATTACATCTAGCTAAGCTTTACAATAAAGTGTTAACCGACCTTAATATTCAAACTTCTCGGAATTACTTGTGGTCAGACTCTGTGATTGTGCTTTTATGGATCGAATCTGATCCACATAAATGAAGAACTTTTGTATCAAACCGTGTGACACAAATGTAAGAACTATCAGAGGCAGCAGCCTTGCGACGTATGTCTACTCAACACAACCCTGCTGATCTCATCTCAAGAGGTGTCGTTACGGCATCTCTTTCCGACATCGGTTTATAGTGGAATGGTCCATCGTGGATTCTACAAGCTCCTATGTCATTGCCTGAACAGCCTCAATAATGAAATGTGCAAGATGCTACTGAACGTGTTCCAATCTGTATGGTACCGACCACAGATGATAAAGGTTTCATCTCACGTTTTTCGAACTTATTACATTTGCAGAGAGAGACTTCTTACATACTGAGATTAATTTCTAACTGCAGGAATAGGAAGCGGATTCGCGATCCCTTGCCAGCTGAAGAACGCCAGAAATCTTTACATACTTGCATAAGAATAGATCAGTAAGCAACCTAATCTACTAAGTTAGCAGATCTTCAAAATAAGAAGCAAGTATATGTCAAAAGCTTTCTCCATACCTTTCAAGATGAGAATGGCATATTACGAGTTTGTGCTAGACTGAAGAAAATATAATTAACACATGATGCAAGAGATCAGGTTATCTTTCCCAGGAAATATCACCTTACCAAGGTAATAATTGAACATGAACATTTAAAATTATTATATGCTTCTCATCAACTACTTATCGCTTCGTCAACGTTATTGGATACCCAGCATAAGAAGGGTAGTGAAATCCATGTTGTACAAATGTCTTATTTGTTTCAAGTTGAAGGCAGAAGGTGCTCAACAACTATTGGGCAGCCTTACCTAGCTACAGAGTAACTCCTGCTATGCCCTTTCCACGCTCTGCTATCGATTATGCTAGTTCTTTCTTCATAATATATGGCTCACCTCGCAGCAAGAGTCATGAGAAAGCTTGCTTATCCACGAAGGCAGTTCACATTGAACTCGTCTCAGATCTCACTTATAAAGCCTTCATAGCTGCCCTACGACGATTTACATCTCGTAGAGGACTCTGCCAAGAATCTTCATTGACAATGGAACGGACTTTGTTTGTGCCAACAAGTTACGTGAACTTCGAATACTATTACAGTCGACAGAGCAGTCCATGGTAAACAATCAATGTAGTGTTGATCTTCAAAAAGACTTTGCTGTATAAATCTTCTTTTGCCTTCTTCACGCAAAACTAATATTTCTCTGCGAGATCAATGTATGGTGCCCAGAATACTCGTAACATTTGCTTTCAGGTTAGGGAGAGATCAAAAGATGTGAAAAATTGTCACATACGATATTTTTCCTCTTGTTGAAATAAGGTTGCATAACTTCCTTACTAAAAATCACCAAGACTTTCATCATTCAGATTCATCATCCAAAATTGTATTTATAGCGTTCAGAATGTCCTGTTTCGTTCATAGCTATGCAGCCACGATAAATATAAATGCTGCGACCAGTATTTATAAAAGAACACACTACTCAACAATGTTCTAGCTGCACATTATTTGTATGCTTGTTCAAACCTGACTAATGCCCCCTACACTGATATGAGATTATAACATTCAATATACACCAAACAATGTGGAGCTATAAAGAGCTCTAAGCTTACTATACCAGCCATAGGACAAAACTGCCCTGCCCGCGGTTCTTGGAAAATCTGACTTTTTCTGTTGTAAGGTTGCCCCACAAAAATTGAAAATACGTGTGATTGTTAGTTCCACTCAATGATAAAAAGTCATGGAAATTTACCACTCTACGTAGAAATACAAAATGACTATAAAAAAATTAACAAATGGGTCACCAGTGACCCAGTCGCGGTTCCAGTGTTAACGGGCAATTTTTTTTCAGCCCAGCCTGTAAAATGGAACCTTACATAGACAAAGAGAGTTCTGTTAAACAATGCTTACAATTCAACAACATTATATTTTTTATAAATATAAGCCTATTTTACACGTTAGGAAGATCTGTATTATGGTGTGATTTCAGTTTTACCTCGAGGCGTAATATAAATATATATTAAAAACAGGGTTGGTAATGTATTGCCAGAAACATGTAAATTAATTTATGATGGACAGATAGACACAGGAGAGTTGACATGGCTGCGGGTTGACAGCACGGTCAGGCCGAGTCCCTTGATATGGTGCTGTTTGTTTTAAATAAATAGGATATGTTTCACCTCACACACGATAATTGTGTTACAAAGCAGACTAACTTTTCTCACTGGGAAATGGTAGTTCACGTGTCGCTCACAGGGATCACAATAACGGGAATGAAAATGAAGCAATGTATAAATCATAAGTTGCTGACAATGTTAACGTACTCCACCCTTTTAATACAACTGGCAAACAGAGGACTGTAACATTCTCCACAGGGATTGTCTTACTCCGTATAGAATTCTATCGATAACTTCCTCCAAGATATAAGAAAGGAACGTTCATAGAAAGAACAATTAATATGCTTTACTACTAAAAAGAAAATACATTTGCAAGTAAATTTGTGAATGTATCGAAAGGTTATTTTAGGTATTTCTGTCAAGAATAAGAATAAGAATATAAATAGGTCTATATGAAAAAATCCTGATTGAGAAGGTTTAGTAAAAATCTGAACTTGTAAGTATTCGTATTTCTTGAAATTTTCATCTACAAGTTGTTAGGGAACTTAGCCTAAACCATTATATTTAGACTGTTCGAACAATGGTACACTTCACATAAACAATACGGCAAATCTTTAGAGAGGATGAAAATTGTGTATACCAGTAGGCTTGCAACTATTGATACGAAACTGTTTTCCGTTGTTAATGTGTTTATGGCGTCTGTTGATTTCAACCGATTTTCAAATTCAGTGAATATCTACAGAATGAAATAAGCTAGACTGAGTACACTTTTTAAACCCTACACGGAACTTGCTGCATTACGTGATATCGGATCACGATTAGGTAAACCGTTATTACGGAACGAATGATCATTCTTTCAAAACAAAGAGTAGAGAACAGATGTAGGCAAATATTCATTTCTTAATAAAGGTATAAATGGAATCATTTGCCTGCTTCACTCTTCGATGGCCATCCTCTCACACAGCAGAGATTTAAAGAAAATATTAATAAATGTACTTGTAGGAGTGATTAATTTGAGTTACTGTTTAAGAGTTACTACTTTTGTGTATTATTGTGTTTATGATAATGTATACCGTTCATGTATACTATCCGCGCGCGATTTCTTGGGCGCTTGGCTCCCTAGTCCTCATTCGGTAGATTTCGTTCAATTCCTAGGCAGAGCTGACAACATTGAAACACGAAGTACGCTATACACCCTGACATCTAGTGGCTTAATACTAAACTTTCATTCTGTCTCAGGATCATTATTTATTTATTGACATTATCTTTTCTGACGTATGGAGTTGTTATGGGGAAAAGAATACAATTTTCCGAATTGCTGATTTCACAAACACGTCACAATGTACATCCAACACTTTCCTCACCTCTTTAAGAACTCCGCACGTGCTAATTTCTGACACTCCCGTGAACTCTGATGTCAATTTCACGGACTGAAAGTTGAGCGAACTTTTCACAAAAGGTATTGATTAAATACGTTTAAAATTAGGCCTACAGTTTCCTCCACTTAAATGCCTTACCTCTCTTATTTTTTACAACACGAAATGGTGAATCATGTTGTGCTAAGACTCTACTTTAAGGTTAAAATAAATCTTCCAATGTAAAAATATTGAGCCTATGTTATTCAATATTCTATTCCCGGAGTAAATTACTTATTTGGGAACCAAACCCGTATGACGTGTAATTAATTATTACGCAATACAGTCATCCCGTTATATTATTACATAGCATAAAATCGTTATACATTAAATGTTAATCTTTAATTAAGGATTGATAACTTATTTTAATTTTCTCGCAGCTCATTCACGGCACACCAATGTGCCGCGGCCACTGCCTACAAGCCATGCTGCTTGAAAGCTGGCAACACAGATCTGTGGTGGTCTGTGGGAAGCATTTGAATACGTTTTTATTTCAGATAATTTTCTTCATCACAAATACTGACTTTATTTAGGCCAAATCAGTAGGGCTATATTACATAGCCTATACTTGTGATGTGCATAATAACGTAACGTGCGGTGACTCCACATATCTGAAGGAATTCGTAGTTTTCAGTGTCTCCTCATTATACGTTATGATGTCGCGTTTTTTCTTATTTTATTAGTAATAACCTCACTTATCCTGTTAGGCCTACGAGCCCTGTTATTTGACCCACAACAGAGTCATATTTTATTAAGCTGCTACACTTCTCTGGGTCATTTTGTACCACCACTGAGCTAGTTGTCCCAGGTTTAATATAACCTAGAACACTGATATCTCTTTTCTAGTCGCATGCACTTTGTGGAAGACTACGCCCATGACTGTCACTGAAAAGATTAACTCTGCCTAATTCCTTGGGAACACTAAGCTTTCCGTTATTTTCTGTCAAGTTATTCATTCGTTCATCCTCCGGTGGTGAACTGTGTTGATTCGCCAGCACTTTTGAGGTTAAGGTTTGAATCCCGTTCATTACCCTCACCAAACTGTAGGAAAACGCTGGTAGTATATTGGGAGGATAGGAGATTGCATATACTGTACTACGATTTGGCGTCTGCCACATTAAGATGAATTAGGCCTACTGTGAGCAGCTTGATAAAAATTCATACCAGTGACTCTATTTCTCTTCAATTCTTCCTTAAGGACACTAATATCATACCGTACCTCACTCTGCTATTCGTTTGTAGCTGATAAACACGAAATTCTTCTGTGTAAAACTGTTCTCTGGTGTACTCAATTAGAGGTGACGGTTTATATAAATCTCTCATTATGTACAAGGTTTTTACCTTCCCTATGCTCTCCAGTTGCTCTTCAGGTGTATCCAGATGTTCTCTAAACAATAGGCGATGACTGGGATTACTTTAAGCTGAAATATGCTTAATTTTTCGATGATTCTGATGGAGTTCATTGCTTTATTTACAACATGTTCATAGCCGATAATACTACCGATGCGATGTTGCCCGATTTAACAGCATGGCTTGTAAGAAATAAAGAAGGTAGTGGCCGCGGCATATTGGTTGAAAAACGCTGGTCTATACAGTAGGCCATACAACTATTGGTGTATCTTATGTCAGTACATTTCAACTAATATTAATTTAAACGAATATGGTACAGGATGAAATAGCGAGGATGATTCATGGTAAGTAATTATCCAATTCGGTATTCAATTTCTTTTTTGTTCACATACCTCACACTTACGCTGTTGATGCGTGCTTACCATACGCGCGATTATGCTGAAATGTGATTTCTTTGGTTGACAACACTGCAGAAAGAAAGGCGAACTATCTGTGTTTTCTTCCCCCGACCCTCGCTGCCCCGTAAAACGAGCGCCCAAGAAATCGTGCGCGGGTAGGTATTCAGTGTTTCTGTTTATGTACGAGGGTAAGTCAATAAGTAGCCGCACTATCTTTTTTTAAATTAATTGCAACAACAATACAAAACATTCAATTACCTCATTTTTCAACAAAGTCCCCTTCCTATTCAATGCATTTGAACCATCATTGCACAAGCTTATTGATGCCCTCAGAAGAAAGTATTTTTTCTAGGTATACAACGCGTCCTTCAGTTCTTTGGCCTGTGGTGAATCGACAGGTGGGCCAAAAAGAATAAATATGACGAGGCGAGATAGGGATTGTATGCTCTAATACCTCAAAACCCAGTTTCGCTATACTGTAGTTTGAGCAGTGTGGGCGACAGTAAGTGGGCGCACAACGTCATGCATCAACTATTCAATCCATTCCTACACGCTTAGCCGTGTTAAAACATTGCCCCCATATTGTGCGGAAAGTCCGATGGATTTCGGCTCCTGGTACACCTTGAGATGACAAAAAACTGATCACTGCACGTAGTTCTTCTTTCGTGCAAACTCTGAGCAGTGCAGCCATGTTTAATATGTAACAGCACAACAACAGTGAAGTCATAACGATCAAACTTTCCACAAGCGGAGATAAATGTGCGCGAGCACAAAGCGATACAGCCAACCTACAAAAGATTAAACAAAAAGTACTGTTACTTATTGATTTCCCCTCGTATAATTACTCAGGTTTTTCTTATGCATAAGATTTTAATACATTACCACCAGGCTACGGCCTACTTGTAGTAGGTAAATACATACATACATACGTACATACATACATACATGGATAAATACATACATACATACATACATACATACATACATACATACATACATACATACATACATACATACAGATACGATGTTCCAGAATCCTGGCCCGCTGCAAGATCCGTTATAGATAACCCCACATGCCTTTGCGACAATGAACTGCAGATAACCCCACATGCCCTTGCGACAATGAACTGCAAACAGTTGACCACCTATTATATGACTGCAAATTAATCGAACCAGAAAGAGACTCACTAATCGCAGCAGTACTAAAGACTGAAAACTGGCCCAACAAAAAAGAAGATCTATTAAAAATATACTTCAAGAACTTTTCAAAATTCGCAAATACTTTACCTTTTGGCACCATCTTGTAATCAAATCTTATCTTGATCTAAGTTAGTTTATGAACGTACAAAATTGAAAAATAGAACAAAAACAGTTATAGAGGATAAAGAAATACATGTAGTATTACCTGTAATGGAACGTGTAGTAAATAAAGTGAATTATAAAAAAATACATACATACATACATACATACATACGATGTCAAAGGTGTCTTTGACGCCGCATGGTGGCCCGGAATCCTCACGAGCTTACGAGATTACAAACGCCCCCGAATCCTTTGCACGCTCTCACCGGAGTATTTTACTCATAGAACCGCGACCATGTCCATCAACAGCGAATCGGTCCAGAAGAAAGTTACTAACGGTTGCCCACAAGGATCTTGCTGCGGGCCAGGATTCTGGAACAACTCCATCCTGAACCCTAACTACATCAGCCACACAAGGGTAAAGCATTCGCAGACGACCTGGTCTTACTGGTCAAAGGGGAAACAGTAAGAGAAGTAAAAAATTACACAAACATAGAATTAAATAAAATCGCGGTATGGGCAAATAGAAAAAAAAGAGATTCAACGAAAGCAAGTCTAAAAGTTTTGCTAATGACTCGCAGAAAACGAAAAGAAGAGAAAGAAATCAGCATCTACCTCTACTACAAACCATTACAACAAGTTAACACAATGAAGTATTTAGGAATACATGCATACATGCATACATGCATACATACATACATACATACATACATACATCACAGATAGTGTAAGCTACAGGAAGATCCCAAAAAGCGCTATAGCTAGAGAGTTGACAAAGGAGAGCTTGATGAAGTGGCAAATAGAATGGAACCAAACTAACAACGGTGCAATCACCAAGACATTCTTCCCAAATATACAAAACCGGTTAAAACTGAAAATAAATGTATCACCAAATTTTACTATGATAGTTACTGGGCACGGAAAACTCAGAACATACCTTAAAAGGTTTAAAATTTCAGACGTTTCTGAATGTGTGTGCAATAAAGGTGAACAAACTGTGGAACATTTGTTATTTCAGTGCGAAATTTTGAAAATGGAAAGAGACTTATTAATAGCAGCAGTGTTAAAAAATGAAAACTGGCCGATAGAGAAACACGAGCTTATAAACAATACCTTAAGAACTTCTTAAAATTCACGAACTCCACACCATTTGACAAACTATAAGATAAATGTACATATATGCATGAAACCACATTAATGCCTTAATTTGTTAAATGATTCAGATGTTATAACTCTAGGTTTCATATAATATTGAATGTAAATATGTTTAGACATTGCATGTAGTATTACGAATGTAATGGGACATGCAGGAATTAAATAAAATAGAAAATAAATGCATACATACATACATACATACATGGAAAGCTAAATGAATATTTTAACAGATTTAAAATATCAAATAACCCAATCTGTTCCTGCAACTAAGACATACAGACAGTAAATAATCTTATATGGTATTGTGAATTATTAGAAGAGAAAAGACGGACTTTGAGGTTAGTAATAAGTGGTGGAAAGTGGCCAATTACAAACAATGAACTAATCAAAAAGCATTTCAATAGTTTGATTAGATTTATAAGAGCAATAGATTTGGACAAGATATAGATTTTAAGCATTTAGAAGGTTAAGATAGTTATAATTAACACACATAAGAATCAGGTAAGTTAGGCGATCGATAGAATTTAGAGTACATAGTGATAAGTTAGTTGAATCGGCATGCAGTATTACATAAAGTAATGGGGCATGCGTATAATAAAGGGAAAAAAGAAAGATACATACATACATACATACATACATACATACATACATACATACATACATACATACATACATGTATACAAAAGCTCAATGAGGTAAATAGCTTGCAAGGATAAATGATAACAGTTATGAGTGTGATCAAGGATTTTAAAGAAACGATTACCAAGTTTGCAACTCAGCTGAGGAAGGGAGATTTTAATTCAGACGATGAGTGCAGGGGTAAAAGAGCCTCACGTTTGGAGTGTTTTGCAACGCAACTGGATGATTTGCACTTGAGATTTCAAACAAGATTTAAGAAGTTATTCCAGTTTCAAGACGTTGCAACTTTCATGGCATTTCTATTTTAAAAACTAGATTAACTCTATGCTAAAATGTCAGAATTAGTGAATGAATGAATGAATGAAGTGTTATATTCTTAACAAGAATAAACTAACTTTGACATTATTCGTTGCTGTCCATGCTTTAACTGTGCACAAGCAAAAATATAACATAACATTTAAACTAGTAACACAAAGACGAACAGGTAAAATTAATAAACACACAAACAAAACCCCGCAAACAAATATACTCTACCCAAAAAAGCCAATACACCAACAATGCCCCAATACACAGACATCAACAGATTTATCAAACAATATAGTTCACATACTTTTCTCTATATAGCTGTGTAGCTCCCGTGGAATACTCCCCTTACTCCCTCGGTCCCCAACCCCTCGTCCAGTTCCATCCTAAGCTGTCTCACTTTAAACATAAATTTTACAACCCCCTCAAAAATTTGTGTATTAAGCAGCAGATCGTATGTGGGCAGATGACCCCTTCAGGAAGTATTGAAAGACTCTGGTAGATTCCGTTGCCTCGCTGTTTCAGTGACCCCACAGTCAATGAATGCTAAAAAACCAAGGATAGAAACAGAATTACTGACGAGCATTGAATTGCCTGCTTAAGAGTAGCTCTTACAACATATGATTTGCAACATAATAAACTCATTCATGAATTACAGTGTCAAGTGTCTGGAAACAAACCATTTGTCTCCTTGAAAGAAAACCGGGCTTATCATTTTACTACAGTTAACGTCCATCAATACGTTAAGTGAAATTTTCTTAAATATTAATGCTTGGACTCATGATCTAAGTGTCCGATAACAAGTTAATGATTTTGAGAACATAAAAGAAGACAATCGTTGAGTTTTTTAATTTGCAATTAGTGTTTTAAGCAAACTAGATTTATAACTTTTTACTGCAGTGTTTCATGCCCACTAACTACTTCTTCTTCTTCTTCTTCACTTCGCGGATTAGGCGGAGCAGCAACGCTTCCCATCTTTTCTTGGGTCGTCCTATATCTCGATGTCCTGATGGTCTGTATTGGTATGCTCATCTTGGTAATCTTGTTTGTTCCATGCGATATTAGTGTTGTTTCCATTTATTTCTATATTGTTGTATTTTAACATGTAGGGAATATATTTTTAATTCATTTCTGATATCTTCATTTCGTATATGATCTAGTCTTGTGCAACCTTTAGTCTTTCTCAAGAAAGTAATTTCTGCACTCTGCATTCCACTATTAATTTTCTTATCAGGTATCCATGTTTCACTACCATAGAGAAGTAAGGGAACAGCCATCGTTTTATAAAATTTTATTCTTGTTTCCTTTCTTGTTTTCCGCCTTAACGTCCTATGAATTGTTCCTCATATCTGTTGAAATTTTGACAGCTCTATAAAAATGTCTTTTTGTGTTTCAAATCCTGTAGTAAATGTGCAACCCAGATGTGTAAAACGTGATACTTGTTCTATAATTTTATCTTCCAAAATTATTTTTGATCTTACAGCCCATTTTCCTAGGAATGCCATCACTTTAGTTTTCTCTTTGGATATGTTGAAATCATACTGTTTACATACTTTGTTTAGGTAATGTATAGAATATTGTAAGTAGTCTTTTTTTATTTGTACTATGACAGCAGCGTCGGCGTATAGTAAAATAGTAAAACTGCCTGTGTTATGTAATTTAATCCCTTTATTAAAAATTATTTTCCAATTTTGGATGATGTCATTTATGTAAATATTAAAAAGAGTAGGTGAGATACTACACCCTTGTCTCACGCTCTTGTTTATTACAATTTCTTCTGTTCATTTCTTTCCGGTATTTATTACAATTTTAGTGTTATATGTATATATATTGTAATATTCTTACTAAGTGCTGTGGGTAGCCGTGGTTTTCCATTATAGTCCATATTTTCAGTCTATTTACCATATCGAAAGCCTTCTCAAAATCAATGAAAGCAACATGTGTCTCTAAGTTGAATTCTTTTCGATTCTGCAATATCTGTTGTAATATAAATGTAACTTATTGTCTGTTGTAGAGCGTCCATTTCTAAAACCATTCTGTTCTTCCCCTATTAAAGCTTCTGCTATTACTTTCAGTCTTCTATTTAGAATTCTAGAAACGTATATATAGTATCAGCAAGGCTAATCCCTCTATAGTTTTTTTCATTCTTTGCGATCTCCTTTTTTAAATATTGATATCACTTCTGCTATTTTCCAATCCCCGGAGATTTTGCAACTCTGCCAGCATTGATTAATAGGCGAAGTATCTTGAAATGTAACAAAGTTCCACCATATTTTAATAGTTCCATGTTTATTTCACCAGGTCCTGTTGATTTTCTATTCTTTGTTTCTTTCAATGCTTGTTGTAGTTCTTGAATTGTAATAAGATCTATGTTTTGTATTTCAGACTGTTCTTTATTTGAGAGTAATTCATCCATTTCTTCTTGAAACCATAATTCTCTATAATGTTTTATCCATTCGCTTTATTGTATGATATTTACTCTCGCCGTGTCTTTTTCGTTTCTATTTAAATATTTCATTAGTTTTTATGCAATTGTTTGTCTTCCATGGACAACGTCTTCTATTGTACTTATAAACTTTTCCCGGGACTCTTGATTCGCCTCTCTAACAATTTGTTTTGCTGTATTCTTCTGATATTTCTGTTTTCTTCTGTAAACAATTTTTGTGTGCACTTTGTTTTTCTTTAATCGCATTCTCGATTTCTGTATTCCATATTCTCAATCATTTTCTGCTTCTTATTTTCTTCTTCCTTCCTAATGCTTCGGACGCTGCTTTTTCAATACATGTTTTATATTGTTCCATTCCCCTTCTGGGTTATTATTCATGGGTAACTTCATTAAATATTCTATCAGTCTTCGTTGATATAGATTCTTTACACTTTCTTGTTTTAGCAGATATACTTTACGTACTTCATCACACTCTGCAGGTCCGCTCGCTTTGATCTTTTTTCCATTTTGTCCATATCTTCAATTTGGCTATCATTAAATAATGGTCTGAATTTATGTCGTATCCTCTGTAAACATGAACATCATCCAATTGTGGTCTGATTTTATCATTAATCAACACATAATCTATTATAGATTTGAATCCTCTAGCAGTCCACGTATATTTTTTAATATCTTTCTTTCTGAAGAAAGTATTTGTTATTTTGTAATTATTATTAACGGCAATTTGTCTAAGTTCTTGCCCATTATTATTTAATTGACTTTCTCCAAATTCTTCCACTATTTTTGTTATTGGTATATTTCCCACTCTTGCATTAAAATCCCCATTTAGAATTAGGTATACTATCATTTTTATTGATCTTCTCTATTGTTTTCTGTAATTGTTCGTAAAATAATTCTGTTTCTTCCTTCTTGCCTTCCTCGGGGGCATAGACGCCAACAATTGTTAAATTTCCTCTGCATATTTTTATTCTTGCAGTAACTATCCTTTCATTTATATAAGAATAGGATTCCAGTTTTGTTTTACATTTGTTTATTAAAATTGCTACTCCACGTTTTGCTCTTTTATCTTGTGCTACACCGCTATAAATCAACATATAATAATTTAAATCCTTTGTGCCTTTTAGTTTCCTTTTAGTTTCAGTGATGACTGCTCTCTTTGCATATTCTTTCCAATTCAAGTCCTTTCATTCCTAGCCCTCTTACATTCCAGGTTGCTACATTAATTTGGTCCTCTATTCCTAATCGTTTATCCTTTTCGCGCTAACAAGTGAAAGTTATGTGTAAAATAAATTAAGCATACCTGGATTGCTTGTCAAAAAGTCTATCAGCAGCCCGCTTGTGAATTTCAAATAAAAAGTAGCCCTCAAACCTAAAAGATTGGTTACCCCTGGTATAAGCAACTGTCAAGTGAAAGCATGTGTTCATATCAATATGGAACATTTTATGGAACAGCTGGTCTCCATGAATTATGATCGTAACTCTCATAAAAGTTCTCACATTTTATGTAAAATATTACTGTATTAATCTTTTATATCTGCTTTTATACAGCTTTTATGTCCAGTAGCAGCGGTGAAGTTAAAGAACTGTCAATCATCTTATCCACGTTTTGTGGCAAGCGACAATAAGCTGAGCTTCAGGTCCGAATTTCAACAAAGCAATTTACACAAATAAAATTATATGAAAATGGCGATTTATGTAATTTTATGTTTTATCGCAATAAAATATAAAATACCATTCATAACCATGCAAAATATGTATAACGAAACTCACTTAATACAATGGTAACATGGATTTATGGCTCAGTAATAGTTATTTACGATGTAATACTCACTAGCGCTTGTTTGGTTAATTTTGTGCTGGCATGTTAAGTTCTTATAACGGTCGAAAATTGTCCGACGTTTTATGTTATTTTGAATCGTAAATTATTTTAAAACCAACATAATTTTAGTTCACTTGTGCTTAGAATAGCAATAAAGAAAATTGATAATTTCGTATTGTAATGGAATTCAGGCTTGCTTGGTCGGCAACAATTTGGAAATAAAGCAGTCACTTTTCAAGTTTTAGAACATTCCAGAAACATCTGCGTAGGCTATATTAAATTGTGATGTATTTTAATATAAATTTATATATATCTTATAAGTTAAACAAAATAATAATTTTTTAAACAGTAACTTAGAACATACCAGAAACATCTGCGTATATTGAAATGCGATCTTTTTGTAAATAAGTTATATCTCTTATAATTGGATTGGAATAATTGAAGGTTGCGAAATTAAAAAAAATTGTTTTTGAACAGAATACTAGGGATAATATGAATATACAGGGTGAAAGTGGTATAAGTACGAGGGTTGGTCAATAAGTAAGGTCTCCAACACTCTAGCCCAAGCTCACAACGTCGGACGAGAGATTTTGCGCCACTCCCATGTCCCGCTATCTCCCCTCTTTCAAATGAACCATTGCTG
The DNA here is from genome assembly GCA_964059195.1 of Ectobius pallidus. Classification (NCBI taxonomy): domain Eukaryota; kingdom Metazoa; phylum Arthropoda; class Insecta; order Blattodea; family Ectobiidae; genus Ectobius; species Ectobius pallidus. The sequence goes on from CAXKWD010000001.1 coordinate 63,601,111, forward strand.
CAATCGCTTAACCTTTTAGTGTCCGAGATGGAGCTGTTTGAAATGGATCTCCCGATTTCCGTCCCCGCCAAGTCAATAAGTAAGGTCTCCAACACTCTAGCCCAAGCTCATAACGTCGGACGAGAGATTTGGCGCCACTGCCATGTCCCGCTATCTCCCCTCTTTCAAATGAGCCATTGCTGAAATCGCTTAACCTTTTAGTGTCCGAGATGGAGCTGTTTGAAATGGATCTCCCGATTTCCGTCACCGCCAAGTGCGGCCTCCGTGAACCCACCTCGCACAAACCTAATGGAACATCAATTTGTCACTCACAATGGTCTGTATGGAACGTTTAGAAATGTCAGGAAGCAATAAACAAAGTTCACGAGTAGTGACGCGTCGATCTTGTCGCACCAATTCACCGACTTTTGCCACCATTTCATCTGTGACGGCTGTCTCCCACTTCGTTCTTCATCATGAATATTTGTTCGGCCCTGCTTAAACTCACGAACCCATTTACGCATATTTTTTATGTCCATACATCCCTCTCCATAAACTTCGCAAAGCTGTCTGTGAATTTCAATCAGCGGAACTTTTTTTGCAGTAAGAAACTTTGTGACTTCGCGTAGGCGCACTTGGAGGGGACGGAAATGGGGAAATCCATTTCAAACAGCTCTATCTCGGACACTAAAAGGTTCAGCGATTGCAGCAATGGCTCATTTCAAAGAGGGGAGATAGCGGGACATGACAGTGGCGCCAAATCTCTCGTCCGACGTTGTGAGCTTGGGCTAGAGTGTTGGAGACCTTACTTATTGACCAACCCTCGTACAAAAATTTTGACAGCATGGTCCCTGGGTATAATACAACAAAATGCAAATAACATTTTGGTGGGAAGTGAATGCTTTTAGAGATAAAAAGGTTTTTGTCTAAAATGTTTACTCGTGCTTTACTCTATAAATATCATTCGTACTATCTTAATTTTTAATGATTTAATTAAATAAATCTATTAGAAATGTTTCTTTTCCTTTGCAGTTTTGCTATAAAATTCATGGTTTTCATGTAAATGAAATACAAATATTAACACTTTTCGTAATTCAGATAGCGACGTATGGCAACGATGCTAGAACAGGTACTCTGCTTTCCCTGGCTTCAGTAGGCAGGCTATGCTTCGTCCGTTTGTCTATGCACAGTTGCCACATTGCAGAGGTTTTAGGGGTCATTTTCTCAGTAACCGTGCACTTAATCACAAAATGTTACTAATATTTAACATTTATGTATAAACAATTTTAATAACTTAGAATGATGAAAACATCCGCCATAAATTTGGTATTTGTTAATAATTCCTTTTACAAAATCTTAAACTATCTGGCATAATTGTTAAGTTTCACCACAATCATTCACATAATGATACTCTCAATTGAAAGCTACAAGCATAATGCGTATTGTCGGTCCCACCCCTCTCTAACGGATTTTTTTTTCTTCACAGAGGCGGGCATGCGCTGTAAGTCCTCCCAGAATTCACGAACAATCCTTGCTCCTCCTGGGGTTTGCTTAAAATACTGGAATTTTCTCGATGCCAGTATTTCTTATTACGTAATGATACGTATCCTACAAAACTTATCTTAATTCTCTGGTAGCACCGCCTTAGTAATCAATTATTATTCAAACCATACAAAACCTGACAATAGTATTTTTCTGAGAAGTGATCGCTGGCACAATGTTACTTTCATGATCACTACACAGTCCATGCAGAAAAACTGAGATGCCTTCTGAGATTATTATTATTATAACTATTATTTCTAATATTTTTATATCTATTTATTATAACTATTATTTCTGAGATACCTTCACCATCGCTGCAGCGTTACAGCCAAATAAACTATTTATACGCGGCTTTCGTGTTTTTCGGTTTCCATTTAGCTCCTCCGCCCATGGCGACTGCCATCGGAAATAACCGAGTGCGGAACGATTGCAGCCGCATGGGCGCTTCTGTTGCAGCGTCTATTGTATTGTTTCTCGTTGGATTGACTTTCAGATTTGTCTTTGTTGCTGCATATTGCGTGAGAAGGGATTTTTATCGTGATTATTAAATTCAATTGAGTGAAAAGCACCGAACGTTTTATTGTTTTACAAATAACTATTATTAAGAAACGCATAACCCGAAGATATCGGCAAGGGAACGGGCTTTTCAATGCAAAAGACTTCCGATGAAAGCACAGTAATTAGCAAATTCTGTAAATGCCACCTGCCGTAGGAAAGAAAAGATTCGATTGAAAAACATTTGAAGTCGACTAACCATACCACAGAAGTGAAGCTGCAAACATCAATTGCTACGTGGTGTAGAAGAAAAAATAGAATACATCTAGCAACATGTCTAACAGAAACCTTTGTGTAGGCAAATATTCCGCTTCACAAGATGGAAAATGATCACGTGAAGTCATTTATGAATGAATTTATTGAGGTTAACTGTTTTTCTTTTTCCTCTTTTATTTCTAAACCGTAGAAACCATGTTTTACATTACTTTCTATGTAACATCAAATACCATGTCTAACTAATAATTTCTGTATTGTTTTATTGAATATTGTAGGACCTGAAGACCTTCCACGTACAAAGACACTTCGAGAAATGTACCTTCCAAAAATGAAGGAGAAACGTGAGGCGGAGGGGAATACCAAGCTACAAGACAAACAAGTGGCCGTATATTGTGTCGAGACAATGGAAAAACGGGGTAAACGTATATGTTTCATCCTGTTGAAAATCATTCAGGCTGTAGAGGCAGTCGACATAGTTGTTGATGTTGTTCACACCCTTGAAACAGCGGACAGCATAACATGTTCAAGGGCAATATTGGATACTATGAACAAGTACGATATCCATCATGATAATGTTGTGACCCTAGTGTCTGACTGCACGATGTTTCGAAATGCTAAAACCCTTTATGGCAGACAACATAGCTGTCATTCAGTGCTGGGCCCATAAGCTAAGTCCATGTGCCAGACCCATCATCATTACAATTTATGAAGAAAAACTTTTACCGCGTGTTCCTGGGGTCGTGTGGAGCAAAACAGTCGGGAGGGGGGCATCATGAGGAGGTAGCTTTCAAATATGGCGACCATTCAAAATGGCGGACGACTGTGTATATTTGAATTCAATTATCTCGAGACTGGATGGATCAATTTTGAATTTTTTTTTCAAAATGTAGGTTATTTTTCTGGCTATATTTTTATTTTGCATGTGTATGGCCAAAAAACCAGTATTTATTAGTCAAAACACTAAAAAACGGAAAATCAGGTTTTTTGACATTTACGTTTTGCGGTTTATTAGACTAACGGTTGGGTATATCGAAAAAAATGTTTTAAATAAACGTTATAGAGCAACATCTCACCTTTAAAATGCACAAATTAAATTGAAGATCGGTCCAATAGAACCAGATATATCCAGATTAAAATTGGGCGGGGCGGTGTTGCGCGCGTTGACCGAGCGCTAGGGGCCGCCTAGCGAGAGGCGTAAAATCCTGCGCTTTATTTATTTCTATCCTCAGTAATCGATTTGTTAGTAGATGACTTTACATTATCTACTAATCTGCACTATTTGTAACGTGATTTTTAATCACCTACTCATAAATACAATTAACAATTATATAATTTATCGGGGAAATGGGCATCAATTACCTTCTCATATAATATAACTTACTGTCAACGTTTTTATTTTCGATATTTAATATGAACTCTTTGAAGGTACTTCAAATAGGTAAAACAATGAAAAAAGTAAAAAGGTAACAAAATTTAGTTGTGTATAGGAAACTTCGAACGAATCTTTCAGAAATGAACACAGGGTGTAAGTAACCAAGAAATTAAAAATGCCTTACATAATATTATTAACAATGTTGAATTGATTCTTCTCTAGAACCACTATTACAGTTATTATAATTGCACCCTTCCTCATCTGCTGTTGTTTCGATACACCCCTTTCACCCACAGCTCCCGGTGCATGGATTTAAGTTGCTAAGCACGAGCAAGTTTCTGATGCACAGTTGCTCTTGCAGTGGCACCGCAAATAGGAAAATACGCACTCCGGTGTTGGCAGACCTTCCATTCACTTGACGGATAAGTTACCTGATATGTCCTTTTCCCACCAATGAGCAAAAGGGTTCGGAATTATGGTTTCGTTTCCAGGATTCTGAACGAAATTAGAGCAAGTAGTTGGTATGTTTATTGTGTTTGTCAAGGTGTCTTTGCAAGGTGGCATTTGGAAGCTCTTAATTTGCATCTCCTTCCCTCTGAATATCTGGTAGCGCAGGTCATTAACAGATTTCACCTTCCATTTGGGGGCATATAACTGGGAGACGAATTCTTCTATGGTGTCATCAACATAATTAGACAGCACCTAATCTCTGCCTACCTTTCTAAACGCTTCAATAAATCTTTGTTCCATTTTGGACAAAAGCTTAAATCCTTTAACTTTTCCCTGGACAGCAAAAGCATTGATTGTGTCGCAGCCAGACCAGCAATAATATCCTGTGAGAGCTGTAACAAGTTGTTCGCCCAAGGTAAAATAATACTATCTGGGAAACGGTAAAATAATACTATCTGGGAAACTTGAATAACTGTTAAAATACTTGCTTCTATCCCAATACAGAAATTTTTGCTTTTTATGGTTTTGCAAACACCTGCAGCCAGAACTAATATATCCGAATCGTTTGAAAAGAAAAGAACTTATTCATATGATGTAGTGGCGTTCCTTGCATGCAGCATCATTATGGAATCAGCTTCTTCTTGAGTGCAGAACAGCTCAGGAACATTTTCGCTCCCAAGAGACATGATCCTGAAGCAGATTTCACCAACTGTTACGACAATTTCTTGATTTCCAATTATGTTTCTAAATTTATCTTTCCAACTGTCAACAAAGAATTTTATCATTCAATTTTTGCTGTAACTGTTCCTTAAAGCTTCCTCCAACAAACCACTTTGTGCATCCTTGATTTCACTAAATTTGATACCTTCAGCGGTTCCTAATTTTCCCGCTCTAACGATTTCAATGAAACCTCTCGATAATCATCAAATACTATGTCAACCTTACAGAAACTCTGACTTAAATTCAAATCCTGCTTGAGAAAATTAGTTGACAATTGGTCAAACATTTTTGTTCTCCTTTGATGGACTGAGGCACAGCCATTGCATCAATGATGCAAGCCGAATCTTTTTCCGGCAGACTGGCAGGGGTGGTGTGTATTTTTAAAAAAATTGGACAAACACTGATTTGCAGGTTTTCTTCAAAGACCCATTAACATTCGCCAGAGTCAGTGGAAACGGTTCCAGAGCATATTTTAACACTTCCATCATGTCAAGTTGTTGGTTTTCTGCAATATAGATCATTTTGCTGAATAGATTTCGGACGCACTGGATGATTACTTCTTTGTTTTCGACCTTGATTGTTTTGCTCCTCTTTTGTCTACTTATTTTAAGACCCATTTTTAAATAGGTTTATGAAACCGTTCTCCTTCAGCTAGCTAAAACGTGAACTCTTAGTAAGCAATTTTCCCTCGTTTTCCGAATCAATGTGATCAGAAGCTGTTAATTCATCAACAGATATTCCAGTAGGCAAATATACAAAGTCTGAAGTGTTGGGATCGATCGATCGTGGGGTAGAAGTTCAGTGAGTGTTGTCACATCTTTCTCATCTCTAAGTGTCCGTGGGTTTCGGAGGTCAGCGTGGCACTGATTGGTTTCGCTGGATGATGGAACGCTGCGAAGGTTTCTTAGTGCACAAACTTTGTGCTATAGCCTGTTATTATTTTTTCACAATGAAACCATTAGTACCTCCAGGAGTTTTAGTGTCCTTGTTCACAGTCTCTTCGATGCTTCGTCCACTGGAATTCTAGGTTGCTTAAAAAAACTCCCTCTACATAGTATTGGTGAATAAATGAGCACTCCTTTTCTTGCTTCGTTAGTTCAAGAGAATGGTATAACAGGTAGCATGAGTAGTTCACTATATCTAGTGCAAATAAACAAGGCACAATTTTTTCAACAGCAGCTAAAAACAGAAAGCAATTTCCTTCCCGATTAGCCCGAAGAAAAGCCAAAAGGACGACATTGCTCCATTACTTGTAAGAAGATGTCTCAAATTGTCAAAATACTTTAGAATACCTTGAGCATGTTCATTTTGAAGTGCAGAGTTATGGGATGCATGGTTCGTAATTATCGATGCCAATTTCCCAGATAAATTATATAATTGTTAATTGTATTTATGAGTCAGTGATTAAAAATCACGTTACAAATAGTGCAGATTAGTAGATAATGTAAAGTTATCTACTGACAAATCGATTACTGCGGATAGAAATAAAAAAAACGCAGGATTTTACGCCTCTCGCTAGGCGGCACCGAGCGCTCGGTTAACGTGCTCAACACCGCCCCGCCCGTTTTGAATCTGGATATATCTGCTTCTATTGGACCGAACTTCGATTTAATTTATGCACTTCAAAGGTGAGATGTTGCTCTACAACTTTTATTTCAAACACTATTTCGATATATCCAACCTTTAGTCTAATAAACGCAAAACGTAAATATTAAAAAAACTTAATTTTCCGCTTTTTAGAATTTTGACCAATAAATACTGTATTTTGGCCATACACACGCAAAACAAAAATGTAGCCAGAAAAATAACCTACATTTCGGAAAAAACTAAATTCAAAATTGATCCACCCAGTCTCGAGATGATTGAATACAATTGATACAAAGTCGTCCGCCATTTTGAATGGTCGCCATATTTGGAAGCTACCTCCTCATGATGGCCCCCCGACCTTTTCGCTCTACATGACCCCAGGAACACGTGGTAAAAGTTTCATTCAGTCCCCCCAAAATGCAATGACTTGGACATGGACTAAACTTGGTAAACACTTGCGTGAATATCAAGCTGCAGTCTCCAAAGTCAAGTCTGCATTTCTGAACACAAGGAAGAGGAAGCATCTGTTCAGGAACTTTTTAGATAAAATTTATCCAGGTCAGACTGTGCCCCTATTCCTCATGCCTGTACTGACAAGATGGTTGTCATGGTTTGTCAGTCGTGTACTTATCGAATCACCTGGTGGATGTTGTGGAAAGTGAAGATGTTTTGGGGGTCAACAATGCTGAAGTAGACTTTCTCCACAACATGACTGAGGATGAGCTTCTTGCTGTTCAGGCAGGAGCTGAGTTTGTGCAGGATGTCGGCCAAGGTATTGCAGACCTCATCAAACTTTTGGAGGGCCACTCATTCCCAACTGTACATGTACTAGGTGATCACTTACGGCGCATTGAGCAGGGCCTACAGCTTGCTGCTACTGGCAACCGAAGCATTAAAACTAAAAGGCAAATGGCTAAATGTTCTGATGTTGCAACCCAGAGAAAATGCATGTCTACTCTCAGACATGCAGCTTCGCATGCAGTAAAAAAGCTAATCCCCATGCGATCCTCTGACCCTGCAGGTTCCTATTACAAGACAGTGAGTGTGTTCGATCCTGCAGAGGTTGTCAAGGGATGTTTCACAGAGCTTGATTAAACGTGTAAAGAAGGTAAGTTTCTGCTCTAATTTTGAAGACTGTGAAATTGCAAAAAGGTACACAGAACTCCAGTGCCTGGTGACAAACAAAATCTGGGGCGAAAGCAACGTGGAGTTCGTGCCAATGTTGGTACAGATGACCCTAACACACCCAGACTTCGCGAAGTGTGAGTTAAAGGCAATTTGGATGCCATGTGCTAATGCAGATTGTGAACTTTTTAAAAGTAGTAACAATGTACTAATAGACAAGCGTTACAGTCTGCGGCAAGAAAATGTCTTTCTGTTCGCAGACATTTATTTTGTAATCTGGGATTCATTTTGTAGAAGTTCGTCACGTATGTTATGCAGCCTAGTCCGCTTTGTGTGCACTGATTAAATTTTTGTTTGCTACTCATCTTATTTGGGGTACGCCGTAGCGTAGTGGTTGAGGCGCTGCGCTACAAACCGGAAGGTCGCGGGTTCGATTCCCGATGAGGTCGTTGGAGTTTTTCAATTGGCCTAATCCTTCTGGTGGCACTATGACCCTGGGGTCGACTCAGCCTCTAACAGAAATGAGTACCAGGAGCAATCTTGGGGGTAAAGGCGGCCGGTGCGTAAGGCTGACAACCTTACCACCTTCCCGTGCCGAATGTCCAAAATCTGGGAGCCTCAACCTCCTGGAACCCTCTGGGCCTTCATGGCCTGTAATAGGGATCACTTTACTTTTACTTTATTTACTCATCTTATTTGTGTGTTCATGTTTCCTCATGTTCGCTCCACTTATTTTTCAAGTCACGGATTTTCACACTTGAAGGTATCGATTTTAATGCAGTATTTGAACATACAGATTCCCGTGCTTTCCACTCACCGAAAAATGCCAATCTCTACTTATAATTTACACGAAAGGAAAATAAACTTATATTTAAAAACCTACCCTATGACAAAGAGTTGCAGACTTTGGATGAATGGAGAGAAATGAAGTTCATAAGTAGCCCTAACGTTTCGAGAGAAATAGATATTGTGTTGGCTTACGTTTGTGCTTTGTCAGAAACATAACTGCCGGTATTTATGTTATTAACCAAATTTGTATTTCTGAAATAGTTATTTATATTATTTTGAATATTGTAAATCATTAATACGTAAACGATAATAGTAGTATCTATATTAATAAAAGGAAGTGTCTGTCTTCCTTCTGTCTGTCTGTCTGTCCGCGATGCCCAGCGAAATCTAATGAACGCAGAGATATGAAATTTTAAACATAGGTGGACTGAAGGATCGGAAAATGCACCTGGAAGCAGGAATTTTAATTTTAGCTTTTTTCGTGAGTTATGAGTGAATAACGGGCAAAAATCGTGCATTTTCTGCGTTTTCGAAGCATCAGTTTTCAGTTATACATTTCAATGACAAATCAATTACAGCTGGCATTGGCTATTTTTGTCATACCTTGGACATAAAACCATCGCGATCGCTTGAATGTTGTAGCTCACGCTGGTCGATTCATTTGTTTATAATGAAGATATGAAATTTTCAACCTAAAAATACACCGAAGAGGATTATTATTATTATTATTATTATTATTATTATTATTATTATTATTATTATAAGAGGGATAATCAATATAGGCCTAAATATGGTCAAACGTTGTTCGATTTGGACGAAACTCACTATACAGGGGTTTTCTGGGCCAAGGACCTCGAATCTGAGGTCGCTTTTACCAGGCGACGCTATCTAATCGTGGTATGTAATTCACGTGATTTAGGTGTTAATAAATATAATGATTTAACTATTATGCTCTTAATTTTTAATTTTTGAAATAATTATCGCGGGCCATTGCTTGATTTTGTAAGTCCATCCTGGACGATTCATTTGTTTAGAATGTCAAGTCCCGTAGACATATGACATTTTCAACCTACACGGAAGAGGGATAATCAATATAGGCCTAAATATGGTCAAACATTGTTTGATTTGGACGAACTCACTATACAGGGGTTTTCTGGGCCAAGGACCTCGAATCTGAGGTCGCTTTTACCAGGCGACGCTATCTAATCGTGGTATGTAATTCACGTGATTTAGGTGTTAATAAATATAATGATTTAACTATTATCATCTTAATTTTTAACTTTTCAAATAATTATCGCGGGCGAAGCCGCGGGCACATGCTAGTCATGAATAATGCTACGTATTTGTAGTCGTCAAAATGAAGTAAATGGTGAACTGTGAATAACGTTTACGTCTCCTTCTCCCCGAATTATTGTCTAATGTGCAGCCATGTTTACATTAGACGATTTTCTCAGAAAAGATGGCGCGCGAGGTAATTTTCCAGCGTAGCTAGCACACTGGTCGTGTCTAGTTAGGGGAGTTTCCCCGTAAGGCATTCGTCAGTGAGCTCCGAGATAAGTTCCTGCTGGTTGTGAGCACGCAGCAATGTACAGTCAACCCTCGATATAATGCACCTCTTTACAGTGCCACCCTCGCACTGGGCCAACAAATGCAAGTGCACGGATCTGCTCCCATATAAAATACATAAGAAACCCCGTTACTGTGCCAATTCATTTAGTACCAGTGAACATAAAACAAGGTTTTTACAAAACACAGGTTGCAGTGATTTTTTCACTTGCAGAATTCCCTTTAACTGGCGTGAATGTTAGGAAGATTTTTTAAGAATTATACTGTAGGTTTACTGTATTTTCAAGAAGTGAGTGTTCCCCTACCACTAACTGTAAATGTAGTGCGGTGGAATGTGAAAGCTATGTTAAGAAGTCGGACAGACAGCCTACGTGAGGGTGGAGCAGGTAGAAAGAGCCCTTCATACAATGAACATTTTCAAAATTTCACTTCTTTTAGTCCAGTGTACATTCAGCAGTTAAACACTTCACTACAGTTACTCAGTTACAATTAATCACTTACTTGGACCAACATAATTTTCAACCCCTTTTTGTACTTTTGCACTGGACATATACTGTAACAAATTGTGTTACTCTACAGCAGCGTTTCTCAACCTTTTTGAACCCGAGGACCTCTAAAATGTTTTAATAAATACGAACCCTAATTTTACAGGCTATTTGTAGGTCTATATTCTTAATATTTGGGGTACTAATTGTAGGTCATAATAACGAAATAAATCTAAATACCTTATGTTATTATTCACTTTTAATGAGACGGTTGAGCTTGTCGCCTCTTGCAGAGTTCCTGGATATCTGGCTCAATAATAGTCAAATTTAGTTGAAGTTTAGCAGATACATTAAGTCGGTTTCTGTATTTTGTTTTTAGTTGAACGAGGGATGAAAATCCCTTCTCACAGAGATATGTTGTTGAAAACTTATGAAGATTTTCAATGTTTCTTCAGATAATTTTGGAAATTCACTTCTCACTGAAGATGAGATCCAGAATCGAGACGAACTAAGATTACGGACTTAGATTTTAAGCCCACAGTCACTTGAGAGTTCAAATAACTGTTCTTTCTTCGCTAATGAGAGATCATTATTCTGACTGTAAGCCTGAAACCATCGCGAATCCACAGAAATTTATCATACAAATTATGTGGAAAATATGGGAAGCCTACAGACTTATGTGGAAAATATGTTTCAAATTTTTGTTTTACAGTTTCGAGGTGGTTACTAATTCATTCAACAAACTCAGACTTGACAGAAATATCATTTTCCATTAAAAATGATTCCAATGTTGGAAAATGTTGGCTATTTTTTATGTAACTAATCCATAGCCACAGATTTTTTCTAGAATGCCTTTATTTTGTTGTCAGCATCAAGAACAATGAAAGATTTTCCTTGAAGAGAGAGATTTAGTTCATTTAATTTAGAAAAAAATGTCTGAAAGATAGGATAACGCTATTAACCATGCTTCATCAGCAATGAGTGATGCAAAATCTGAATTATGTTCACTTACAAAATAATAATAAAACTTCGTGTGTTAATTCAAATACCCTTCTGAGTAATTTGCCCATGGAAAGCCAGCGAATTTCAGAATGGAGCAAAAAGTGTGTATTCACTGCCCATTTCATCGCACAATATGGAAAATAGCCTCTTATTTAAAGGTCGAGCCTTAATAAAAATTAACTAGCTTTACAGCATTATCTAGCACTGTTTTAAAATCTGGTTGCATTCCTTTGGAGGCCAATACTTCCCTATGTATAAAACAATGCACCCATTTCATATCTGGAGCTACTTCCTTGACTTTGGAAACAACCCCACTATGTCTGCCTGTAAGGGTGCGGGCTCCATCTGAGCATAAACCTACTCATTTTCTCCATAGGATCCCTTTCTATCTCATGTAATTATCAAGAGAGTGAAATATTTCTTCTCCAGTTGTTCAGGTTGGCAAAGATATACAAAATAAAATATCGTCCTATATGTCATCACTATGTGCATATCTAACGTAGCACATCAATTGCGCATCATTTGTGATATCAGTAGTTTCGTCAATTTGTAACGCATAATAAGGACTCTACTTAACCCTTTCGATTAACTGAGATTATACGTTACCTGCCATATCGTTAATTCTCCGACCGACAGTGTCATTTGAAAGAGGAATCAAATCGATATCTTTTAGAAATTGCTGGCCAAATATAGTTTTTACAAGATCTTTTATATCTGGAAGAAATAAACTTTCCCCGATGGAATGAGGATTCCCTGTTTTGGCTATGCGCAAACTTAAGCAGTAGGATGCTTCCAGTGCGTTGCTATTAATTGAAACCATTGCTGAAACTTTCTCTTTCCCACAATTTAGTGATTTTAGCATCGCTGAAAAAACTCAATTGGTCTTCTCTTTACATCACAATGCTTTGTTTCTAAATGTCGTCGGAGTTTTGCAGGTTTCATACACTCGTTCGACAACACTTCAAAACACAAAACGCACTGTGGTTTCTGTTCACTTTCATCACAGAACCAAGTAAATCCTAATTCCAAAAACGAAAGCATATTTCCTATAAAACACTTCATAACACATAACACATAAATAATGTAAGTGGAGCAAGAAGTGTTTTTAATGTTTGACTAATTTTAATTTTAATCATATTTCCTATTGTACTTTTTCTTTGAACTGCTTACTTCAACTTTTTTAGCAGAGTCACATTTACTCGCCATAACAACACTCGTTTCACAGTTAGAATTAGTTTCGCTTGCATCACTTGCTTTTCAATTCAAAGTCCCTGTTCTAAGCCACTTTTCCATTATTAAAGCACTTTTCGAAAAAATATTAAAACCGGAGTTAACCGACTGCACACTTTCCACAAATATAACTTAGCAAATCTGAAGACCTACTGAGGAACCACGATTGCCAGCCCAGAAGCAAGCATAGTCATTCAATTTAAGATTGAAGACGCCACATTGTCGCAAAATTTAAAAATATTTGATTGGTTGACCATAATGTGAGAATCTGGACATTCACACGTGACAATTTTTGTGAGAACGGGCTTAAAATCTCATAAGTTTATTACTTGAAAGATCATAAACATGAGCATACTCTGAAAGAGTACTACCGAGCCATAGCAACTGCACTTGCTTAACACAGGTTTACCGGTATCAGACACTCAACAACAATAAAACCCTTGTTAAGAGAGCGCCTCTAATAACACATTCTGACAAAGTCTTATTTTTCAGGGTTCTGACTGAAAGAGGGAACCATAGACGTCAGTGCATCAGGGGTTTGAAACTGTGGTTCTTTAATAATAATATTTATTTATTGGCCATTAAACACTTACATGCATCAGGCTTCGTCCAACATAGAGAGTTAAGTTCAATTAAGAGCAAGATGTTCCTTAACAGTATAATAGTTGTTCTTTAGCAATACAAATTTAATTTTCTTCTTAAAGATATTTACATTATTTAGTGATTTCACACTTTCAGGCAACTTGTTGTATAGTTTTATACCAACAGCAACATGACTATCAAGCGTCATTTGGAGTCGACATCTAGGTACCACTAGGTTATGACTACCTCGTGTGTTATAGTTATGAACATCATGTTGTTGGATATTAGCAGATAAATTCACATAGATATAAACCAAGTTGAAATATACATAAAGTGATGATAAAGTTAAAATATGAAATTCAGCAAACAACGGACTACAAGATTGGAAAGGTCCACAGCCTTTAATTATACGCATTGCCTTTTTTTGTAACAAGAAAACATCCTTGGCACCAGGACTGTTACCCCAGAGCATCACACCATAGGTCAAATGCACATTGAAAAAACAATGATAGGCACAAATTAGAGCATGAGGAGGTAGTACATTTTTAAGTTTCCTTAACAAGGAGATGACTCTGGATAACCTTTTACAAAGCTCTTGAGTGTGAACTCTCCAATTAAGTTTACTATCCAAATGGAAACCAAGTACTTTGACAGATTCAATGTCTTCATTTGTCATGATCATGTCGTAACTGCTAAAGTAAGGAAACTTGCAATAGGACCTGTATTTTCGAAGATTTTAAAAACTTTGATATCTAGATTCTATTTTATGTGAAAAATTTGTACTTCTTTACTTTCCACTTACTTTATGATATTTTTAAATAATGTCTGCAGACCATCTGCACCATCTACGCGGACCACTGGTGGCAGTGGTTCGCGGACCATAGGTTGAGAAACGCTGTTGTAGAGAATTTTGGAGATCCTTTCTCTGAAGAGTGTGCAGAACTGTTCAAAATTGATGCAAAAATAATAATAAAACCAGAAACTGTAGAAAAAAAGTAAAGTTCATTGTAAAATAGGGGGTAAAACAGTTTTCTCAATTATTTCAGGAACGTTTGGGAAGCTCTGACAAAAGTGTCATGAATGCAATAAAACTAAACCCAGATATGCAACTATTGCTCGAAACTACGAACGAAATAGAAAACAAAACTTATCAAGGTTACAGGTGTTAGAAAATGACAACGCACGCTTCAGCCATTTGTACATTGCGAATCAAACAAGACAGGGAGATTTTCAAGAATTTTGTAGACATGAAAATCAGCCTTAGCCTTCTTACCTTTCGAATCGTGTAAGAAGAAGTCAAGTCTGCTTAAGTGCCTATCGACTTACATTAATGAAAAATAAATAAAAACTGAGCCAAAAGTTGATGTTAAAATCTTAAATAGAGCTGCACACATTCGCATATTACCTCATACCTTTGAACAAAATATTCCATATGTTTCACATGAAATGTCATCAGTGTCACGTTTGTGTGTTGTTTGACCTATAAATGGGATACCTTTTTAAAAGAATCTAAAAACAAGAAGTCTTTCTTCAAGTTCCTCTCACAGGGAATCAGAACATTCCTTGTTTCAGAAGGAAAAGATCCAGTCAGTGGATAAGGATATTATAGTTATCTCCATATCCAGTTTTGAAGAACTTTGGATAAACAGTCTTTGGATTGCCTTTGGGACAAGAAAAGATTTCCAATACATTCCTATCTATGAAATTGCAAGAGGACTAGGACATCCTATATCAAAGGCTCTTCCCTACTTTCAGGCATTCACTGGCTGTAATACTGTTTCACAGTTCAATGGAAGAAAAAAGTTAAGGCATGGGAGGCGTGGATGTCTGCCAAATACTACTTAGAGTTTCCTCTTGTTAGCGAAAGGAAATATAGAAGACTTTTTTCCTGGAATTCAGAGATAGGCCTATGTTGTCGTTCTTTGCGACAGGTCTTGTGGTGCGGAAAACGTCGATGAAGTGAGAAGGTTTTTACGTAATAGTCCAGTCACCAGGTACTGAAAATTGGGGTTGCCTGGAAAAAGGTCCGAAGTTAATGATTTTTTAGTATGTTGTATGTGGGTATTCTGTGGTGTATAATCCAAGTTTTTCAATTCGAGAACCCTGTGCGGACTTCAGGACAGCCGAAAAACCCGGAAATTTTGGGGCTTTTTTCAGTGTTTTCCTTATAACTCCTAAACAATGCATTTTAGCCTAAAACACTACGTTACAAAAGTTAAAGAACATACAATTTCCTACTATTTTCACTGTTTACACGTTTTATGAAACCAAATACGTACCGAGATATGGCGCTTCAAAGTTTTGAAAAATTTTCAAAATATCGTAAAACTGCGAAAAATGCAGCATTTTCCCTAGTAACTTCCATCTTTAAACATTTCAGCATGAATAACGTTCAATATCCTACACAATAGAAATCCCATCCTTAATGAGATGTTCATTTAAGAACAAAGTACACAATTATCGTTGTATAAAAATGTATTTTATAAAAAAACTAGCTTAAAAGGCACGGCGTCGCACGGGTTTTTTATTTTGTAATTGGAAATTAACTTATGAAGGACTTTAGATTTTTAAATTCTAGGTCCTAATATAGGTATTTATAATTTGAAATAGGAAGAACGACTTATCACACTCAAACTATTCCCTCAGAAAACGCTTGATATAACTTTTTATGGCTCATAGAGGATCTAGAATTTGCATCCCATCGCTTGTACAGTAAACAGCAAGCCTGGTAGGGGTTCAAATAAGAAGAAATAGAAATTCCGGTAACATAAAATTGTATTATCGTGGCAGAGAATTTTTATTTCTTACTCTCATGTTACCATAAAACCGTTTTGGGGATGAAATTAAACAGAAATGCAATATCACTTTCATACTTCTGTTCCCAAAACATACGATGGTTGATCTGTATGCTCCACCCCTGACCCACTTCCTGTTGAGATAAAATTATGAAAATATTCATGCAAGTAGCTTCATATCTCAAGGTGAACACTGCATTGTTTCAATCTTTTATCTTTCTCCCTTGGGTCAGGGGATATTTTTCTTGCGGAGGATGTATGTGTCAGTCACCAAATGGAACCTGTAGAACAAAGACCTGTTATTAAATACTTGCAGAAACAGGAAATGAGTCCAACAAAAATCCATCGGGATTTATGTGCGACTTTAGGTGAAAGTGAAGTATCATATGACATAGTTAAAAGATGGTGTTGTGAATTTAGATGTGGTAGGGAATCATCTGAAGATCAACATGCAGGAGGACCACCATTGAGCGTTACAACTGTAGACAATGTCCACAAAGTCCATGATCTAGTGATGCAATACCGAGGACTGACTATTAGGCAAATAGTGGAGCTAACAGGCTTCTCCTATTACACAGTTAGAAATATTTTAGTTACGGAACTGGACATAAAAAAGTTGACAGCAAAATGGGTTCCTCAAATGTTGACAGCAACACAGAAGAGACAGCGTGTGCTGAATTGTGAACGTCTGTTACAAATGTACAGAGCAGATTAAAAAAAAATTATTGACAGATTTATAACTATGGATGAAACCTGGGTCCACCATTATGACCCAGAAACGAAGCTCCAAAGTAAAGAGTGGAAACATAAGGGATTTCCTCCTCCCCGCAAGTTCAAGACTCAACCATCTGCAGGGAAAGCAATGGCCACAGTATTTTGGGATGCGAGGGGAGTAATTCTGGTTGATTACTTACCAAAGGGTTCTACAATCACAGGAGCATATTATGCTAATATAATTTCAAAATTAAGATATTCTATAAAGAGTAAGAGACGTGGGAAGTTAAGTGCAGGAATCCTCTTTCGCCAGGACAATGCCCCCAGTCACACCTCTTGTGTGGCCATGGCTGCTATAGCCAAAGCAGGCTTTGAATTAATAGAACATCCACCATAATCACCAGATCTGGACCCTAGTGACTTCAGCTACTCTAACCACGAGACCATGCCGGAGGTCTTTTGCCAGGACGTAAAACTCAGTTGCCTCTTTCTATTCACGTTAAAAAGTCAATTTGAGAAAAAGTGGCGGTTAAGATGTTTTGCCTTTCACCCATCGAAATGTTTTTATTTCATTTTATAAACATCACCCGTTACACAAAATTCATGGAAGGAGAAGCAAATTTCACTATGCGACAATTTTTTGTATTTTTGTGTCCTGAAAAAACTTCAAGCGAGAAAGTTTTAGTGAAATAATTGAATTTTAATACAAATGAAGTTCCAGCCCTATACCTCGAATGGTTTACGAGTAATTGAGTGGTAATTATTCCGGGCGCTTCAATTGTGACGACCGTGAAATGTTCAGGAAGAAGCATATTTGACTATGCGACAATTTTTTTTATTTCTGTGACCAGAAAATGATTCGAGCATGTAAGCTTTAGGGAAATATTTGAATTTTATTATACATCAAGTACCACGTTTATATCTTGAATGGTTTACGAGTAATAGAGTGGTAATTACTCTAGGCGCTAAAGCTATGGAAACGGAACAGAAGTCTTTTTGTTCTATAAAATAGACCTACTAGCAATTACGTAAAAATCCTTAAATATGTTAGTCGTGGACTCAATAATAAAGGATATTTACTGGCTACTTGTACCCATACTGAAAGATTGACCCTTTGAAACTAAATTATTTTGGAAGACTTCAATAGACGTCGTCCGTGATGCCTAAGTACTTATAATTAATTATTTTTAATAAATCATTAAATTATAAATGAGTGCCGACATGAATACCTATAACAATATAAATGAATAATACTCGCAAAAAAAATAATAAAATATAATTTAGCCTGGTTAAATCCATGGGCCCTTTACTCCGTGATCTACCGAGAGCTGTGAATATTAATCTTCAATAATTTATTCTTCAATCTTCAATCTTCAGCTGTGAATATTAATCTTCAATCTTCTTCAGAAGAAACGCCAAATATTGCCTTGCTGCAGACAAATTTCCATTCCTCAATCAAAAATACGCTTTCCAGTGCAGTTAAGAATTAATGTTCAATAATTATATTCTTCGGAGGTACCTTTTTATTTAGTCATCCCGACATAGTTGCGCATATAAAGGCAAACAAAGTTCTGTAGTCCTAAAAGCCCATGTAAATAGGCCTATGATTAATAACGATTACAATAATAATACTAGTAAGAACAGTATAATATATTATTAACCTTTTTCTCTTAGTTTTTTCCCTTGGTAAATTCAGCAGTTCAGCTTTGAAATCCCTTTCGTAATCCTGCTCCATTGCTTGCGAACATCTTTGATTTTTTGAAAGACGTGGAACGAAATGTCACAGTCAAGCTTCTTGCAATCTGAGAAATTACTGTTACACACTGCCACAGCCCATCTCTGGCCCGGCATAATGGTTTAGTTATTTGCACATTCTAAAGCACTTCCTAATAAGTACTATTAAAAACAATATGTATTGGTAATCTCTATCCTAAAAGACTACGGTCAAGCGGCCGAGATCAGTAGGTACAAAAGCCTTGTCAGCGGCACCGTGCTCTCTACTGTCCTGCTCGAAGCGCCCGGAATAATTACCACTCAATTACTCGTAAACCATTCGAGATATGGGGCTGGAACTTCATTTGTATTAAAATTCAATTATTTCACTAAAACTTTCTCGCTTAAAGTTTTTTCGGGACACAAAAATACAAAAAATTGTCGCATAGTGAAATCTGCTTCTCCCTCCATGAATTTTGTGTAACGGGTCATGTTTATAAAATGAAATAAAAACATTTGTGTCCGCTTTTTTAAGCCTCTGTTTTAACCATCAGTAGGGCTGATGTCTGTAGATTATTTCTGTATAAATTTCACAGGAATCCGACATAGGGTTAATTAAAGGTTACGAGTTTAATCACGCGGTGTAAGATTTTCTAGACTTAGTAAAAACTGGGCATTGCGAGATTTGGAATCTGGTGACGTCACACACTCGCCTGCTCGCCGCAACCCCCTGTTCTATAGACTCGCCGGAATACGCTACCTCTGTAGTTTACAAGCCTTGCCACCTAGCTACATTTTCTCGTGTTACCGCTGGGTTGTGCGCTACTTATGAATTTTGGGAACTTTTGGGTAGCACTTACTTACTTACTGAATAACAATAGACAATTCCTAACCAAGCTAAAGGAATATTGTCTATTTTAAGGAACCCGAAGGTTCATTGCCGTCTTACCTGAGCCCGCCATTCAACCCTATTCTGTGCTAACTCTATCCAATCATCCCTCGCAAAACCTATTTCCCTTAAATCTATCCTAATATTGTCCTCCCATCTACGCTAGGTCTTCCAAGTGGTCTTTTCCCTTCGGGTCTCCCAGTCAATACTTTTGTGATATTATGTAGGACTATTTCCTTCCCATACACGCAACATGTCCAGTCCATTTCATCCTCCGTGATTTATAAATGCGCCCTAAAACGTGTATACTCCTCCGAGACCCTTTTACCTAGAGGTCTGAAATTTTCACCATACATTATCTATTACTTACCTATTGAATTTGTATTTGAATTTGAATTTGAATTTACCCTATGACATCCCTTAAAGGGCAAAGGCCTCCTGCTGTTTGCAGGGAAGCTCAGGTGCACTCATTAGGGGAGTTACTCCTAAAGAGTGTTGTTCTACGTCCGTTTAGTCACTAGTTTTGTTCATTGTCCATCACTATTTTCATTATGTTTGGTCTCATTCCTCTACTTGCAAAATTCCTTTTTCTAGATCTTTCCACTGATCCCTGTTTCTGGCCTGCCGTGTCCATTGTTTTTCCGCTCGTTGTGAAACTTAATTCTACGTTGAAACAACTTAAGAATAAAGTGTATCTTTTTGTCAATTCTTGAAGAACAGTGTCAAACCACCCTCATAAACCATTGAAAGTGCTATCGTTTATAACAGTTCATGAACAGTTTTAGCATTTAAATAAATAATTAAGAAATTTAAAATTTAGCTTTAAGATAGTCAGGAGTATACCATAATGTTCAGGCCACGTTTCGTTCAAAGTTCTGTCAAAATCCAATGAATTTTAACTGTTTGTAACTATTTAGGTTCCAGGTTGGGGAATTTAATATTGTAACGGCATGTTGCCGGGATAGCTCAATGGTAGAGCGGCGGCACAGAGAGTCGAAGATCCTGGTTCAAATCCTTTCCATGGCATTGAATATTACAGTCTGACTCTACCTTTCCACCTTAGCCTACACACGACCAGTGCGAAAGAATTATAATTCCTTTGGCAGTTGGATGTTTAAATTTCCTCCTTCCTGTTATAGGCCAGTCAGTAGTGAATCGAAACAGGGGTGTATGTTGCAAAAGGTGGGATAGAAGATTTTATTATTTTAACTTGTATATATGGATACAAACATGTAAAAAACAAAAATGCTAACATGGGCGACCTCGGGAAAAACTTTTGGCGGCAAAAAAACCTCGAAAGTTTAGGATTTTTTTTTTGGTTCTACGCCTATAACTCCTAAATGGTGCATCCTAGCGAACAATATACGAAAAAACTAATTAAAGAGCATTACATTATGCGTCGAATGAGTACAACAACGTAATAATTCGGTCAGGTAGTATGGTCGAAAACCACGGTCAAAGAACGACGATTTTTTTTCCAACTTTGCCAAAAACTGAGATATAGTAGGCCTACTATATATGAGTCTGCAGCTTGGAAATGAGTACGGTACTCTGAGAGAAAAACTAGTGAAATGAAAGTTGTAGAGCATCACATTTTGCGTCCACTGAATACCAAAATTGTCAGTTTCGGTGAAGTACACCTATCGAAATTGGCGATCTGCCGGTGTATGGTAATTGGCATAAGAATCCCATGAAGGTAGCTGTGAGTTGCAACTCCAGCCAACCAAAGCGAAATTATCTTTCAATCGCATTTATTAATAATAATAGTAATAGTAATAATAATAATAATAATAATAATAATAATAATAAAATAATAATAATAATCACCATAATAATAATAATAATAATAATAATAACAACAACAATATTATTATTTAACAATAATTTAAGGATAATTACATTTAGTGTATGTCTAGTGTCTAGTGTATAGTGTCTATGTATGCAGCATTCACTCCGCTTCCCTCCAATGCTGCAGAAGAGTGACAGTATTTCGCAGTAGTGGATGGAGGCTATCTGCTTCATAAAGTTGTTTGGCCACCCAACGCCTCCTTCGACACCATCGCCAAAGTTAATCCTCTTTTTTAAAAAAAATACACTATGGCTCCACGAAAGTTGCCGTTATGTTCGACAGATAGGCCTACCCTGCTCAGAGTGGCACCAAAAGATCTGAGTTATTGTGGCGGATGAAGATTCGCCATTCCCCCGAAGTAGTCTTTGAAGTAAATACAATTAATTAAGTCACTCAGAAAAAGTTTTTGGTCAATGAGTTTAACAAATGTCTTCTCATTGAAGTCTTGAAAAGTCACTTCGAAGATTGTGACATTAAAGTCAATCAGGCCCATGCTGACTTGCTCATTTCCAAGGCCAAGGAGCATGAAAATGTCCCAATAATTGGAGAGGACATAGACCTTCTTTTGCTAATGATAGGGCTTGGCCAGCCATGCATCAACTTGGTCTTTCTGAAGCTGCTGATGTGCAATATTTGAGAACATCTTTCAAATTCGACCAATCCATATCCAGTCACATACTTTTCATCCACGCGTTTAGTGGATGTGATATGACATCTGCTATTTTTGGTCAAGTAAAAATGAAGCTGAGCAGCATGGTCACCTTTTCGAAAGAACTTCAGGCACATCTCCCGATGCTTCGTCGACCCATTCACAAGCCGTGATTAGATTGATGAGGCTGGTGATCTCTACACCGGAGATCCCACCAAAACAAACTGCGCCAATCCACGTTCATACGAGCAGTGGCCAAGGGAAAAGTGGACCTCGCAAGACTACCGCCTAGTTATGCTGCTGCACGCCACCATTCATATCGGTGTTTCCATCAAATACAGACATGATTGGGTAAAACAATAAACCTTGAAGAAAGAGGATGGGTGCCTAGTAATGCGGGTCTAGTGCCACTAAAAACCACCAGATACGTGACTCCCTTGTCTCTACTCAAGACAGTGCCATGCCCTTTCAAGATAGCGTGTAGTAGAGCCTGCTCTTGCCGTAAGGCTGGTCTGAAGTGCTCTTTCATATGCAAGCACTACTGTGGTCAACAATGTGACAACACTTTATCCACCGGTTGTTGACGATGAAGACGACAAAGATCACTTCAACCAGCTATTGGAGCCCGAGGAACCACCAGAGGAGGATGATGAGAGCTTCCTACCACTTCCACAGATGCTAATAGAGGAACTGGGCTCCTTGGTTTATTTATATTATACACATTATTAAACATATATTTATTGACTAATGGTTTTTCAGGTACTTAGAATGGCTTTACTTGGTGACAGGTTTCGGGCTTAGCCAGGCTACCCTTGATCAGGCTTATTAACACATCATTTCTATTATTAACAGCTTTTTTTATAGATTTATAACATGGTAAATTAATAAAATACCGGTATGGTGTATAATTCTTATGTGCTTTTAAATTACATTCATGTTTTCTTATTTACTCATGTGTTTTCTCCTTATTCACGTTTTAAAATGATTATTTGATTATACTAAAGCAAGAATAACTCTGTAGGATATACACCCGTACTGTTGAAGCGTTCTAACTCATAGGTACCTTCATATGCCAATTGCCGGACACCGAGAGATTGCTAATTTCGAGAGGTGTACCTGACCGAAACTAAAAAATTTGGTACTCAGTAGACGCAGAATTCGATGCTCTACACCTTTTATTTCATGAGTTTTTCTCACAGAGTACTCATTTCCAAGCTGCAAACTCATATATAGTACTATATCTCAGTTTTTAGCAAAGTTGGAAAAAATCGTCGATCTTTGACCGTGGTTTTCGACCATACTACTTGACCAAATTATTACCTTGTAGTACTCATGCGACGCAAAATTGAATGCTCTTTAATTACTTATATTATGACTTTTTCGCTAGGCTGCACCGTTTAGGTGATAGAGGCGTAAAACAAAAACAAATCCTAAAATTTCGAGGTTTTTTTGCCGCCAAAAGTTTTCCCGAGGTCGCTCGTGTTAACATTTTTGTTTTTTACATGCTTGTATCCATATATACAAGTTAAAAAAAATGAAAGCTACCCCACCTTTTGCATCATACAATACCTCTACTGACTGGCCTATTAGAAGAGAGGCATTTAAATTCATGCGTCACTGAGGTGTTAATATCCTCAACAAAATAATACTGTCCATATTAATTATAAAATCTCTTTACTCTAGGTATTTACAACTATTTTTATGTGCGTTCTTGTTTGTTTAGTTTATATTTAAACTAATGTGTATTTCCCTTCTAATATTTACTTTTAGATTAATTTCTTTTAATTTCATGTTTTCTAGCCAACTAGAAATTTGTGTTATTATGTAAATGGCATGACATAAAACACGCCATATGGAACTTTATTAGCGAACACTCGCTTAATTGAGCAATTCACTTTATGATTTTTATGTAGGGGATACAACGTCATGTTAAATGAGTCCTTGTTTCTTTAGTAACAAAGACGCTTGTCTTGATTGAGTATTCTAAGGTCGGGCACTCCCCACTCCCGGACTGAATACACCCTCTCGATTTGCAGTGTCGTAGTTCATAATTACCCCGCTTGAGCTGAGTCATAAATTTGCCGCCACCCCCGCTATGGTAACCTCTGTTTGTCACCAGTAAATTTATGCGTCCGGGAAAGGTGTGACGTCATGAACCCGCCCCGCCCAACCCTGTCATTTCGAGTAACGTAACCGCAAATTTGTCCGATTACCATAGGAACCAAGGTTCACATCTACGACAGCTACAAACACATGCACCAACGAATCGTGCAGTTCTGCAGTCAGAAAAATAAATGTCTTTATCGGAACCGTCATCGGATCAGAACATACTGTAGGCCCATGTATTGTCTAAAATCGGATATCGTGTTTCTACACAGCGTTAGAGCTAGGTATTATGGTGTTTACCTACAAAACGCCTTTAGTCAGAAATCTTGTTCATAATGATGAATTTAATATTACAAGATGTTAAGGTTTTCCAGAGGAAATCGAGGACTGGTCATGATATATCCGTTGTGGTTCGGGAATTTTCATCTTCAACGTAGAGGAAAGCTAGCATATTAACGATTTCAGTCCTTAAATAAGCAATAATTTCCTCTTGTCTCAGTATTAGTATCTATTCAAGTGCATTCTGTTGATTGAATTATTCTTTTATTTATTTGGTTATTGTATTTAGTCGTGGAATGTTTTCAACAGAAAAGACCCTATTTAATTAATAAACATTATATGAACATATGCCAGCGAAACCCAACCGAAAGTCGGTAAAGAACAGCTGCTCTCAGGGTGTAAAATGTTGAATTTTAGATTTCGACACCATCTATTAGTTTCAATCTTATACTGCATTTTCTGATGACATCAAACATAAAACAGCATTGCCAAACGTCACAATGGAAAGTTAACATGGTTCTTAAAGTTTCCGTTATTATTTATCGCGAGAAAAAAACTAAATAGGGGCAACAGAAACACTTCCTGTGCTCAGTAATGTAGTTGGACATTCTTTTAGTGTGCGACAGGCTTTGAGTATGGTATTACATTATTGTGAAACTGATTTAAAAAAGGAAAAACTTATCGTTGGAGATTATTAGCCATAACACTAGCCTGCAAAAAGGACAAAAATTTCTGCGGTAATAACGAAAATAGGTGTGTTTGATTAATTTCGCGGTGCTGAATTCGAAAATGCATTTCTTTTTCTCTATCACGGCTGATTAATTGACAATTGTGAAAAATGTTATTTTGACATTTTGTATGCGGCTTTTGATACTTTTTTTTTGAGGTAAGTGGTATGATATGTGATCTTAACTAATTTTGAGTCGCTGAACACGAATCTGGTGACCGTTTCTACATATCACGTCACGTTTTCTTACAATAGGTACATCAAAATGAAATATATAAGTTATTGCATAGACAAGCCTATAGGAAAAAAGTACCGAAAATTAGGATAATTTGATAAGCATATTATGTGAAGGAATATGTGGGATAACTACCATATTAACAAAAACATTTACAGCAAATTCCCCATGTCCAGAGTAGGCCTTTTCCTTTATTTTTGTCAAAGCATCTGAAGCCGTACAAACACACAGGGGAAAAAAAATCAAAGTTAATTTGGGGGGGGGGGAATATTAAAGATTTGAACTTTTTGGAATTTTCGCATTGGTTAAAGGCTAACACTTATAAGTCTGTTAAGTTTCAAGTTTGTAGCTCATCTGGAAGTGAGTAAACATCAGTGTTAATAAGTGGAAGATTTGACTGTCGTAGATGCGAATGACGTCAAGACTGTCCAGCAAGTTTTCTATACTTATGGGGCAGCTAGAAACATGAAATGTTTCACGCTTATGGCTGTTGCATGTATCAATATTACTACCAAATTTTATGATTCTATCTGTCCTGTGTGTGACAAATATTATATAAAGTGAGGAAAATAAGCAAAATTTACGTAAAATAGAAAATGTAGCTCAATAATCGATGGAGATACGACAAAAAGTCATAAGACCAAACTTGTAGATCTTTCAAAATCCGTTACTGTTGGTTACTGTCGGTTTTTTATACGACTTACCGCTTAGTCACTATAAGGCCCGGTTGCATAAAAGCTCCAGATATCTTCTAGACAGGTAATGGTTCTATACATTTATAGACTCGATAAACACCTTCCCATTTCCGAAAGCGAATTTGCTCAGTAAATAGCTAATGCCAGATAAATGAGTTGAACACTTTGTCAATAGATGGAGACACGGTGCTTACTGTAATATCAAATTGGCCGTAATTGAGTAGCAACCATTCGGAGCTCTTCTTGCTATGTATTCAAAATGGCTGAATTTTCTGTCTGCTTTTTTCTTATCAGCTGTTTCTTTGGTAAAACGAACGTAAAATATGAGAGAAACTTCGGTAATTTCGACTTCTAGACTTGTGCATTAGCGAAAATGTCACCCATTACAATCTGACAACGTAATGAATAAAACGTAACACATTAATTAAGTTATAGCTGATTTACCACTGAGAAAGGAATGCTGCGATTTGTTCTCATTTCTAATGATGGGCTATTTAACGCTGAAAAAGGCATGCTTGCAGTTGTTCATTATTTAATATGATGGCCTATCTATCCATAGGTCATTTCTTTGACAGCCTGATTCTTTCCGAAACTCAATATCGTCAAAGATCTAATTCTTTCAGGGAATACTTTTGCTTTACACATCTCTAGGCCTAATTATTGCCTCAGGATGAAGATGACGAGAAAGATGATGATTATGTATTAATATTTGTGCTGTAAAAAGGCAACATTTTCTTCATAAAGTGTTGCATCAGAAAATAAAATTAATATACATAAGCTACATTTTTTCCGAATCTGAATGTCATCGTAGGCTACTTCTTGAAAGGATTGCTGTATTTCTTTCAGGGAATATTTTCTTCTGTATAGACCTAGGCCTCATACGATCTGGCATTGAAGATGACCAGCAAGAAAATATGATGTGAATTAATATTCGCGATGTTTTCCTAAAAGTATTAACTTACAACAGAAAATGAAATTAATACAAATAAACGATGGATACATTAATAGCCTAGGCTATAACAAAGTTAGCTTGCAGGCTTCCACGGCCAGAGTTATTCTTAAAATGATAGTAATTGATATCCGGGTTAGGCCGCGTCGTGTTTATGGTGTCTTCTGACGTTTCGGACAACATATCGTGTCCTTCTTCTGTCCTTCTTCTGTCCTTCTTCTAACATCTCAGAAGAAGGACACGATATGTTGTCCGAAACGTCAGAAGACACCATAAACACGACGCGGCCTAACCCGGATATCAATTACTATCATTTTAAGTAGGCTATAACAAAGTTCATCTAACCGATAATATATAATTTTTCTAGTACAGTATTATGAATTATTTCACACTCAAATGGTAGCTTCATTACTACTTTTCAGTTAATACCATAACAAGCTAGTAACATAATGTAAGATAAAATGCTAACATAATAACGAAACATACATCAACATAAATGTTTCGCATTTCCGCTATGTTGCGTGTTTATCTACCGTTTTGCCAGGTATCTAGTGATTTGTGGTGCGATAGTTTGTCGGGCGTTTTATCGAACGATTAGCCGCCATCGAACGTTTCAGAAACGCTTACGGATTGAATAATGCCATCTAGTAGATATCTTACGTTTCGGAAACCCGGCCTAAGCCCTCAAGAAGGTCTATTCAGACCTCAAAATTGCGTCCACCATGACACAATTTCAGACAGAAAATATGAAAACTAGAGGTGATGCAAAAAAAAAAAAAGTTGCATTTCTGAATTCAGGAGACATAATTTAGTTAAAATAACACATTAAATTCTTTGCCGGAAAATGATGCAGGGTAGCGATAAGTATTATACTTTTGAATAATACAATAATGTTTTGGAAGGTCATAAAAACATAAATCTTTGAGCTAGAGGTAAAGGTAAAGTGATCCCTGTACAGGCCATGGAGGCCCAGAGGGTTCCAGGAGGTTGAGGCTCCCAGATTTTGGACATTCGGAACATGAAGGTGGTAAGGTTGTCAGCCTTACGCACCGGCCGCCTTTACCCCCAGGATTGCTCCTGGTACTCAATTCTGTTAGAGGCTGAGTCGACCCCAGGGCCATAGTGCCACCAGAAGGATTAGGCCAATTGAAAAATCTCAATGACCTCATCGGGAATCGAACTCGCGACCTTCCGGTTTGTAGCGCAGCGCCTCAACCACTACGCTACGGCGTACCCCCTTTGAGCTAGAGGTATTTTTTTAATATAAAATGCTCAGATGTTGAATCCACTGGCTTTCCCTGGCAAGGTCATATATAGGCAATTTTCCAGCTCAGTTGTGTGTCTTTCTTTGATATAGTTAGTATTATGTTTTTTGCGTTACTTCATTGAAAGCATGTTCAGACAGTTTCAACCTCTGGTTTTCATGTAACGAATGTGCACCAGATCATACCATTTGAACTTCTAATATTGAAAATATGAACAGTAAAACTTAATTGTCCTATGTTAAAAAAGTCATATACAAGATTTGTCATAATATCAGATTACGATAAGATATGCGATAAACGAAATAGAATATCTAGAGTGCCAAAATGAATGTGCACACAGTGGCTCACAATGCAAAACCTTCTTCTCTTCAAATAGTGAAAGACCAAAGACAAAGCTTCCCGTAACATCGATATTTACTGAAATAGTTTCAGGCCATGGAAAAACCAAAGATTACTTACACAGGTTCCAAGTAATAGATTACCCGAAATTCACATGCAAACATCCCCAAAAAACTAAATGAACAAGAAGTACTTATTATAACAGATTAGACAAATAAAAGAAAAAGTGGAGATATAGTGTATTAGGCCTATGGTCAAACCAGATAGTACAATAACAAATGAACTTAAAAACCATACAAACCACTAATATTGTACGTAACTTTACTTTGGATATTATAGACATTATCTATAGGAATACATTTATGGTACAAGGATTCTCTACAACTGAACTGTATACAATTACCAGGGCCCGGATTTTAATGACATGTCATCTTTTAACTGGTACATCATGGACGTTGCCCACCACTGCAGATATTCTGATCATGACTCCTAGGTTACAAAAATAACAATTTTTAGGGTCATTTTTTCATTTTTGCGTCATTTTTAGAATTCAAAGTCATTATTGGGTCTTTTTTTTTTACCTTTTACGGTCTTTCATTACCACATTTCATATTTTTGGGTCTTTTTTAATTTAGAAATAATTTTTTCATGTCTCATTATATAGGGCTTCTGTGCACTTACCTATATTGAATCATAATTAAATAGGTATGTTATAATTTTAATTTGGATACAGAATGATGGTGTTTGCTGTTTCCATTTAACTTTATGTATCAATTAACTAATTACAAGCCTATATAATGGGGTAGAAAACATTAGTGTAGAATAGACACAAATCTGTTGAATAAACTAGCATTTTCACATAAATTTTTGGGTAATTTTTCTGTATTTCTCCAGTAATTTTATAGCTCATTTTTTAAGTATGTTTAGTTCATCAAAATCCGGGCCCTGATAATTACGTAATCTTGAATTTTCTTTACTATATTGTAGAATTATGTAATGTAATGCATGTATTAATACTATATAATTGGACTTGCTGATAAGTTTAGTAAATAAAAAAAGAAATGTACAAATGTATCATCTAGTGGCATTTCTTCGTGCAACAAGTTGGTCGCGCTCAACTTATGAGTTTCGGGAATTTTTTGTAGCACCTCGTAGTATAGATAATCGGCTAGGCCACGGGTTTTGTTATCAGTGCAATATATATATATATATATATATATATTGTACGCTCTGGAACGAATGTGATAGAAACAGAATGCCAGAACTTGCTGGCTTGTGTACACACTGCACGGCTTGGCTGTAGGTATTGGTAGAAAATTCCGTGACTACTACATATTCGCGATTATCAATATTCACTTTTATTATAGGCTATAATGAAACCTCGCAAGGGAGACATTCCGTAGATGTTATGAAGCCCGCTTAGAGTCGCCAACAGCTGCGATAGGGTTTTTATTACTGTAACTTACCCTGATATTGTTGTCTATGTTCCTTGACCCTCCCCTCCTATTCTTTCGTTGTGTGACAAACCTTGAGAGTTGGGTACTGGACTAGTCTACAATTTGGACAGGGGTGTTAGCAACTTTTTGCATTAATGTGTGGCAAAATCCCAATGTAGGGGGGCCCGTCTCGCGATGTGAGCAGGTTTCCACGGACGGGTGATGTTTTTTTGTTTCTCAGCGAGGCAGGCTGTCCAACATGATACTTCTTGTACATTGCTTATCAGATATCATTAGTGACAGGTTCTGTTAGGTTATGAACAGTGATATTAATTTAATAGGACATTCTGTATTCTCCCGAAATTCTAGTTTAGTGGCAGTTAGGTTAGGAACGGTGTTACCAATTAGTGACAGGTTCTGTTAGGTTATGAACAGTGATATTAATTTAGTAGGGCATTCTGAATTCTGGAGAAATTCTAATTTAGTGGCAGTTAGGGTAGAAACGGTGATATTAGTATTAGTGACATGTTCTGTTAGGTTTTGAACAGTGATATTAATTTAGTAGGGCATTCTGAATTCTCCCGTTTCGTAATTAATGTGCCATATTGTATCTCCCGCGGGGTTCGTTGTGTTGGTGAACCTGTTTCCCAGAATTCTACGTGTTCTCCTGGCGTGACGTCACACCTCTAACGTCCAATCATGAGTTTCTTCATCATACGGAGATTACAATATGGCGGAATTCACGCTACCTTTCGCTAGATCGTGTTATAAAAGAAAGTGTAACGTTCTGGCCGGGTGGGTTGGATCAAATCATTCTTCGTGGCAACATCTTTCCTATAACAAAATACGTGTGATGTTAAATGTTTTATGAGAAGAAAGTTGGTTTTCAAAGTGGGCCCCCCTACAATGCGGTTTTACCTCATGTGTTTATTATTACTTGTGATGTATATGCATTACGTCATCAAGTATCAAGTGCACCAGTCATTTCAACTGTTGACGAGCACATGCGAGATATGTAAATGATACGATAAAGCTAATCTTACCAGTTCAATTCTAAGTGTAATCCAACCAAGAAGCATAGGCTAATTACGTCATTTTATGGTGATAGAACTATTCTTAAATTTAATTCTCTATTATCATGTACTAAATAAAGGAATTATAGCAGCCGCTATTTCACTGCCTTAGTAATGCGATATCAATTAGGCCGGGCGCAAGTTGAGACGCAGTTTGGTGACGTGAGGTAGAGGTGACTCACCGTAAGTTTAACATAGAATTAAATACAACAACGAAGGTTCGCACGCAGGGTGAAGTGAAGCAGATTCAAAAAGTCACGAGCTGCGGACGTTTGTGATCGTGCCACAGTTTCTCACTAGTGACTTCTCACTGCGCGTGAAAAGTTGTTTGTCCACCATGGACATTGAGAAGAAATTAATTATGGCAGGTCGAGGGAGAAAAAATTGTACGACACGTCAAATTAAAATTTCAGATTTGGGAAGAAATTGCGAAGGGCATTGGAAAGAAATGTGATAAAGTTGTTTATAATGTTTTTATACTTAAATAAGATGGATTTATTTGAAGGGAACAAGGGAAAAGCTATAGTAGTGTCCGTTTTTATGGACTTTGAGATAATAATGCCTTCTAATAGTGAATTTGGAATTTTGGAATTAGTTTAGGCAGAAAGCGGTAATATTATAGGGGAAAAAGGATCGTACTCCATGCAGTTTGAAAGATTGATGTCCGCTCTGAAAGTAAACAAACCCTCTTCAACTCTTCATATTTATTGTTTATCAGTTTGTTGCTATGCTCTTTTCAATCAAAAGCGTTTCTTGAATTAATTTCTATACAATGTGTTCAATTTGTTATCCTTTTTCGTTTTCCGCTGTACCCTTCATTTGTTTTAGATAACATTTTATATGCAGTAGATTTTCGACGAAAAGAAAAGTTGCATAAGCAGGCATAAAAGTGTATATTTTCTATACAGATGTATATCATAACTAGTATAAACCATAAGAATTAATTAGTTGGGAAGTTTCAGATTTGTAATTAAAAATAAAATGAAGGAGTCATCTTGAAATTTATTTTCAACTTACTTTCATAAATGTTTTATAATTATGTACAGTAAAATTGCTCCATGTTCCTTAACAAACGTTTCTGAAATGAAACATTTTCTCAAAATGATTTTACCAATTAGTTCCGTTTCGCTTTATAATGTTTTCCCGTTCAGAGTTAAACTTAGTATCTCACCGGAATTTGAAAAGTAACCTTAATTTAAATTTAATTGAATGATTGAGTGTTATAGTGACATTAAAAATAAGAAATTAAAGGGTATTATATTTATTAAAAATTATATATTTATTATGTCTTAATGATGAATTTTCGTATCATAATTATTAATTATATGTATATATGATCGCTGAATGTAAGTATTCGCAACATTACATTTAAAAAAATTAAATTTGTAGGAAATTAATACATTCTTCCCAGTGTCGACTCGTAGCTAAAATTAGTGCGATTGCTGCTTCATAAAATGTTTAGCCTTCGTTTTGAATATTGTGCAAAAGGAAATATACATATTTAAAAAGAAAATTGATTCAGAAACTTGAAAAGACCCTAAAAGAACAAAATCAAACTTTTTTACTTACTGTAATTTAAATTGTTACAGCTCAAGCATGATCTATTCGTTTAAAAATTAAATCGATTATTCTTGTTTTAATTTCCGCGTAAAGATCAATAATTTTCTCATTATTATTGATAAACTTCATTATTCAGCTTAGTGTATGAATTCAACTAGTATAAGATAATTCAAGTTTTGGTAAGAAATTCAACCTGTATACTAGTAGTCTTAATAAACACCATATATTGTTTCGAATCCGATTGTGAATAAAAATTTTGGATTATATACTCGTACATTCATTTTATTAAAGTATGTCCAGACACAATTGTCAAATACTAAGTTGATTTTATTTATTATACACATGAACATTTATTGAACATTGTATCTCTTTTTGTTTGTCAGTTGGTAATATTTGATAATTCTTTGTATAATAATAATAATGACACCTTAATTAAAATTTGACTTCTTTTCTTGCAGTATTGTTATTTGACGTATTGAAAAGTAATAAGTTAGGTTAGAAGTCACTCTGCGTCACCTCACGTCACCAAACTGCGTCTCAACTTGCGCCCGGCCTTACTGAAGACCGGAAAAATATAAGTTACTGTACGAGAGAATGTCCGTCTATACTACATATACTTGTATACAAACTTATTAGTTGTTACTTTCTAAATTTGCTTGGGTATCTTTGAAAGAATTTAAATAACCATGTTAGGACATTATCTCCAACGCGATGACGAAAGACGCATCCTTCATGAGCTCATGTTCGACCTACTTTCATGAAATAGATTACTTTCCAGTGTATTATAAACAGTTTAATCACTTTCATCCTGAAATGGCTCTATTGCGTTAATATACACTTCACATGCTTGAAAGTATAACGCTCAAAACTTTATTTCGAACGAACAGCAGACCTCCATAACCACAACTCTATCACTGAAGCACGGAATGGAGAAAGCAAACCGGAAATCCATGATCACTACTATAGTCGTTTCCACTACCGGAGTCTAGATTTCTTCTCAAACATAAAGAGGACAATCGACACATAAATAAAAGCTCAGGATAATTATGATTATAATAGCACCATTGTAATGAACTGTGAAAACCACGTTACATTATTTTACAGAATGTAACGACAAAATATTAAGAATTCCTTTGCTGTAACATGACCGTGGGTGAATTCAGGAAATAATTATGATGGAGCATTATAAAATGTAACTATCGTGTAACATATAAACAAAAATTATTATTACTGTTATTATTATTCATTCCAACAGGGCATTGCAACAGTCCCAACACTATAAAAAAAGAGCAAGAAAATAAAGTATCAATCCCAATTTGCATTGAAAACCAGATTCGTCCTTTTTCTCCTTTTTTTCTATCTATCTTTCTTCGAACTTTTTTCTTTTGTTCTTTATTTCCTTCTTTGTTTAACTGCCCTTAGCCCAGTCAAATGTTACATCGGAACTTACATTAAATGGGGTATTAATGATTTTTGGAGGGGAGTTACGGACCATTACTGGGATCACAAATCCAGATTTGCAACCCTCAGAAACCTGTGCTCGCTGAATGGCGGTCGAAATAAACCGGTTTTTTCGGACTTTTTTCGGTTTTTCAACAATATCTCCTAAACTATGCGTTTGTTGAAAATAATATCTCTTAGCTTTTTAAAAGTAAATTAAATGTCTAAAATATAAGATCAAAATCGTTTTTTTAAGTTATATAGTTACCGATATACGTCTTTTCAAAGATTAGCCTTTTTTTCCAAAAAATTTAAATTTTAAGTTTTCTTCGTGTTTTGAACTGAATACCGAAAAAATGACACGTCCTACAGAAACGTCAAGAGAACAAAAGCTGCAAGCAATTTAATAAGCTTTAATATGAGCTATAACTCTTTCTTGTGGCTTAGATAGTCTCGTCATAAATGACAAAAACAGAAAATATGAAAAAAATGCTTTTTTGGGTGAAAGTTCAATAACATCGTTTCCTCCACCAACAACTTAATTCTTTTGTAACATGTTGGCGGATAATGTCTTATAACTGTGTATAGAAACTATTTGTGTGTATATGTGTCTATGGGAGATGGATTTTGCCAGAAAAAAATATTTAAGCAGAATATTTCATAAAAATGTATTTACTTTCAAGCCAACAGGCATATTTAAATTATGTGTGAGGTTCCTGGTATGGGATGGTATGGGAAGTCGAGGGTGGGGTAATATCTTCATCCTTACTTGAAGAACTGTCATTCTGGGGTGTGGGCACATTGCGGCAGAACTTCATTTCCGCCTAGTTTTGCGGCAGTTGCAACTCCCAGCGCAGCACATTTTGCACTTGCACGAGATCAGTTCCCCGTTACTGACAAAATAGTTTCTATTAGCAGTGGGATTGTTGGAGGCTATGAAGTCAATTGTTAAATTGTCAAGGAACTGCGAACAGAAGGCGTGGTTAACATAGAAAACCAAACATTTGGGAAAGTTGGATTCAAACGTAAAGACAAAGTTGTTACCTTCGTTGCAAGTTGTTACCTTGGCAAGCGTCAATAATTCCATACAAGTCACTAATAAGAAGATTGAAGTTGACCCTCTCACAATATTTCAGCGAGTTTGCATTACCATAAAAATCAGACGAAGAGTTGAAAGCCCGCTGCAAGTATGAATTGCCCCCTTACCCAGTGTCTCTTTTCAACGAAACTGGAGTGAGGAAGGGAACTAAGGCAGCTCTATATTCGTGTTTCACATCCCTCACTACCAACATCTCCCGAGACGCCAATATCCACATCATGCTCGATGGTGGCTACTTGCTCCACAAATGTGTGTGGCATCAAAACGCATCAGTGAAAACCATCATTGACGGCTACATTCATTTTGTGAAAAACCATTTTGGGACAGATGTAATCCACTGTCTTCGATGGATATCCGGAGGACGCCTCTCAAAAAAGTACCAAAAGTGCCGAAGGTCTCAGACGATACTCCGCCCTCAACTGCAGTGACATTGTTCTATCAGCTTCAACTACCTTCAACATCACACAAGAGAAATTCTTATCGGAAGACACTAATAAGCATAGGCTGATAGAGCTACTGAAAACTGGATTTGAACAGCACGGTGTTGAGGTGACAGAAGACGACACTGACGCTGACATTGTTAGAGCTGCCATCACCAAAGGTGAAGGTTGTAATCATCGTGGAAGATGTGGACCTGCTTGTGTTATTAGTTGGTTTGAGTTCCAAAAAATACATCTACTTTCAGAAGAGGTGAGCCAGGCGTCCAATATTCATCTACATCGTTCACCACCGGGAATTCTTACTACTCTCCCGGGCCCCTTTCAAGCAGGGGAAAACCAAATTTGTCAAACCTTCCTCAAGATCCCAGCACTATTCAAGCAAGCAGAAGTCTTCCTCCACCCAGATGTGAGTTACGATGAAATAACTGCAGCTGGGGAGAAGTATCTCGTCGCAGTTTATGAAGGAGCGACTGAGACCACCCTCAACGACCTGTCAGTCAAAGTCAACCTCGCCCGTTTGTCACCAACCACAGATGCTGCAAAATATCATGCTTTTTTATGTATCACCAGGTATGTCCATATACATTTCCTATCATTATGTTCTTAAATTTCGTTGTTCACTTATACACTTTTATTGTACACCATGTGTATGCTTTGAAATATTATAGAATAACTAATTTTCATTCTACTTTTTCGCAGGTACAAAAGTGGTTTGGGTGGAAAAAACTCACGGATTGGGGTGGAAGTTGGACGAGTTGGGCTTACTCCAATTGCAATGGAAGTTAAACGAGCCCCTCAAACCCCTCTGCAACTGATCTTGTGCAAGTGCAAGATGGGCTGCGCTGGGGGCTGCAGCTGCCGCAAAACTGAGCTGAAATGCAATGTGCCCACACCCCAGAATGACAGTTCTTCAAGAGAAGATGAAGACATCACCCCACCCTCGACTTCCCATACCAGGAACCTCACACATGGTTTAAATATGCCTGTTGGTTTAAAGTAAATACATTTTTATGAAATATTCTGCTTAAATATTTTTTTCTGGAAAAATCCATTTCCCATAGACACATATACACACAAATAGTTTCTATACACAGTTATAAGACATTATCCGCCAACATGTTACAAAAGAATTAAGTTGTTGGTGGAGGAAACGATGTTATTCAACTTTCACCCAAAAAAGCTTTTTTCATATTTTCGGTTTTTGTCATTTATGACGAGACTATCTGAGTCACAAGAACGAGCTATAGCTCACATTAAAGCTTATTAAAGTGCCTACAACTTTTGTTCTCTTGACTTTTCTGTAGGACTTGTCATTTTGTCGGTATTCAGTTCGAAACACGAAGAAAACTTAAAATTTTAACTTTTTGGAAAAAAAGGCTAATCTTTGAAAAGCCGTATCTCGGTAACTATATAACTTAAAAAAACGATTTTTATCTCATATTTTAGAAAATTTAATGTACTTTTAAAAGGCTAAGAAATAATATTTTCAACAAACTCATAGTTTAGGAGATATTGTCGAAAAACCGAAAAAAGTTCGAAAAAACCGGTTTAATTCGACCGCCATTCATCGAGCACAGGTTTCTGAGGGTTGCAAATCTGGATTTGTGATCCCAGTAATGGTCTGAAACTCCCCTAAAAAAATCATTAATACCCCATTTAATGTAAGTTCACGCATTTTTTTTGTAACATTTGACTGGGCTACCTCCTTTCGTGGGTCTTTCATTTCAGTCCTAGTAAGGAAAGGGTAAAATGTAAGGAGCACATGGTACTACATTGAAACGCTTCAAGAACTGATTCTTCTGGTGTGGGGCTAGGATTTATATGTACTAAAAATGTCAAAATATGTACATATATATGTACTTAAAAATGTCAAAATATGTACATATATACGTACTAAAAAAGTCAAAATACGTACATATATATGCAAATATATTTTGTAAAGTATGGACATCAAAACAAATTTAACCACTAGACACTACATTTTGTTACTTTTAGAACATATAAAAACGCATTACAAATACTGGATTCATAAATTAAGTTATTCAATTTTTTTCAGATCACTTACTTTATTTGTATTCATTCATTGGTTATTTCTGCTACCATAACAGTATGCCAAAAAATGTTGTTTTAAATTTTCAAAAGTGATTTGTATTGGCTGAAGCTTCGTTCTACTGCACATGAAGTGATTGGCGCGTGTTTAAAATTCACTGATTCTAGTTTTACATTTGACGAGCTAC
The DNA here is from genome assembly GCA_964059195.1 of Ectobius pallidus. Lineage (NCBI taxonomy): Eukaryota > Metazoa > Arthropoda > Insecta > Blattodea > Ectobiidae > Ectobius > Ectobius pallidus. Next base: position 63,638,800 of record CAXKWD010000001.1, read on the forward strand.
TTAAGATTGCACTGATTTTACACATTTCTTCAAAGCCTGGATTTCTTCAAAACACATTGTCCACTTTACATTTGATAAGATCGGCTAAATGTCCACGTATACATTTGAGTTCATGAATAATGTATTTCCACAATGTCAATATTTCCAGGTAGTGTCGGATTATTATTTTATAGTTTCTGAATTATTTTTGTTATATTACAAAAATTTGATTCAATGTAACACAAATCATTTTTCACACATTCATTTCTGTACATAACTGTAAACTTGTCCTGTGCTGCCATATTTTCTGTTACTGAAAACGACAATTTTATTTAGTTTTACTCTTAAGAATGAAATATGTACGAATATTGCATTAAAATAACTAAATATGGACAAATATTTATTTTACAAATAAATATGTACTAATGTCAGAAATATGTAAAAATATGTAAAATAAATTTGTTTAATTTGAATAGAGGAGAACATAATAGATGGAGATAAGTGAAAAGAATGTATCTATATGTGAAATTAAGAAATATGTAATTACATATAAATCCTAGCCCTGGTGATCAGCACGACATTGCAATTAAGTGGGGAAGTTTGTGAATCAGGAAGAATTGGTTAGGAACAGAACTGTCTTTTTTAACCCACGGTAATTGGACTCGATGATGAATCAAATCTAATAATACGTCATGTTGTAGTAGTTTTGTTGATTATAATAGTACCACGTTTCGTCTTAATTTGTATTCACTGCTTAAGATTGTGCATCTAATATTTAATGTATTACTGGTTCCTGTTTTCGGCAACTGCCTGAGTACAAGAGGTCTAGTCTAGTCTGATATCCATTGCCATACCAATGGATATCAGGATTTTTTTTTAAGTAGTTGGAATGCCGTCTTCGTGTTCAATGGCATCAAGGCGGCGCTAGAACAATTTTCGACAACAATGCCCAGTGTCCTCAAATGCCTTTGCTCGCCAGAGTAGAGCCTGGGCAAGGCTGGTAAAACGACAAAAGCCCAAACAACATGTACAGATATTAAACAAAATAATAAAATAGCAGTAGCAATACCTGGCAACTAAACGGCCAGTAGAAAACATTCATGTACCGCTTAGTGTGGTAATTGGCAACTCTATGTATGCAAAACGGTATAGACTAGTGCTAGTTCAGATAATTCGCCCTGGGAAGATAAGGCATGCATGATTATTTGCTTTGTTTAATTCCAAGCCTCTCCCATTATGTATGTGGCCAAGAAAAATTTTGTATACAGAGTTCGTATGATTGTGGAATAATACTGCCTGATCGATAGGAGCGAATGTATAGATGACGGATTCTTGTTGTCCTCTTAATCAACTCTTACACCAACCATATGAGATGCATTTTAGCGTCCATATCCATTGTATTATTGATGATTATATTTCCCGTGAAAAAAATCTCGTGTCTGTTGGTGTTTACTCATACATGACTGCGAAAACTCTGCATGAAATATGTAATGTTCATCATTGAAGATAATTTCCTGAATTTATTTTAGAATAAAGAATGAAACCTCCACAATTTCAAATAATCAGTGACCAAAAGAATGAAAGATCAATCTCATCCAACCGGAAGATATTTTGAAGGTCTGGAAATTTTAAAATGAGATCAAGATGTTGAATTTTCTGTTTATTATGAGTTAATCCCCTAAACAGGCATAACGAGACAAAAAGGTGATGTATTTTCATCAACAAAGTCAACCTGTAAATACCTCTACAAGAACAAAGGGATTGAAAATGTAAGCCCTTCGTACAATAGGCTATAAGCAGAGGCGCTGACTTGGAAATATTTCTGGGGGGGCAAGAACTGGATTTTCAGTAGCTATACATAGGCCTTACATGATAAAATCTTAAGTCTTGGGGGGCAGAAAGTACCTTGCCCCCCCTAAGTCGGCGCCTATGGCTATAAGAACTAGTGTAGCCTACTTGGAAGTAGCAGCAAAACAGAAAAAAACGAAAAATATCAGGTGGGCCTACTTTAAACTACTATTGCCTAAAGTTTTCAGATTTTCAGATTTAGTTGTTAGTTATATGTGTAAATAGATGCTCTATTGGCGATTATATAATACAATTTCAATTAAAAAATTGATATATGGCTAAAATATAATCTTACTAGAAGAAAAATGTCAATTATTACGCCAGAGATTCGATTTTTAAAGTCTATTCATAGTGAAGATAGAAGTACCGAGCTCTACTCTTGTGAACAGTGATTAATTTTGCACAATGGTCACATACGTAAACGATGCTACAGTTTTCAGAGAACTTACTTCTAAGTATACGACCAAAATATCTCCTACTAAAGTAATCTAGATTATATTTTCAGAAACATCCTCTTTGAACAGGATGAATGAAAGGATTTTAAACAAGATAGGTAATTATGGGGTTTCTTGTGAATGTCTGCTGATTGTGATTTCCTTGTCATTACTCTGTCCCTGCGTCGCAAAGCCTACTGTGATTAGCGGTGTGGAGTACTCTTCTCAGAGTCAGAGGACAGCACAAACAGTGCTCTTCAAGAAAGTAGAAGTGCTTAAATTATTAACAGCCAACGGCCTACTAGGAAATCCAGTTTTGTAGGGATTGACTAGGTAATGTAAACAATGTCTAGTGTCATTGAAGTTTTCTTTCTTGAATTTATCCCAGATACGGAGTTTAAGAAGTAGGCCTACCATTCAAACGAACTGGTTATAATACTGAGAGATTTTTAAAATTCTTACTTTTTAAAATTCTTTTTACCTGAGATCAGATCTTTTTTCAAGATCAAATTGGTATTGATCAAATTAATTAAGTATGCTAAAAGTAATGATTCCAAGGAACTAGTGAATATATATGCCTATTATAAAGTAAAATGTTTGAATCTTGTTTCTTAATTTTGTAGTAAGCTTAGTGCTTATATCATTCCATGAAGTATCGTGTTTGTATTATTATAATATTACAGTAAATCTTGTCCAAGTTGACCACTGTTGGTCCCGATCAGATAATATCAGTATATTATTGTGACAATGGCAAGCTACAGATTATAAATCTGTTACGGAATGTGAGTGCCACAACTGTCAAACACGATTGAGTACAGCCTACATGCACACAGTGCAATCTAAACATTCTCTTGGTATAAGTAGGAATCTAAATATGTACGAAGGGAGTCAGGCAGCAGCCCTGCCTGTGGCCACGCCACTCGGGCTAATAGGCTACGGTAATGTAGATAGTTCAGTATAACATAAAAATGCAGTAAAAACTAATCTGATCTTTTATTTAAAATATAATATTAACATGTGTTACGCCTTTTATTAAACTATCATCATCATCTTCAGCGATGTTGTTAAAAAAAGTTCCCCAATCAAGATTTCTGTGAAATTACTGTACAGTCAAGTTAAAATATTTGTGCATAATGTGTGTAAAGAAAGTTGCAGTTACTTTGAAAAATAATCTTTAATGCTAGTTTGTTCCAAGTTCACTTTATATCTGGGCATCCTGGTTTCTTTGTCCTTATGTAAATTAAATAGCCATTTTCTGCTTGACCATACTATAAATATACGCTTATTACTTGTAAAGTAATGGTATCGTAATGATATCCATAACGATACAAGTTTCCATTATGACATCGGTGTGGTATCGATTATTATCGAACACGAAACATCTTGATACCATGAGAGTATTAGCTGAAAAATGCGTAATGAATAGCCTGTATGTAAAATAAAATAACATCTTTTCGTGTTAATTTTAACATCATACTAAAAAAAAATCATTTCGTGTTGTTAAAATCTGTTGGTTTCAAGAAAACAAGCAAAAGGAAAGTTCAATTTGACCGACGCCGTAAGCTGCCATCTCTCGTAGAAGAAAAACTGTGTCAACCATCTTGTTTTGAAGGCCTTGGCGGGCTCGTTGCCGTTCTTTGGGTGAATCTAAAATATCGAAATTTGAACATTCAGACTAATTATGGTCGAACAAAAACAGTCGGATACAACTTGCCTATAAAGGTATTAAGATATTCGTACGAAAATTATGAATCTCACGTTACTCGTTACGTGAACATACTTTATTATTAACTTTGTTAAGCGCAATGTGTACATTATTCAGCGATGAACACACTGGTATCTTAATAAATGTCATTGTAGGCTTGTTGCACAGTGTACTATTTGAACATTTGAATTATTTTCATTACAATATTTAATCAATTGCCAAACACATTTTAGGGCTTCACTGTGCGTTGGGATCATATTCTCTTTTGCTTCTTCTGTGACATTAATTTCATAATTATCATGAGGTTCATCACTGTGCTCTCCTTTATCTTCAAATGAGAGCACATCATCCAGGGATACTACTTCCATCGTAGAGGAAAACGCATCTAATATTTCAAATTAACATATGACTTTGCTTTTACAGTAATACAGAATAAAAACAATCTCATGTACACTCATGAAATGTTTGCAGTTTACTGGTTAAATTTAACAACTAGGTAAAGTGGCATCTTCTTAATTAGTTTTCGGGTTCTGCCACTGAACTGATTAGTACATTTGAGAAGGTGCATGGCCCCTAACAATAGCTAGCGGGTAGTGCTCATTGGTGCCAATTACTTTTAGTGCTTAGGGGTGGGGTAAGATTGAAGGATAGTTACAAGTTGGCCGCAATGTAAGAACTTCTGTACAACACCTCACAAAACTTTGACAATTACAATTGCAGTGGTCAAGTCTTAAAGGCTAAAAGCTTTTAAAATAATGTCCGACGCTGGTGAAGATACAAGTTACACAAGTGGTCGACTTACAAAATAACTTATACATTTAAACAAATGGGAATTTGCCGGTTCCATGAAAATGCGGTAAATTATGACAGGTTGTTATGTTGCAGAGGTGGTCAACTTCACAGGCTTTACTATAATTAACTTTGTTTTTTTTATTTTACCATGTGGAATTATGTCCATTATTGCTTATAGTTTATATATTTCGCTGAAGATTTGGGTTTCAACTGTTTAGAATTCTACTACTGTTCCTATTTTGTCAGTATTCTTTACAGTTGAAACGGTCACAAGTTTGTACAGCCCTGAATATAGTGTAATATGGAGTTCTGTCGGAAGAGTTTACTGTAAGGTAGTGTGAGAATCGCATATCAGCGATTTTCCATGATGCAGGAAAGGAAGCGAGCTGGCGCGGCATTCGTAGGTGGAGTTGCAATGTAGCTATGTAGCAGGATAGTTGAATATAGTTGTAAGAGCAGTGGTAGAAGAATCATGTCAACAGACGTCAAGTGGATGGTTGTGCGATATTGTGGGATGGAGAATAGGATTGTGTACAGTGTGTGTGTGTGTGTGTGTGTGTATATGTATATATATATATATATATGTATATATATGTATATATATATATATAATGAGATAGTAGAATAAATAAACGGGTTTAGTATAGAACAAGTTGGAATGTTTCTGTATTCAACAAGTGTGGGCATGTCTGATTCAATAAGGGGGATGTTAAGGGTTTAAAAAGGGACGAAGAACTACTACATAACTCCCATCTTCAAGAAGAACGGAGGGCATGGAGGCGGCAGGAAGATCACAGGGGAACGCTGGTAACGAAACCCTAAGTGTCGGATGGTACTTTATAGATGGTGTCAGAAGTGTTGGATACGGCAATCGCATGAGTTTTTAGGCCGTAAGGAAATTTAAGAGGGAAGGGTTATCTTCCGAGTCGGGCTTCTGCGGCGCTACAGTAACGAAGAGAGAAGAGGAAGTGGGATATGGTCATGGTCTCCGTAAGTGGCCAAGGGGGAAATTTTATCATATTTTTTATGGTGCCACCTTTTAAAAAAATATTCTTTTGATACGTAATTGCCGACTTTCCTTTTTATAACAAGTGAAGTGTGGGTGGAAATAACTCCTGAAAAACTTCCAGCTGCAGTAATTAAGATAGGTGCTGTAGCTGTAGTTTAACACCTCCAGTGAAGCGTACCACCGGTGAAGTTGTAAGCATGACGTAGCGTAAATTACTAGAAGCTGTCTGAAAGTTGATTATGATGCAAGGTAACTTGTAGGAGCCTGTGTGTAAAGCCGTAATGATTGAAGAAACAGAGAAAGCGTGACTAGAGCCGTGGAAACGATGCTAGCATATAATGAGAATTGCATTAAGAATTTAGAACTACAAGGGAAGTCGATACCAAATAGAAGATCTATGGACATGAAACAGGAACCATTTTTTTATGAGCAGCAAAGAAATGAATGCTTCAGGTGTATTAACCTGGGATACATTGCCTGTCATTGCAGAAACCTCTGAGGCGAATAGGTAATAGATTTTAGCATGCGGAGATACGAGGAAGTGCGAGGAGAATAGAAGATATATTTGTTTGATGAGGCCCAGACATTCGAAACAAGTTATCAAAAGAAGAATAGATCTTCGAGTATAGGTGTATAATTACACGTGCGAGCATAGGGAATCCTTCGTAGATGTTCACACTTCTTGTGAATAATTCAAGAATACGTAATTTAGACTTTTAAGTAACAGTTCTATTTGCTTTTCTGTACTATTTGCATTTCTATTTTTTATTCTCTACATTTATCTGACGTCAGCCAAATAGACAGTTTGTATTGGGTATCTTGGTTTTTGTAAAGACTTGATGTTACCCCCCACCCTTCTCAACCATTCCTTGGTGACGTGGTACGTAGTCGCGGATGGATACTTTGCAAGCGGGACTACTTCAAGTCAGTAGCTGCCCTTCACTTGTTCTGCATCGCCCAGCTGAGCCAGTCTAATCATGTGATGGCTATTCGTTACCAAGTTTTGGTAAGGCTGCGTTCTTTAACTTTCATCGAAGCTCATGTGTCTTCAGGTCTACAAGTTTCTTAAAACTAATTAAGAAGCAATTGCTACAAGTATTCTTATTGTGACAAAATACACCGCCGTGTAATAATGAAACCATCGCCATTTCTTCACTAAGAGCCAAATTCAGGTTTTCTTAGCACTTCTGTACTCTTTAAACACTAAGTTCCACTGCAAGATTGATTCTGCTATAAAGTGAGTACGTATTAGTGTGAAATTCCCAAAACTGTGATACACGTAACAAGATTGAACTTTAAATATAAAGTCAGAAAAGTGCAATTTCAACTGCCACGTTGCAAACTTTATTACGTGGTACTAATGGTCTATGTCAATTTCTGCCTACATTATCATCACGAACAGTAAATCAATTCGATAATAAGTTAGTGTCTGGTATCTCAATAAAAGAGAAGGTGAAATCTTATAGCCTTTCTTTCTACTATTTCATGTACTTTATTCGAGAATGACGTCATCTATCTCTTCTAGAAAGTTCGGCCATCTTTCTATACAAGGTGTTCGAATCAATCGTGAAGTTACATTGTGATTTACCTAGAATATCATCCTGAACTGAATCCTGCAAGTATAGTGCTTCGCAGAGAAATCAATCTTATACTTCTTGCATGACAATTCTTAAGTGCAGTTTATGTTTATCATTTGGAAGAAGTAGAACTTATTTCATGTGGTCTGCGAAAAAGAAGAGATTTACACTTGTATCTTCTGTTCAACTGCTCGTTGGAATATTCTGAACGACAATATTCACGCATTGCAAGGCCTGCTAGTCAAGATAGGTGATGTGAGCATGATATGTGGATCCTCATTCAACCGGGTACATCCAAGGCGGCCTTTGCAGGAATAAGGGCCAGTCTACTACTGGACACCATATGGATGTCGCCAAGGCAGGAACTCCATGAAATCCAGACAAAAAAGATAAGTTGCCAAGTCACCTTCCTTGTATTAACTTGATACCCTTTTTGCATGAATATTGTAATATCTTAAATGCTATTGTCATATAAATTTGTAAAAACTCAAGAAATTTTCATTTACTATTACATTGTGATTAATTTTGTTAGGCAAAACTAATGTTATATAAACATTAATTGAGAAGATAAATAATTACCTACATTTCTTTGCAATTGGATAATGGCTAAATCGCCAAGAAATGACCAAATTTGTTTAAGTTTAAAACCAAGAAAAGGATTTTTTATTGTAGTAATATGTATTATTATCCAGCAAAGGGCCTTTCTTTTTGTTTGTATGTAAGTATGAAAATCCAATAAAAAATTGGTAATACACTGACTGACTTTTACATAATACATTCTATTTTCTAGCCTATGGTTTCCAGTAATAAGTTTCATTCCTGTATACCATAAGGCTAGATGGTGACCCCAATTCATAAAAGGTCAGCGAACTTCCTAGAGCTAAGTAGGCCTTTCCTGGGCCAGTGAGGATTTCACAATCTACATGGCATTTTTAACTCATTGTAGGTTTGTGTACGTCTCCTTGGTTGAGGTTAGGTTAGTGCTGGCTGACTTCGCTGATCACACTTGCATATTTAAATATTATGGTTAATCAACTTTTATCCAGTAGAAGAGATGAAGAGCTATGTTACCAGAAAAGTAAAAAAAATATTTTTTAGCATGCGAAGCATGTGGTATTTCAATTAGAAGAAGAGAGCATGCAGAAGAGAGGATATGAAGTTATAGTGACTAAAGTGACGTAATGCTACGAGAATGACGAGGTAGTGAAGATAAATTGTGAAAGGGATCGAGCAAGCAAGATCGCATTTTTTAGGAATGGGGAAAACATTGAAAGAAGAGTTGGTAAACGACTGAGGTAGAAGGAACTAAAATTATCGCTGCTCTCGGAAAGAGAGTGATGCGATGTTCGTCTAAGAAATGGGGAAAACGGTCCAGGCCGGCGAGGAATGATACCCAGAAGGAGAGAGGATAAGAGTGGAACGATCTTGCCCATGAAACGAACTGATCACCAGTAGTGCGTCTGATCGAATCTACGTAAGGAACCAGAGGGCCACGACTAGTGCACCAGCTGCCTACGTGAACAGTCAACTGACCACAAAGAGTGAGACCATGCGTGTGTTAGATTCAACCCCACTGAATAATTCGGAGGACAGTAAGGCAGTAGACGACAGATATTGTAGTCTGTGAAGCAACATTCTCCGGAACCAGCAGGAATCTTCATCTTTGCTTTTCTATCCATTCCCTAACACCCTTTTAATCCATCAGGAAAGCTGCAATAACATCAAACAAATCATCCTATGTTAGGTGTGTAGCCCAGTGGAAATTGGAGATCCTGAAGAAATGGTGAGAGAGGATTTTTATTTTTTCGTTCACGAAAGGACTATAACAAGCAGTAGCCTACATTGAAAGTAAAGTAACATTGTGATTGCATTAAGAACATTTAATTTTCTTAAACATTTTTTCATTATGAAACGATATAATTTAATTTAAAAAAAAATGTTTCTTTGTTTTAATTATCGGTTATGCAGCTGTTATGTATGATTTACATTTTTTGGAAACTTTTTGATAACTAATTAAATTAACTAATTTAATTTTTAATATGTTAGGTAAGATTGATAAAATGTATGGAACCAGGTGAAGCAATATGAGACTACAGTCGTGCCGCACAGAAGTCATGAATCTGAACGGCTATGATTGAAAATGTTATGATCGTCCTGCGAAACATTCCATGGAACGAAATTTCTATGTTTTTTATTTGTAGTTAGTTAGGAATTTTGAAATTTTAAAGAGATTTAAACGTGTTAGTTTCTAAGTTTAAAGTTCATTACTTTCAGCAGAAGGATAGAGAGATGGATTATACTATGGAGTGAGGAATTATTTTGCAGTCTAGATAGCAAAGTACGAGATGTGTCAAAGAGGTGATAAAATATTCAACTTGATACATTCTATTGTAGATCAATGTCAAGGTAGAGTGAAATCTATGTGATATAGATAATGGCGGCAGGTATCATTGAAGTCAACATTGCATACTTGACAAAACGTAAACGAAATGAATTTCTGCTTGAATTTGGGTAGAAGGTTTAAAGTCAGTCTTTTTTTAGAAAAGGGAAGGACAGATTATATTTATTCAATAAATACTTCCGTTAATTGTGGCGTAATTTAATTATGTGTAACTCAAAGATGCTGTGTAATTAAATTTATATCTAAAATCTGGTTAAGAGTAATGCATTGAGTTTAAAATATTTAATGAATTATGAGAACTTTTTGATGCATGATTAGATTTAACCTTTGTTGTACAGAAGTCACGAATCTGCGCGGCAGTGAAGAAAATGTATTATGATCGTCAACCTAGTATTTCATATGAGGGAATTTTTAAATTATGATCAAATGGGTCAATTCAAATATGCAGCAGATTTAAACAATCGTTATTCTAAGCAGCAAAAAGTATATTTTTTTATTAAGTGACGGATAATCGAACTTTAGTAATAATTTTTTACTTAATGGTAATTTTAAAAACATGTTTTTCACTTTAAGTTTGTATTGTTTATTTTGTACTTTAACTGTTGAATTGTTTATCGATGTGTATGATTTTTGCCTACTACTGAGATAATTTCGAATTTTGCAAACTCTCCTGGAAAATCAAAACCATTTCATAGATTTTTGGGTAGTTATAAGTAACATGATATTTGTACCACAAATTGCCGGAATAAGCGGATATGGTAGTGTGAGTCATTGCATAGTTTTACTGATTTTGTTTTGTTATCATTTGTTGTATTTTCCCACAGTATCTCGGATTGTTGTTACCAGCGAATGTGACATTACAAATAATTTCAATTATGGAAAGATATAACACAGATATAACTTCAGTGAATAATTGCAAAGATTAACATTATATAAGGTACAGAGGGAAGTGAGGAATCTTCTTTCTTGTGTAGAAGAGGCATGTGAATGATAGACAACTCGAATATGTCTAGACAAGCTCAAACGAATTTTGATAGGAGAAGTGTAAAACAGTTTAGAAGTATGAAAAGCATTGTATATTATGAAAATTTGAATACCATTTTGCGGAAAGGATAAAGATAATTATTTTCATGTAGACGAAGCTGTAGAGTTTTACAAAACAACCACCATAGTCCAGGCAACGAATGAGAAATAGAAAAAAAATCGTGTAGTTTTGAAATTTTGAAGAGTTGTCGCAGGGAGTGTCCTGAATAACATACTAAAACTCCCCGAAGGTGGTGGCGAGCGGGGGGCAGGGGGGCCCGCAGAAGGTCTCATTTTTAGGTCTTCCGCTTATATCTAAACAATGGTGCATCGTAGAGGAAAAAATTCTATATACAAAATTAAATCTGATAAAATTTCCTACAAGTTCCATCTTGCACATTTCTTCCTACTTCCAATAGTTTTCGAGATATCCGCCAACGAAAATACATTTTCGAAAAAAAGCTCTTTCGCCTCGCGCTTTTCGACACACTTTGTCTTCTAGCGCTTCATCCCTTAGGTATACAGCAATGTTCTCATGAAAGAAGTTGTAGGGAAATACATTCACTTTAAATTGAATAGTCATTTGTTATTTTGTCTTCAAATGTTCAAAAGTTATAACAATTTAAGTTTCGATCAAATTTCGAGATTTCGAAAGAAAACCGTACATCACACTTTCTCTATATTTAGGGGTTATATCTTTGTATATAAACTGTATATTGTGTATTTACGTCATGAATCAAGTTGAAAAATATGACACAACCAATAAAGTTGAATTTATTAAAAATCCGATAACGGCACAAGCACAGGACATGTAATGGAAAATACATTTTATTCCAGGCAAGGAAGGAAAAATAGGGGCAAAAAATCATGTAGTTTTGAAATTTGGCAGAGATGTGGGGGAAAGTGTCCTAAACAACATAGTAAAAGTCCCCATGGATAGGGAGTGATCGGGGGTGGGGGGCACTTTTGAATGTCATTTCTTGCAGTTTTCCCTAAACACACAAAATCTATTGGTTCTAGCAAAAAAAGTTTATGCACAAAATTAAACTTCATAAAAGTTCTTATAAAATTGATCTGAATGATATATTTGTGTATTTAATAGTTCATTAAATAGAAGGATATAAAGTAGGACATAGTTCTGGAAATTCTGTTTTACATACATTAATAGCAATTTGTGATATTATCTTGTATTCTTTGTTGTAGGCCTGTGTATCTAGTGGGAGATTGACCATTCTGTATACCATACTATTAAGGGCAGCTAATCTTTGTTTATAAGGGTGGTTGGAATCTTTGTTTATAATTGTAATTGTATTAACAATGGATACAGCACCCAAATAGTTGACAAAATAATAAGTAAACAAACAAAAAGAGCAAAAAACAAGAAAAATCTTTATAGCCAACTAACTCCAATTAAGAATAACAGAAAACCTAACTTCGCTACATTCACCTATACAGATGGAAAAATGCACAAAATTACCAAAATACATGAACAAACCAATTTCCAAATTGCATACAGAACCAATAACCGCATTAAAGATAACCTATATAACACGAACAATAATCAAACGGACATCTATGATAATAATGGAGTTTACAAATTAAAAGGGGTTACGCCGTAGCGTAGTGGTTGAGGCGCTGCGCTACAAACCGGAAGGTCGCGGGTTCGATTCCCGATGATGTCGTTGAGATTTTTCAATTGGCCTACTCCTTCTGGTGGCACTATGGCCCTGGGGTTGACTCAGCCTTTAACAGAAATGAGTACCAGGAGTAATCCTGGGGATGAAGGCGGCCGGTGCATAAGGCTGACAACCTTACCACCTTCATGTGCCGAATGTCCAAAATCTGGGAGCCTCAACCTCCTAGAACCCTCTGGGCCTCCATGGCCTGTATAGGGATCACTTTACTTTTTTTACTTTACTTTACTATAAATTAATATGAGTAGACTGTAACAAAATATGTGTAGGGCAAAGAGGAAGAAAAATTAAAACTAGATTCAAAGAACACATTATGGATTTCAAACATAAAAGACTAAAATCAGCATAGTCAAAGCACCTAATCACTGAAGGTCATAAATTTGAAAATATAGAAAACACTCTTACAATAGCACACAAAGAAAAGGAAACAATAAACTCAACACCCTAGAATCACTCGAAATATACAAGAATAAAGACATAATTCTTAACGATAACCCAATAGATTATAACCCACTTTTCGAACTCACCCTATCTAACACACATACAAATATCGTAGTATTAAATCAGCAGGCATTTCGACAACTACCAGGTCTATAAGGTTAGTCTTCATCACGTCATATTTTTAATCTGTTCTTTCTATCATAATATTACTTTATTCAGTTAATCTTTACAAATATTTCATTAATTTCTTCTTTTTTATTTCACTGTGAACTGAAGGTGGTATAAAAATTATACCGAAATGTACATTCCAAATAATTAAGAGGCAAGATTCCATAGACAACTTAATCACTAGTGTGGACATCCTTACCAACATTCTAAAAATACAGCAAGCACAAGTATAAATATTACAGCACATGGTGACCAGTGATTGTGTTCTATGCAGACATTCCATAGTGAATTTAAATAGGCGTATGGTATAAGTATTTACATGACAACGCGCAAGTATACTGCTTGCAAGATTATTTTAGACTATAATTCCAAGATAACTTTTAATTGTACTTATGTATAAATGTGTGACTCTTAATGTATACAAGGCGCAAGTATATTGCTTGCAAGATTATTTTAGACTGAAATTATTGAAGCTATTTCCAGGGTAACTTTTAATTATACATACGTATATATCGTGTTCTCTTAATGTGTATGTATATAATCTTATCAATTTATACCATTTTATGTCTATGTAAAAAACTGTTTTTTTATCATTTTAAATTTGTCTAACAGTTTTAATCCAATTAATTGAAACAACATAGACCTAACCATATAAATTCACTGGCCAATAGAATATATCACAATCTGTTCACATAATTATTACACAATAGAAATAGCAAACTTATAAATATTTGTCTTCATTTTAAAAGGTTGTCCACATCAATCTATATATATATTTCTGGCACCTTGTTATATTTTTGAGGGTATAAGACGAAAAATTAACTCTTATTTTTGTAAAATTCTCCCTCAAAGGTTCTAAGATGAAGTATTGACGAATTTCATCTTTTTTATTTGAGGGTAAATTAGAATATATATATATATATATTAGCCTAGACCCTCAAAAATCACAACTTAAAAGCGAAGGATCAAGATGCCTGAAAAATGTAATTAGTGAAAATGGAAAGTAATTATGGAATATATATGAGATAATTTGTTATTAAGAATGTTAGGTCAGAAGAGCAAATGTACAATTAAATGTGTGAAATGCTTATTTAACTTTGTATTGTTGACAGTAGTAGAGATTATAATGAGATATTACAAATTTACAGAATAGATATTCTAGGTCATATATAATGTCAATTTATTACTTAATATTTCAAGATCAAAAAGTTATAATTGTATAGTATTAACATTCCTTATATACAGTATAAGAAAAATTAAGATTAAAATGTTACTATCTGTAACAGTTCATTGAATTATACAGTAATGATAAGAAATATAGGTCTATTCAAAATCATTTACATCATTACGATTTTGAATACGCTACAAATTTTTTATGATCTCTTTTTATGTTATGACAAATCTTGTGATTTGTGAAGTAAAGAGTAAAAAAATGCAATAAGTCATAAATTAATACAAGTTATATATAATTAGATAAAACCTTAAAAATATTAAAAAGTTTCTGTAATAAGAAATTGTCAATTATATAAGATGCCACTTGACCATTTAACATTGACTACTGGTGATTTATATATGTAATACAAAATATTGTATTTCACAATGTATTCTGTATGCAAGTGGTTATATATCTAACGGTTAAAAATTGTTCATTGAGAAGATTGTGATGATTAACAATTGTAATATTGAATATGAAATCATTATATTAAATTATTAGGCCTACAATCTTCTCAATGAACAATTTTTAACCGTTATATATAATTATAACCACTTGCATACAGAATACATTGTGAAATACAATATTTTGTATTACATATATAAATCACCAGTAGTCAATGTTAAATGGTCAAGTGACATCTTACATAATTGACAGTTTCTTATTACAGAAACTTTTTAATATTCTTAAGGTATTATCTAGTTATATATAACTTGTATTAATTTATGACGTATTGAATTTTTTACTCTTTACGTCACAAATCACAAGATTTGTCATAACATAAAAAGAGATCATAAATAATTTGTAGCGTATTCAAAATCGTAATGATGTAAACGATTTTGAATAGACCTATATTTCTTATCATTACTGTATAATTCAATGAACTGTTACAGATAATAACATTTTAATCATAATTTTTCTTATACTGTATATAAGGAATGTTAATACTATACAATTATAACTTTTTGATCTTGAAATATTAAGTAATAAATTGAGATTATATATGACCTAGAATATCTATTCTGTAAATTTGTAATATCTCATTATAATCTCTACTGTCAACAATACAAAAATAAATAAGCATTTCACACATTTAATTGTACATTTGCTCTTCTAACCTAACATTCTTAATAACAAATTATCTCTTATATATTCCATAATTACTTTCCATTTTCACTAATTACATTTTTCAGGCATCTTGGTCCTTCGCTTTTAAGTTGTGATTTTTGATGGTCTAGGCTAAAATATCTACATATATATATATATATATATATATATATATATATAAGATATATATATATATATATATATATATATATATATTCTAAGATGAAATTTATAAATAATTCGCCTTACATCTTCAGAAGGTACCTGACCCAAATACGAAATTTTGTTTTCATACGATTTTCCGTTTTGGAGCTAGCCTGTTCACAGACATCCATACAGACACACACGCACACACACTGACACACAGACATGTTTCTAAAAATAGCATTTTTGGATTCAGGGGCCTTGAAACGTGTATTTATGTTAAAAATTCAACTTCGAATTTGGGGGTCGAAAACAATACTTCCTCTACCTATAAGTATCTATGGTATGGGCAGTGGAATTAAAATAAAAAGGCTTCGGCAAATTTAAACATAATACCTGTGTATGAATGGTTAGAACATTGTAGAACTCTTTAGTGTGATGAAAATGTGGAAATAATTCATAAAAATACAGTTGATAATTCATTATATATGAAAGAGATTTAATATCAATGGAAGAACTAGAAGAAACACAAAAATAAAAAAATAGGAAAGCAACAAGCCAAGATGGACTGAATGAAGAATGGTTTAACAATGGAGGAATTTTGTTACAGCTCAGATTGCTACATTTCTATAATATGTGCTGGAAAAAACAAGGAGTCCCAGAAGAGTGGTTTACGGCCCAGATAATTTCCTTCTTCAAGAAAAGGAAACGTAATGATTGCAACAATTATAGAGGAATATGTTTACTTGATACTGCCTATAAAATATTTGCAAAAATTATAAACAAAATATTAGAAAATATAGCAGAATATCTTATTTTAGAAGAAAAATTGATTTAGGAAAGGCAGATCCTGTGTAGATAATATCTTTATCGTTAAACAGATTATTGGAAATCATAGGGAGTTTAATAAAGAAACGCATATAGCGTTTAATGACTTTGAAAAAAGCCTTCGATCGAGTAAATCGAGGTAAAATGTGGAAAATATTAGAAGAAAGAAGATACCCACACCAACTTATAAAAATGATACAATGCTTCTACTACCAAACACAAATTAATGTAAAAAAACGGGAAAATTAAAAAGAAATACTACTAATCAAGCTGTCAGACAAGGCTGCCCTTTATCACCAACACTTTTAGTATCTATATTGACGAACTATGAGGAAATGGAGACAACTAGTGAATTATGGTGTTAGAATATCAAAGGATAACCATGTAAATATATTATTATTTGCCGACGATTTTATTATTATCCAAATGGACAAGTCTGCCCTACAAAAATATCTTTTTTAAAATGAATGAAATTTGTGAGCAATAGAATACGAAAATTTCTATGATAAAGACAAAAGTAATGACGATCATAGGGAAAGAGGTGATTAGAACAAAAATAATTATTAATAACGGTTGTAAAGAACATTTGAGCCATTTTAATTACTTCGGAAGTGATATTGGATATGATAAAGAACATGATATAGACAATAAAATATGTAAATTTCAAAGAGTGTGTGGAACAAATAATCGAACATTCAGAAACAAAGTACGGAAGAGGACAAAGTTAAAATTCTATAAAGTTATGGCTGTACCTATGATCTCATACGCAAACAAAACTTGGTCACTAACTAAAAAACAGCAAAGTACAATACAGGCTTCAGAAATGAAATTTATACGGAGTATAAAAGGATGTACAAGAAGAGATCATATAACAAATGAAAGTAAAAGGGAAGAACTAGGAATCTTTAATTTGAATGAAAGATTAAAAGATTCTAAACAACAGTGGGAAGAACACGTTGAAAAGATGCCAGACACAAGGCCCACTAAACAAGTAATGAAATACGACAACCTACAAACCTAAAGGAGGAAGGTCTGTGAGCAGACCTAAGAAACGACGGCTGGAGGACCTTAAAGGTGGAACAGGCAACTGACTGCCTATGCCATGAAGTGAAGAAGAAGAAGAAGAAGAAGAGTTATTAATTTCAGTTCCTCGAAGAAACTAATTTCTCAATTGCGAACTGATAACTAGTTGGTTTTTACTACGTAAGAAAATCCAGATCTCACTTCCTGACGCAAGAGTTACCGTTATATACAACGCAGTATTAAGTAGTATAAAACACTGAATAAGCCAAATGCCATGCAAATAAAAGGGTGTAAAATATCTCACTTTTCCTAGTGTTATTGACATTAATGGTATTTGGTTCCCACAAACAAAGCTGGGTTATATAAACTGAAATCAGCATTGACTTCTGCTGTTAAGTTTGTTAAAGTGGTTTCCTATAGGCCTACAACAGAAGCGTACATATGCTTTGTGGGAATCGGTGATTATATCTTATCATCACAGATTATTTTATTTTACGAGAAGTAGCCTATGTATTGTATTATATTATTTCCTATTTCAAGTCTGAGCACAGTTCCCTATTATTGGTTAATTTTAAGACGCTTTTGCACTGTAGTACTGCGTTCTGGCTTTAATTAAATATTACTGAGTTATAATATATATATTTGCGCTAAATTAAAACTACCTGAAAAACGTTGAACTAAATTACAATTACAATTATTTTACAAAATTACAACATCTAAAAATTACTTTTTGTTTGTTTGTTTGTTTGTTTGTTTTGGGGGAGGCATAAGGGAAGAAACTATTGGGCCATTAGGTCGTAAAGGTGCTTTAGAAGTTACCAAGTCCAAAATGATTAATGAACGAACAAGAAAGTACATCAATAACCATATTTCCAAACACATTGTGTAACGTTTTGTTAATTCTACTTCTTACCTGGATATTAGTTGCGAAAACAGTAATGATGAAGATAGTCTACAGGAAGCGAGAATAAGAAGCAAGTTTCAAGATATATTTAATTAAGAAATGTTCATATTGAAAAAACATTTAACTGAAAACAGTTTCAATTCGAAATTATTTATTTATTTTTCCATGACTTACAATAATATGCATAATCTTTTAACGTCAAATAATGAAGATATACATAGTTATTCCAATGCCATATTAAAAACGATAGCTAATATATGACAACTATCGGTTGCACTATGCTGCTCCCATTCCAATACTACTCCGATCCCAATGAAGCTATTTTGATCTCTTGGCTTTCGTGTGACCCCTCCCCACCCTCCTCCGACAACCTTTACCAACGTTAAATCCAATAAATAAGATTACGTCGGTAAAAGAGGGACCTGCAATATCAAGCTTGAAACAAATCATCTAACACCAATCAAAATATTAACAAAAAATAAGGAAATGCTTTACAAAAGAATTAGGCCCATATAAAATATTTTTCAACTCCACTAGAGGGGGTGTTTTAAGAAGTAAAAATGAAGATCATTTTTAAAATATAGTAGTATAATGAATAGGTGATACAATTAAGACCTTATTAACACCTGTAACAAGATGGTGAATTTCGCGTATCCTTAGCTACCCCTAAGCAAAAGTAAGTATTACGTTAGCAAAGTAAGAGACCTGCATGACCAAATAACCTAAATAATATTAACAAATAGGAAATGTTATACAAAGAGTTAGGACCTCTGAATTAATATTTAACCCCACTAGAGTGGTAGCTTTTAACAAATAAAAATAAAGATAATTTTTAAATCTAGTATTATAATGGATAGGTGATAGGATTAAGACCTTATGACCACCCGTGACAAGAGGGTGGTTTTCATCCGTACGACCGATCTAACCCATTAAAAAAATATTTTTTTTTTGCCATTAAAAATCGTATTCCGTGATGTCAAGTATCTCACATGATTTACACCCCAAAGGGGGTTGGTTTTATATAGGAGTGGTTTTTCAAGATCACACAAGTTTTTGCACAAATGGACAAGTTGAGCCATTATAAATCATCCAAATGGTGTTTCTCTCCGTCATAACCAATCTAACACATTTAAAACTATTTTCGACATTTACACATCGTACTGAGTGATGTAAAGTATCTGACATGATTTACACCCCGAAGACGGTTGATATTATTAAGGGGTGGTTTTCAAGGACACACAAGTTTTGCACAAATGGACAAGATAGCCATTATAAATCGTCTAGAGGTGGGTTTTAACCCCCACAACCAATCTAACCAATAAAAACCATATTTTAGATATTTAAAATACATGTTTATAATTTTAAAATCGTGCTGAGTGATATCAAGCATCTGACATGATTTATAACCCAAGGGTGATTTTCAAGATTACAATTTTTTACAGAAATGGACAAGTTAAGTCACTACAAATCATATAGAGGGTGGGTTTTATCCCCAACACCGTTCTAACCCATTTAACATTTAATTTCAAGATTAAAAAGTCATAGTATCATAGTATGCTATATAGAGTGTCTAAAACCCATTTACACCCCAAAGGGTTTGATTTTATGTAAGGGTTTTTCAAAGGTTACACATGTTTTTACAGAAATATACAAATTAGACCACTATAAATGATCTAGAAGGTGTTATTCATTCCATTACCAATCTACCCCATTTAAAATGAATGTTCAAGATTAAAAACGTAGTATGTTCTATCAAGAATTAAAAACAATTTACACCCCAGGGTAGTTTTCAAGGTCACAATTTTTTTGTTGCAAAATTGGACAATTTAAGCTATTATGGGTTTCACCCCGAACAAACTTAAAATTTATTGCTTTGTTACACGAAATGTAGGACATGCCTGAATCTGTACCACTATAGCCAAAGTTAAACCCGGGCAAATCCTAAAAATACATTAATTTATGACAACGAAGTACAGGAATAGAGGAGAGTACTTGTCAGAATCTAAAAAGACAAACTCAGATTGGTAGTCCCTCTACTCATTGGAGAGTCATACTTTATTTTATGAATATGCTATGTGAATTGACACAGTATTACCTTATTGTTAAGTAATGAATATCTGGTTTCCTCATTATAAGATAGGATGAGAGGACAACTAAAAAGGGCTTAAGATTTCAAACAAAATGACTTCAAACTATGAAAGAAACGGAAATGATCATATGTAACAAAGGCTATGTTGGAAAAATTAAAACTCAGGACAGGTGTTAGCCACAAATCATATTTGAACACATCCTTTCGACAGAGGAAATGAAGTCATCTCTTTACATTTAAATTGTGAAATGTTTACCTATTACTAAATATTAAGGTAAATACAACTCTAAAAGCCTTATGTGTATAGTCAATATGACTGTAAACTTACAAAGAAATAGGAAAACACGACTTTAAAGAAAGGAAATATATATAGAACATGTCTAGCAGGAGATGAAAATATTGTCATTTGTGAATGAAATTTTTAAATAACATTACAATAAATCCACCAATCATGATTGAACATATCCATCGACAGAGGAAATGAAGTTATTTATACTTTAAAATTACGAAAAGAACCCTCTCACTAATCAATATGACAAAGGAAATTCCAAAAGCCTTGTCAATTCAAACAAATGGGTTGTAATGTAGGAGACATCTGTGAACAAAGATTATGTTGGGACGTGAGAACCTCAAGATAGGTGACGTCAGCAAAAGTATGATTAATAACTAAAGCCGACAGAGGAAATTAAGTCATTTATACATTAAAAATATACAACCATATAACAAGGACACCTTATTAAGACACACAAACTATGAACATTTATAAAATAGGTGATCTAATACTCAAGTAATGTGGAGCGTGATAGTCTCAGAATAGGTTTTATCAAGAAATCATGATTGAAAATATCCTATTAACAGAGGACAGGAAGTGAATTATACATTAAAAATGTGAAACACTATATCTATTGCTGAATAGTATTACAATGGCATCCTAACACTTCAAACAAACTGATTATAAACAAAGAATATGTTGGAACGTTAGAGCCTCATGGTAGGTGTTATCCACAAATCATGACTGAACATATCCAGCAGATAGAGGAAATGAAATCATTAATTCATTTAAAAGATGAAATGTTTGTGTATTACATAAGAATATGACAGTGGCTACACTAGAAACCTTAACATTCAAATAAATTGGTTATAAACTATCGAAGAAATACGAAAAGTCATCTTTAAACAAAGGGAATGTAAAGAACTTGTCTATATGTGGAGGAAAATAAAGTAATTTATGCATAAAATGTACACATCTCACAGGGGTACAATTAAAAGGCTTGTAGGCAGGCTCAGGATGGGAGACGTCAGCAAAAACGTGATTCAACACGTACAACCGATGGAGGAAACGAGGTTATTTAAACATTTAAATGTACATCTATATGATAATGGTACCCTTAAAGTCATACAAACTGGCTTTAAACTATCAAAGAAATATGAAAAATAATCTTTAAAGAAGGGAATGTATAAAGCATGTCTGGATGTAGAGGAAAATCAAGTCATTTTTGCATTAAAATATATGAAAATTGTACACACATATGAAATGCATCTCTACAAATTAAATATTTGTTATAGAGATAGCAATCAAACACATGCATATTGATACGTGAGAGGCTGAATACAAAACAAGTATGGTCATGTCCGGTCCACAGAGGATATGAAATCGTTTATACATTAAAAATGTGAAAAAGTGTACCTAATACAAAAAATATGACAAAAACAACTCTAAAAGCCTAAGGATTTTAAGCAAAATGACTGTAAACTATCCAAAAATATGAAAAAATAATCTGTAAACAAAGGGAATATTTAGAACATTTATAGCTGGAGAGGAAAATAATGTAAATTGTGTATAAAGATTGTAACATTATTCAATAAATCAACAAATTATGATTGAGCTTGTCCACGTGACAGAGGAAATAAAGTAGCTTTTACATTTAAAATATGAAATGTTTACCTATAACTAAACAACAGTACAAAGACAACTCTAATAGTCTTAATAATTCAAACAATGTAGCTGTAAAGTAACAAGGAAATAGGGAAGAAACATCCATATCTCCCAAAGCGCCTTCCGCCGAGAATATTCTTCAAAGCCGGAAACAGGTGGAAGTCACTGGATGCGAGTTCAGGACTGCATGGCGGATGGGCTAGAAGCTCCCAACCTAAAGTTGCAATATGGTTTTGCGTTGCCGTTGCCGAGTGTGGTCTCACATTGTCATCCAACAACAGAACGCCAGATTGGAGAAAGCCAGGCCTCTTTTTCCGAATCGCCTCCTTCAATTTCGACACTGTGTGACAGTGTCGCGTAACAGTGATGGTTCCATCCATTCCAAAATTCCAGCAACAAAACACCTTGGTCGTCTCAGAACACTGTGAGGAGCACTTTACCTGCAGAGGGCGTTGTTTTTAACTTCTTTCGGGGAGCACTGCTGACGTCAGACATGCTGTTCAACGCTTCTTCGTAGGCAGAGCCCTGATTTTTTCCTGGAGGGCTTTTTGAAGCTTCAAAAACGGTATGACAAATGTCTCAATGTTCGTGTGGAAAAGTAGAGCTATGTCTTATATTTAATTTCTCTTTATATATTTTGTCTTTTATCCACTCCTCTGTACACAGTCGCCAGGGGAAACGTATTTTCGGACTCACCTTCGTACAATGTAACGATTACTAAAATGTAATGATTACAATTTTATTTCCTGAAGTAAATTACATTTCTTAAAAATATAACGATTACAAGCAAATGGGACCAAAACAGGAGACGTTACATGTAATAGCTTTACTCAGTTGGTTCCCATACACTGAAGATGTTTTACCAATACCAAAATGTCAGAGGAATGTGATCAAAATCACAAATATTTTATACAAATGTAATTTCTTCTAATTATGATGTAATTAGCTTAAGTGAAACTCGGTTAATAGACGGAATATTTAATTCTGATTTATTTGGTGATAGATATTCTGTTCTTTGTAAAGACAGACAATCCAGCAGCCGAGGAGGTGGTGTATTACTTCCCATTACATCCTCACTTAATCCTGTACAGTTTAATACCATCATTCCAATGATCGAATCACTTTGGCTAAAATGTTATTACAATAAAATTAGAATTATCATTGGATCAGTATAATTTCTTCCAAATTCGAACACTGAATAATTTAGTGAACTTTTTGAACAAATGGAACAAAATTTTGCACATGTAATTTCATATTATTCTCACTGGCGGCTTCAATTTGCCTGAAATTTCCAATAATACGTATGACCTCAGCAAATTCATATAAGTTTGACTCCCATTATTTATAGACCGTGAGTAATACAAAGACACTTAGTATTTACTACCAAAATGTAAGAGGTCTAAGAACTAAGTCTAGAATATTGTACACTAATATTCTTTCCTCTAATATTGATATTATAAGTTTATTAGAGACCTGGTTAACTAATAGTATTTATGATTCTGAATTGTTTGATAGCAGATATTTAGTTTTTCGCTAGGACAGGGATTCGCGAACACCTGGGGGAGGTGTTCTACTAGCAATTAAAGCCTCATTAAGACCGGAGCTGATTTTCTCTTTAGACGCAAATAATAAATCGATATGGGTGAAAGTCTATTACAATAGTGTCATGTATATCATAGGTAAAGTTTATTTTCCTCCAAATTCCAGCTTAAACTCTTACGTTGAATTTTATGAGAAAATTGAGCAAAATATAGTTTTATTTGGTTGTAATACCGTTATACTTGGTTATTTCAATTTACCTGAGATTTGTGATGCTTCATGCGGTTCTAGTAGAGGTAAAGGAACTGTACAAATTTTTAACTCTTCTAGATTTACAGTCAGTAAACAATTTAACAAATATTAATGGAACAACGCTAGATTTAAAATTAAGAAATACGAGTTTAAATATTACAGAAGACGATCATAATTTAGTGCCTAAAGACACACATCACCCACCTTTAAGTTTACTACATAGAACAACCCGAGGAAACAAAAACAATTTAGAAGCAATAAGTAGATACAATTATTATAGAGCTGATTTCAATAGGTTATATTTACTCTTTAGAGATTGCACATGGAATGCTTTAAATAACTACCATGACATAAATCAAATTGTTACTATGTTTTATAGTAAGTTATATTCAGTTATAGATCAATGTGTTCCTAAAACAATAGGATATAAACATTAGTATCCCATTTGGTTCACAAAACAAATTATAAACGATATCAAACTCAAGGAAAAGTACAGAAAGAGGAAAGATGATTCAGAGTACTATTTGTTTTTGTATGAAGCTTGTAGGGCCAGAATTAAAAATGATATTGAATTAGCTTATAGGCCTTATCTACGGAATATAGAGGAGAATATATCGTAAAATACCACCCAATTATGAAATTACATAAAAAGTAAAAGACAACAACTCAAATCTAATGTGGAGATGGTATTTAATGGCCAACCCTTAAAAACAAATGTTGAAATTGCAAATGGATATGCAGACTATTTTAGATCAATATATTCACAAACCAAATCTACATACAATCTAATGTTTAATGCGAACAATGGCAGTGCAACTGAATTGGACTGTCTTGATTTGAAATATATAACTATTAAAGAAGTGAGGCAGGCCATAAAACAATTAAAATCAACAAAATCTTCTGGGCCAGACAAAATACCAACCTATGTTTTTAAAGGCTGTGGAGAAGCATTTGCATATCCACTAACCCTTATATATAATAAAATAGTTGAAAACAATATTTTTCCAGATGCGTGGAAATTTACTAAAGTTACGCCCATTTATAAGTCAGGAAATACGAAATTAGTACAAAACTATAGACCCATTGCAATTCTATTAACACCAGCCAAAATATTTGAAAGCATTCTACATAAACATTTTCAATCATGTTAAACTATCAATCTCATCAAAACAACACGGTTTTATGCCTAAGAGATCAATAATTACCAATCTATGTAACTTCACAGAATACATATCATCTGAATTAGATAAGTACAAACATGTTGTTACTATATATGCTGATTTTCAGAAAGCTTTTGATAAAGTAGATCACGACTGCTTATTAAAGAAATTAAACCTTTATCGATTTTTCCCGAAATTACTGAAACTGTTCATTTCATATTTAAACAGCAGATCCCAAATAGTTAATTATAAAGGACATTCTTCATATAAATTTACCATCAATTCTGGTGTACCTCAAGGATTAAACCAGTGGCCTCTATTATTTTTATTATTTGTAAATGACTTGCCGGATATAATTCAGTATTCAAATGTAATAATGTTTGCTGATGATGTCAAATTATATAAATCTATAAATTCAGCAGAAGGCTGTTATAATCTTCAAACTGATATTAATTCAGTATCAAAGTGGAATACAAATAAAAAGCTACCACTTAATATTACAAAATGTGAAAAATGACATTTGTAAGATGTAAAGAAACTATTAGATTTGATTATAGCATTGACAACATTCCATTACTACAAGTAAAAAGTAAAAACGACCTAGGTATTGTTTTTACTTGTGATCTAAGATTTAATGAACATATACACTGACCGGCAAAAAAAACCGATCACTGTAAAATTTGTTGTACTTTTAAGATTAAACATAATTTTGATTGGATGTTTATACGTTGTTGTTGGTGAGGATGAATTATTATTTTTAATGGATCATTAGCTATAGATACAGCATATCTGCTTTCTTCATATCTTCACTTTATCACCAAAAAAAAAAAAAAAAAAAAAAAAAAAACATCGCAATACGGTGATTTCAATATGATTATAAGCACTAACTTGTCGTACATATTGCTAGGTGTTTCATTGTTGTATTTCGTCATTTCCTTCCAAACTGAACGGAAACTGTCTCCCTTCGCATCGCAGTGATTCTGTCAGTAAGTTTAGTTGAAATTAATGCCTCTCAGTCCTGAAGACTTTGCCAAAGCTGTTGCTCTAATTGATGATGGATGCAGCCTCCGTTAAGCCCCTGCAACCTTAGGCTCACCATTCACCACGGTGCAAGAGGAAAAATTGGGAATTAAGTGTGAAATGTGTCATTACATTTTAATCTTAAAAACGTATACAATTGCAGTAATTTTATTTCAAGCAATAGGCCTACTACATAATTTTTATTTAAACTTAATTTTTAAAATTTTCTTTAAGTGATCGGTTTTCTTTGCCGGTGAGTGTAGAATTAACAGTTAGGAAAGCATTGGGAACCCTTGGTTTCATAATGAGAAATTCATATATGCTAAGCCAGACACTCGTTTATATTATTCTCTCGTTAGACAACATTTGGAATATGGATCTATCATTTGGGATCCATTTACTGTAAAAAACAAAAAATAATCGAAAAAGTTCAAAATAAATTCCTCAAGTTTTTAATGTTTAAAGTTTGTGGCCATTATCCATTGTATATGAATTATGATAAACTCCTGGAAAATTTTGAATTCCAAGTTTTGTCACATGGAAGAGCATGTCAGTCATTAAGTTTTTTTGTATAAAATAATTAATTCCAATATAGATGATACAAACCTTATAGAAAGAATTTATATATATGTACCCAGTAAAAATAGTGGATAAAAAAAAACATTTTTTACTCCTAGAGTAAACACAGACTTACACAAAAATTCACCAATAAACAGAACTCAGAATAGGTACAATCAAATCCACCCCCTTAATATTTATATATTTGGAATGAATCTTAAACAATTTAATTCTCTTGCAAACCAACTGTTAAAACTTATCGGAAATGGTAATTCATAGGAATCTGTGTGTGAATAGTAATACCATGATATTGTCAACTAACATATTTTAAGTATTTTAAATATTTATTTTAATTGTTTTACTCTTATTTCATTCTTATTTTTCGCTACATTCTTCATGCTTGCTTTCTTCTTATCTCTCTTATTCTCTTTACTATTTCCTATTCTCTTTACTTCTTACCTTACATTGGTCATTATCCTAACTTTCCTACTTTTTATTATACCTATTTCAAATTTGTGTTATTGTAAGTACATGATGTATTGCTAGTATAGTCATGAACATTGTAATTGGGTGTATACCTGTAATGTTCATTCTTGATTAAATAAAGAAATAAATAAATACCCTTTTCTTATAGTGCCAAAAATAAGTGTTTAATATTATTCGGACGATATCTGTAGTCATGCACAGACTAAAGCTTAATACAAAGTACTGCACAGGCTAATTAATTTAGTACTTTCACAGCGTTCCAGCTGAATTTACCATATAGGTTTCTCCAAACTGTAAACAGTAAGTACTTATAACCCAATAAATTAATAATATTTTAACTTAATATTTTATTATAAAAATATGTAAAATACTGAAACTATTTAAAACTATAGGTTTTGGTGACAAACTGAAGATGACACAGACTGGTGTCGAAATGCATCTCTGTTTACCGGGACGGGAACACACGCTGAAAACGAGAAACTAAATGAAGGCAAGTTGATCACACAGCAGCAGTTTACCAGCAACTTAATAATTATAATTGTGAAGCGAACCTTTCCTTACAAATTTTGAAACAATATGTAAATAGTGACGACCAAATTTTATTACATTGCATTATAGAGACTGTTTTTCAATCGCAAGTAAGTTAGGCTATATATAAATAACTTGACTAATATGCACTACTATGCTAATGACAGTGCTTATTATGTAAATATTATTTTAGATTAAGATGATTGAACGTAATACTTTGACAACAATATTATATAAGTTTAGATTTGAATATGTATAATGTAATTAACTGAATTGATAAAAATTGATGTAATTCTTTTAAATAATCTGACTGGTACACGCATATGAGTAAAAAATAGAACCAATTTTGTACATACTTTTAGGTCATTGTGACTGTCATAAGTGTACCTTATATTCTTTTAACTTTTTGTATTGATATTCTGGATGTACGAGTACATAATAACGTATATGTATACTCGTATATGTGTATATAGGCTATATAGCCTATATATTAAAATCCCTATTTGTTTTATACAAATATTTTAGGGGACAATACTTTACAGCTTAATTATCAGTGGCGGCTATTCAGAGGAAGTACGTGAAGAAGCACTTCACCAATATTTTTCCTTTACAATACGTATTGTTAAAGTTTATTTTCCATATCACGAATGTTGATTTTTACTAAAAATGTATTTCTCTATTTTTGTATTGCCCGCCTCGCCGCCACCTGGTGTCAAAGCTAGGCGGCTAGGAGACACTGAGATCCTGCAAGCGTGTAGCTTAACTGGTTACCATTTCCTTTATTGCAGGGTAGTCTGTTCCACTCAAAATGAGGATGGCAAGCAGCAGTTTTCTCGCTTATCCCACATCCTCATGCTGAGGGTAACAGATTACCCATGAAGTAATCCAGCTCCTTGTTCAGGCATTTTATTCGCCAGTAGCCTCACACTGTGAGCTCGGAGAAACAGGTGGGCACGTTTGCACTTGAAAACAGGGTTCATAAACCACATTTATATTATCCATCACAGCCTTGATGTTAATGCGATGAACACTACAAATATAATTACACTGTAATAATTGTTCTTCTAATCCCAATCCATTTGCCAGTTAATACTCCGAGGAGAACGTGGATCACGACGTTTCATTCCTACAATGCATATTTTTTCATTGGTAATCAAACGACATGTAACATATTAATCACAGCATATTAATACCTTGAAGTATCCAGTAACGAGCAGAAGTTTATCAGATAAAATTGCATCTTTCCGACCCTTGCAAGCATATTAACTTATAAGATAAACAACAGTCATTGGTCGATTGCTAAAGATTATTAGTCAGTATCAACTCCGCATTCATGAATGGAATATTCTGAATAATCTGATTAGGAGAATAATAATTACGATAACCATAGAAAGATTCGCGGCGGAGGAGCAGGATCGAATTTATCTCATGAAACTCATAATCCCGAGTGGGATTTGTTTGTTAAGAGTATTCCATGAATAAAATATATAAGATTTTATAAATAATAACTCCCTTCTTACCCGCATTATTTAAAATCAAATCATCATTGTGCCAGCTGTCAGATCACGACTTAGGCCTAGTAAATGAAGAATAAAAATGTCGCCAGATACTAACTAATCTGACAAGTATCCTGTTTAGCGAATATTTCAATTCAGAAAGAACTTCTACTGCAGCTAGAAGAAAAGCAGCCATTCTATGATGATATCACCGACAAGTTTGCAGCCTTAAAGGACTACCGAAGGATTGTTTTGGTATACAAGACATAGGTGAATTCAGTCATTAACATAAGCATGTTGCATTTTTTCTCTTTACCTAATTTTCCGGCCACGAGCCGCCACTGTTAATTAGTAAATAGAGTATAATTTGGTTTTACAATATACTAGCATTATTTGATGCATCTTGAACTCGTTTCAGTTAATGATAAATTCTTCGTCTAGTTTCTGATATTGATTTGTAGGCATTTTCTACTTCATACATTATTTAGATATACCCACTATCGGAATGGAGTTCATTAATGTGAGCTAATAGGAGCTAATATAAAGTAACAGTCCTCTAATATCCTCTAAAATGAAAACCGTGCGTTCTTCCGCGATAGGGAGTGGAATTTCTTATCCTTAGTTCAGCAGTTCTATAACTTTGATGAAACAGACTTGCCTATCCTCTTCAGAACGTAATAATGTACTCTTTCTAATGAGATATATGTTAGATTACAAATGGATGGATATAATTAAGGAACTCGGATAGACTGCTTAGAAGGTAGGTATGTAATGAGGTAAGTTCGGTAAGATGTGAAGTTAGGTAATACTTTAAGTATAAGCCACTGGGTTTGTCTCTTCCCTCGTGTTTCTGAACTGGTTAATCGCTCGGGATCAAAATGTCCGTCAACCCTTATTCTTAGTGGTTAGGGAAAGGGGTGATCTTATCGACAATCAAGCGGCATCGTCAACCCCATCTGGCGGTGAAAATAGCGATTCTGGCTGGCTTCTCCCTTAATTGATAAGTGCTGCCAGATGTCTACGCATTCAATACATTTCTCACAAGTTAAACTTCATAACATCACACCTGCTGGAATTCACAAGCTAAATTTTACTTAAAGATAAGATAGATAAAATACTTGGTAGCATGTTTTAAGCAGAGCCGAAAGGAACATGTTGCTCTTCTCTCAGGACGTCGTACGAAACCGGAAAGCTGTTTAAGAGTTTGCATTTTTAAAATAATGATTCCCAATTTCTAACATTAAACTTAAAAAGGTACTTCAAATTTCATTTATTCAGCATTTTAAGTTATTTAAAAAATCGGGTGCGTGGAACGCCACGCGAGAGAAGTGAAACTTCTTTGGCAACGTTGAGAGTGAAATAGAGAAATAGATATAAATTATATCGAACGGAAGAAGGAAAAATCATCTGATTAAAAAATAAATCAAGAAATTCACTGTGTCGGTATTTTAAATCGAATACGTATAAAACAATAACACAATTTGATGAACTAACGCCCAAACTGTCACTGATAGTATCCACTGGGTTTGTTTACATGAACGGGAAGCTCATGAAACTATGCTCACGCAACGAGTAGAGTTATCTATAATAGTGAAGGGCTCACCACGCCACTAGCTCGATGCAGTAATAGCCCCCCACCAAATGTCTGATACCTTTCCCTTGCGCGCTCCCGTGGCCCCACTATTTCGATAACAACTCTATGCTTGCTACTTACCCCCACTACTTTCGTGACGATTTTGTTCGTAACGCTAGAGCGTAACGCAACTTTGGGTTAGCTCTCGATTTACTCCTAGCGCGCCTAAAGAAGTTTCACTTAAAAAAACAATAGCCTAAGGGACGTTAATTCTTCGAGCTTGTAAATATACGCTGTATATTATATATTATATTTCTTCTTTCTTCTCCTTTCGAGTATATGGCCTTTCGGCCTGTTACGATGTCATTGCCATCTTTTTCTTTCTTCTTAAATGTCGATAATTCAAGGCTATTTTTAGCATACGTGCTTCCTCCATTCGTTGCAGATGTTACCTCCAATTTTTTCTATTTTGTAAAATGATTTAATTTATTATATAAATATTTAATTCTTCTCGTATTTATGTATTTGGTATTCTGTCCCTTTTGGTGTCGCCTTTACTGGCCGACGACTTGCATCCAGGCCGCCAGACCGTGCGTTCTTGGCACATCGCAAGAATTATCTCTGTGTAGTACAGCCTTTAACATCTCGTAAGAATTTCATTTTTGCTGCTTGCATGCGATTTTCATCTTTTTGTCTGTTATTCCATAATTCACTCTCGATCAAAAGAGTCGGGACTGTCATCACTATATAAAACATTTAAATGTGTATCATTTCGTGTAATTTTACGAACAGGATTCTTTCCTATGAAAGCTATACTTTTTTTTACCTATAGAGATATTTAATCTATATTGCTGACATATTTGGTGCAGTGTGTACGTTAATCTTTGCAATGCGTCTTCTCTATGTTCCAAAATGATGAGATCATCTGCATAAAGAAGGCAATTTATGATCCTAATCCTATTAATTATTATTCCTTCTAAACTTTTCCTTTCCATTCTCTAATATCCTCGTCAAAATAAATATAAAAAAGAGCCGGCGATGTACAACACTCTTGTCTAACAAGACGATTAACCAACTACAGGTGGAAGTAGGTACACATCGAACTTACTGTGAGGAATGGTCATTTACCATTAATACAAAAAAAAGAATGAGGCTGTGACTATTAAGAACAGATTGGTTTGTAGCAGAGAAAAGATATGTACATACACAGGACGAATGTTTGGACAACGTGAAGAACTTCGTATTTAGGATTGACGCTTACTATGATCGGACGATGGGCGAAGCATATTGACGTGACGAAACATAAAGAAGGATTGAATGCAGAGGAAACTCTTGGGAGAGGTAGCATAATTTCAGATTTTCCAATAAATGTTCTGGATACTCTATGTGGAGCAATAGTGAGATCGACGATATCATATGGGACTGAAATATGGGGATGGGAACAAACTGGGAATCTGAATCCAGTCAGGAAGCGATTTTTTAAAGGGATTTTGGGGGTAAGTGGGGGCTGAACATATTATTGCAATATGAGAGATCTTAGAGCGCATCATGAGACCATAGAGTGTAAAATTAAATCGGTGAAATGTTAGTTATGACTTGTACAGGGGATCAATCTCTAATTAGAAAATATGACATGGGATTCCAAATTAAAAGGAGATTAAATACAATAGGAATGGGCTACGTTTGGATGGCTGGGAAGGGAAATAGAAGTGTATTGAGGAAGGTTAAGAACCGTTTGAAGGAAGTTGAGAGGCGACAGACAATTGCGCAGCGTACAAATATGGTTTCCTTTGAATTACAATCGCGATTAAAACTGGAACAAGAAGGAACGAAACTATACCAGAGATGAGCTAAGAAGGAAACCTGAAGTAAACAAACACCAGTATGTCTGTCTCACTCTTAGATCATACTAGTAATGTGTTAGAGTGAGACGGAAGTAATGGTTTTTGTTTACTTCTGGGTTCCTTCTTAGAACGGTCAGTTGGCCTCGCATGGCTTAGACTTGTTACGTGGCGGATGATTAAGATCATTGATGAAAACAGGATGAGAATTTATCCCATATGAGAAGAATCATGGCGTCGTATCCTGGCCAATTATAGAGATTTAGAAAAATGGAGGCGAAAAAAATCTACCAATATATATTACGACGTAGAAAAGAGTGCTGGAGACATGTGTGACGTTACTGGCGGACAAAGAATAGGGTTTGAGGAAAGGATTTGGAAATTTTAAATGAACGCTAGACAAATCAGGTTTCAGAAAGCGAAAAATTCGGGAGCGAGGGTGGAAAATATAGTGTGTTTTAATGCCTTTTTTAAAAATGCCTTTTGGATTATTAGAAATTTGATGGTAATTACTTGATAGTAATTACTTAGTGTATTGAACTTACTCCCACAGTCAGTTGATTGAATATTTTCTACATAAGATTATTGACATCTCGGGTTTTAAGTAAACTTGTAGTAGTTAGTTAGATTATCTAACCTCCCGAACTTATGTAGTAAATTGTATTCAAGAACATCCCTACAAATATCTCTCCTTTCTTGAATTAATTAAAAGCGATAGTAGTTCATGTCGAGCCATGATTACGGTTACAGCTAAAGATTATAATTTGCTGTTTTGGATAAAGGTTTTTCAATACTCCTTCAAGTAATTAGGTGCATTGAGTATAATTAATTTATTCTGGAACCTGGCGTTGTCTTCCAGGTTTCGAGTGTTAGGATATTTACTATTAGTGCTCACATACTTAGGGACGTTTTGGAGTGATTCTTGGCTGAGTAACCTCACTCATGTATGTACTTGGATATTTGTAATTTTCTGACTATTGAGGAAGATAGGTAAAAAGTTTAAATTGTATATTTATTACATTTAGATAATTGAGCGTATTAACTATTTATAGCATTGTTGATGGATGTTTGTCTTTTAATGGAATTGTTGTAAATATAGCATTATTGGCAGCGTCTATGATATTAGATAATTTCTTTTGTTGCAAACCAGTTAAAGATATTATCAAATATCTCCGTACTAATGTTTTAGGAGTCGTGCGTGAGTTTTTGTGATAAATGAAATGAAGTTGACTTTTGAAAATTGATTTCTATTTCAAATTGCTTGCTGTTCACATCTTCTCCATGCCGATTATTAACGATAGCCTCTGGGTTATCTGTTCACCTATGCTTCCTGACTCCTTTGTTTTCAGGTTAGGTAATAGCGTGACCATAATGAATAGAGGAGAAAGTGTGATGACTGAGGTAGTTCACTGGTTCCGCCGCTAGGTAGCAGTTACTCTGCTTGAGATTCACGGGAGCAAAATTACTACGGGCGGTATAGGAAAAATTGCAAACAT
This sequence comes from Ectobius pallidus, assembly GCA_964059195.1. Taxonomy (NCBI): domain Eukaryota; kingdom Metazoa; phylum Arthropoda; class Insecta; order Blattodea; family Ectobiidae; genus Ectobius; species Ectobius pallidus. Next base: position 63,673,064 of record CAXKWD010000001.1, read on the forward strand.
TCTTAAACAAAATAATACATTAATCTATTTCAAAATGACTCACCTTATCTAAATTGAATTGTTAGATACTTTTGACAATTTTCGGGCTGCTTTACACGTCTTGGAAGATCTCATCTCCATATATAAATATGGCCGTGTGTAACAGTAATTTCTCAGATTGCAAGAAGCTTGACCGTAACATTTCGTTCCACATCTTTCCAAAAATCGAATATGTTCACAAGCAATGAACAATTATATAATATAGGTATGAAACAGCTAAGGGATGTTGATATAATATTTTGTTGCCTAGAAAATAGGGTAGAGGGTATGTTAGTATAATTTGATGAGAATTTGTTAAAGAATGTACATTTGTATAGAAATAACAACGTATAATTAGGGTAGAAAACAGCTAAGGGATATTTTATAAATTAATATTAATATTACATTGTATAAGAATATTACTGAGTATTAATTTGTATTAATATTGTATTAATAGTAATATTATTTATATTAATATTAATTTTCTCCTGGCTGTATGGGGTAAGCTATGTAGGTGAAACACGGTCAAAAGTGTAGATCTGTGTACAATCTATGTGAACACAGATAATATAAACTAAGGGATGGTTTGTGAATTGCAGGGCACGGAAAATTTCATAAGCAGCACTACAAAAATAGGGCGCGTGATCTTTAAAATTGGCGTCTCAACATCCGATGAAGACGCATATACGCAAAATTGTTTTGTAATGCATTCTACATATAGGCCTATCACACAAGATTTCAAAGCATTTTCCCTGATTTTCTCATAAAAAAATTAAATCCTCTTGCCTTAACTACAGCCCGCTATTTGCTCAAACCCTCGACCATTCGCCGTTGGCTGTAACTGATGTACGTCTTATGTTGTTAAATTATATTATTAAAAAAAGGAACAAGATATTAAAGTAATAAGACATTTGCTATGATAATTATACATAAAAATCACTAACATAAGTGAACAGAAAATATTATAAATAATCCAATAAATGCATAAATAAAAGTAGTGCAGCTTTACTAAGTAAGAAAAAAAGCTTCATTCACTCCTTTTCCCCAGCGGGTCAATCTTGCAGTATGGGTACAAGTAGTCAGTTAATATAGTATTTATTATTGAGTCCACGAATAAATTATGTAAAAATGTTTACGTTATTGCTGGTATTTTATGGAAAAGATGCCTGCTAATACCTCAATACCATTCTGATAGCTTTAGCTTTAGAGTAATTACTATTACTCGTTAACCATTATAGATATATAGGTGGTACTCGATTTATAATAAGATCCAAATATTTCACTAAACCTTACACGCTTGATCTCTTTCTGGACACAAAAATAAAATAATAAATTTCGCATAGTCAAATTTGCTTCACCCTCAACATTTCACGATCGTCCCACATCATTCATTCAGCTGTAGCGCTCGGAATAATTACCACTCAATTACTCGTAAACCATTCAAGATATAAAGGTGGTACTGAATTTAAAATAAAGTTGAAATATTTCACTAAAACTTTCTCGCTTGAAGTTTTTACGGGACACAAAAATGAAAAAAATTGTCGCATAGTCAAATTTCGTTTCACCCTCCATGAATTTTATGTAATTGGTGATGTTTATATAATGAAATAAAAACATTTATGTCCGCATTTTTTAAGTCTCTCTTTTAACCATCAGAAGGACTTTGTTGTGCAGATTATTTCTGCACAAATTTCACAGAAATAGGACCAAGGGTTAATTAATGATTGCGAGTTTAATCATATGATGCCAAACTATCATGATGCAGCATTGAGAAGTTGAAACGCAAACGAAGGTGCTGCCAGTGTTTCGGTGGACCGCCGCTCTCCCTATACCCACCTTTGTATTAGCGGTGGAGTCATCACACTTTCTCATTCTATTCATTATGGCGTGACTTTTAAATTATATGCGGCTTTCAGTCCTGTAGTTCTTCCTTATAATACAGGATAATTTCTAGAGAACTATAACAAATGTAACAGTAACAAATATTACAGTCAAGATTAAATCAGATAATATTATATATATATTCAGTCGAATTGAAAACTATCAGCGCAAAATACATGTATAAACAGTCAATATAACAGTATAGAGATGATAATACCAAGTGCTGCAGTGGGAGCGGCTTTCGGCTGCTCTGCATGTAATTAGTTTGTGATTCTTATAAAGATTGTGGTATCTATTTTTCCAAAATGACGTTACGTACTCAGATTAGTTGGGAATTTTTCCGAAAAGATGAATTAGTATTTGAAATTACTGCACTTGGCCTTTCGGTCTATGAATCTACTGATGTACCTACCTTATTAACTAGATTGGAACATGTCGCGGCACATTAGCCTCCCCTCTGCTCGGTTTCTTTCTGTGTATTTCGCATATGAATTGTTTGCCAATTCTGAGGCCTCTAATCGTCAGAATCGACGCTTAAGACATAGAGCGTGGCATGTGGAGAATAGATTATTGTTGTCGAGACAAATTCCTGATGCTCCACTCGATCTTGGGGAATTGGATAAACTTAGATATCTTTTATTAATGAATTTCATTTTCAGACAGGGTAAAATGGTTTTAAAATAGAGAGATTGTCCACCTTAGAACCCTTGTCGTTTCACTTATCTGGGGCCTTTTATAAAATATAAAATAACACAGAAGTCACAAGCACACGTTAAAAACACTGTTGTCAAATTAATAAAACTTCTTCTTGGTCCCAGATGCGTCTAATATTTGAGAATGCATTTCGATGCAAGTTGCATCATCTTCAGTTCAGCTTGGAGACACAACAGATACAATGTCTGATGATGTACTAATGTATATGCCGGTTGTTTACTTGTTGCATGTTTTAGGTCACAGTTGTTGCGAGTTCAAACAGGTGATTATGGTCAATCGTGGTTTCGTTGAGAATGTTATTTTTATTTTTGTAGATTTGAAGATTTTCTAGTATATTAAGTCTATTACCTTTTTTATAATTATGGAGGATTTCTAAAGTATTGTCTATGTTATCTAATCTATGTCCAGTATTAAGGAGATGTTTAGCGTATGATGAGCGATTACCATTATATCTGAAGTCATTAACATGTTCCTTGAATCTTTGCTTGAACTTCCTACCTGTTTGGCCTATGTACACCTTTTTACAGTCATTGCATGTTAGTTTATATATTCCGCTGCCTTCCATTTTGTCTATATCGTTATTGTTGTTGTTATGTAGTTTTCTTTTTAGGTTGTGGTTTGTTCTGTATGCAATTTTGAAATTTTCTTTTCGTAGTATTTTTGTAATTGCATGTATCTTGTTATCTACGTAATTAAATGTAGCAAATTTTATGTTATTATTTTTCTCTTTAATCGGTGTGAGTTTGCTTATTGGGTTTTGTTTACTGTGTAGTTTCGCTTTATGTTTAGTAACCCTATTTCTAACCACCCATTTACTATATCCGTTATTTTCAGCTATTTTCATTATTGTACTGTATTCTTTATTATAGTTGGTTTTATTCATGGGAATATTAACCAGTCTATGAATCATACTGTTTAGAGCAGACATTTTATGACTATTAGGGTGATTAGAGGATTTGTTGATAATGTTGTCGGAATATGTACTCTTCCTAAATATCCCGAATTCCAGTTTCTTGTTGTTTTTTGTTATACTCAGGTCCAAGTAATTTAAGGTATTATTCTCTTCTTTCTCGATTGTAAATTTTAAGCAATTATTAATATTATTGAATTCTTAGAAGATATTCTCTATTTGAGTCTTATTACATATTAAAAGTATATCATCCACGTACCTTTGATATGTAGTGATGTTATATTTGGTTATAATATCCTGTACATATTCTTTCTCAATGTATTGTAGATAGGCTTCTGTTATGATACCAGATAAAGGCGATCCCATCGCCACACCTTCTTTCTGTATGTAGATTTTGTTGTCGAATCTGAAGTAATTTTGATGTAGTATAGTGTTGAGTAGCGATGTTATCTGTTTGGATATATTGATGTTTTCCCCATTTTCAGTCAGTTTTTCTTCTATTATTTTAATTGAGTCATCTATTGGTATATTTGTATATAAATTAGCAATGTCTAGGGATATTATAGCATCTTCTTTGTTGATGTGGATGTCTTTGATCTTGTTAACTAATTCAATTGAGTTTTTTACATTGTACTTGTTAGGAAGATCTAGTTTTTGTTTTAGTATTCCACCCACTATTTTAGAGATCTTATAACTAGGTGCACTTATAAAGTTTACCACCGGTCTTATCGGGTTATTTTCTTTATGTGTTTTTATTTGTGCTTTTAATTCCGGAGCTCTAGGATTCATGTTTATACATATCTTCCTTTCTTTGTCACTAAGTATTAAGTCAGATTCTTTCACTGTTTTCTTGATAGCTGATTGAAAGTTGTCAGTCGGGTCTTTATTTAGTACTTCGATATTGTTGTTGTTCATAAATTCAACTGTTTTGTTTATATAGTCTTTTTTATTTAATAGAACTATTGTATTACCTTTATCGGCTTTTACATGAGTAATATCATTGTCTTTCAGTTTCTTGTTGATATTATTTAAAGTAAGTAAGTCTCGTTTGGTTGTTGGGTTGGACTGTTTATTGTCAATATATGTCTTTTTGATTTCGTTGGCTAATTTCCGCCTTATATTGTTTTGGTCTTCAGGATGCAATGTTGATACTGCTGCCTCTGCGTCAATGATAATATTATCTATTAGTTTTTGCTTGTCGTTTGTCCTTATGTTATGTTTGTAGCCTAACTGTAAGAATGCTTCTTCCTCTTTCTTGAATGTGGTTTTAGTTAGGTTGATCAGTCTGGGGTAGAATATGTGTTGTTTGTTTTCATGGGTCTTCCGTTCGTTGTACGTATGGCTCCGTGTTAGGTTGTTTCTTTCATTTATAAGTTTGTCAAGTTTTTTGTTCATATTATGGTATTTTCTATCTAGTTCGGCATTCAATTTAATATCTATTTCATTTTCAATATAGGTCCAATGTTGTTTAAGTTCCTTAGAAGCTAGTAGATGTAGGTTGTAAACTTGCTTGTTCAAAAAATCTTTCTTCTTATGTAAAAATTTCATTTCATTTTTTAGCCATAATTGTTTAACTTGCTGCACTGATTTTACCGCTACATTGTTATGATTGTTGCACTTGATATTAATATATTTGGGCATAACATTATTAGTTCTGCATGAGTTATTGAATTTTAGGTTAGCAATGGTTTTTCCTAACTTCCGTTTCGCGTTTATGTATCGGTTAATAGATTTGGCCTGGTTGGCAGTATCATTATTAATGAATTTCATTTTCAGACAGGGTAAAATGGTTTTAAAATAGAGAGATTGTCCACCTTAGAACCCTTGTCGTTTCACTTATCTGGGGCCTTTTATAAAATATAAAATAACACAGAAGTCACAAGCACACGTTAAAAACACTGTTGTCAAATTAATAAAACTTCTTCTTGGTCCCAGATGCGTCTAATATTTGAAAATGCATTTCGATGCAAGATGCATCATCTTAGATATCTTTTGTTTGCTCCCTCACAATCGAGGAATAGCGAGGATTCTGACCTGGGGCTAGGGCCGGATGTTGTAGTTAAAGATATACCTTAGACATCTGCCACCTTAATTAATTTAGACACTCCATTGGCTGAAGAGATGCATCCCCAACTTTCTGGATCTGATGTGTGGCAGTTAGGGTCTGGCGCCAGATCCTTGCCTAATATTCTAACTTTGGGTTTTCAGCAACCGTTTTCTGTGAATATTCCCACGGTCGCAACTGAGTCAGTCACTCAGCATCCCTTTTTTGGGGTTTCTCCACCTCAATTTTCCCAGTTTAAGATGCCTTATCACCTCCAGAATATGTTAGAACGCCAAGGCACTTTTCTGTTTCTAAAATGCCTGACGCCATTTTCTTTCTAAAATTTCTAGTCAAATTTACGGAGTTAGCAGCTTCAGTTTCAGTTCTTGAGTTTTTTGTTTTGCATTTGTTGTTTAGTGATGTGTCGGGTCGGGTCCTGGAAATGTTGCAAGCTGTATTGATAATTTCTAAATCTTTATGTGATTTTCAAGCTCGGATCTTGAAACAGTTTGTTCCTTCCCGACGTCGACAAGACTTGTTGCGGGAATATTATTACCGTCCGCAAAGAATCAAAGAACATTTTTCTGATTTTGTGGCAGATATTAAGTTACTGTCTAGCGGCGAGCTGAAGGCTGAGCTAGCGTTCCCCTACTACCTTACCATGCACTTGCATTTCTATGCTTCGTCTTTCCCCCACTATGCCACCAGCTCGGCCTTCCGCTCACCTCTGGAAAGTAAAAGCTGCCGTTTTCCAGATTCCTTATTCTGAACCTCGCATTGTGGATATTATTATTTCAGGATTATATCCTGCTACGCGTTGCTATTTTACTTTTCCTGTTAAACCTAATTCATTTTCTGATTTATCCAATCTTATCTCCTAGGTCTCGGAAGTTGAAAGTGCTTATGTGCGTCGTTCTTCGACCCGTCCTGTTCACTTACGGCCGTCTAGCTCTTCGGAATTCAGGTTAAATTCTAACCAGAGTCGTGGGCAGCATACTTGTCATTATTTCTCTCAAACTGGTTACCTGATTATGATAGATTTTAATAATTCACTGCTGTATAAAAGTGTGCAAATAGTAGGATATGCAGACGATATAGACATTATGGGACGGACAGTGCAAGCGGTAGATGAAGTATATAGAGATCTGGCTAAGGAAGCAACTAAATCGGGGTTACAGATCAATGAAGACAAGACAAAATGGATGACCCAAAGTAGAGATGGAGGGAGAGGTTCAGTCCAGACAAACACATATATGGACACTTTTGCAGGAGCAGAAGAATTTAAGTATTTGGGAACTGTTATTACAAGTGATAATAAGGAGAGCACTGAAATACAAAATAGAATTACTGCAGCAAACAAAGCATATTTCTCATTGAAAGAAGTTATGAAGTCAAATTATGTACATCGAAAGAGCAAATTAAGGATATACAAGGCAGTAATCAGAAGTATCTTATGTTACGCAAGTGAAACATGGATATTAACAACGAAGACGGAACAGCTGTTGGGCAGATTTGAAAGGAAGGTACTAAGAAGAATATTTGGACCTATTAGGGAGAACATGCAATGGAGGATTAGATACAATACCGAACTATACGAACAGTATAAGGACATAGACCTGGTAACGCATATTAAACTGAGAAGGTTGGAATGGGCAGGCCATATCAGCAGAATGGAAGAAGGAAGAGTACCGAAACTGGTAATGGAAGGAAAGATATATGGAAGGAGACCGGCTGGAAGACCCAGGGATACATGGATGGATACTGTGACTGCAGATGCAAGGCGTTTTTTGGGAACTGGTGCTTGGAGGAGAATGGCAAGAGATAGAGAAGAATGGAGGAAGACAATAGAGGAGGCTAGGGCCCGACCTTGGGCAGTGACGCCATAGTAGTAGTAGTAGGTTACCTGATTAGAGACTGTAAAAAACGTTGTTTTGATCTTCAACAGCTATCGCATTCTGTCCAGGATATGAATGGCAATAATCGTCCGTGTACGTCTTGTCACAAAAGGAGACATTTGGCAGTCGACTGTAGGAATTGGGCCTCCGATCGCCGGCACCAATCTTCTTCTGCCCGACCTTCCACTCCCTCGTTTTCATGTCATTCTCCTGGGAATATCTGACTATCGGCTGGTTGCTCAACCTCTAGTTCTGATAACCATCCTCGTTTGTAACAGTCTATGGGCTTTTATGGGCGTGTTCTTCAATATCTCCCTTGGTCGACCTTTCTCTTAACAAGGTACACTGGTGCTGCTAGATTTCGTGCTGATTTTCTCTCATTTCTGGGCTTACCTTTATCTGGTCTTCAACCTTATGATGGCCAGGCTGTAAGTACTTATGGATCTAGTACTCCTATTTTGTGGAGTTTACTTGTGAGTATTAAATTTGCCAAGTTCTCATTGAAGATTTTAGTGTTGGTGGCTCAAACCTTAGTTTGCCCTTTGATATTGGAGTGAGATTTCGCTAGGTCTTCCGGTCTTATTTTGGATTTCCAATTTCGCCATTTGTATTATGGTTTTGAACCTACTTACAAGATAAATTTTATAATGTCTCATCCTCTTTATTGTCACAAGTATGTGGGGCTTTGATCGATCACAGTGTGTCCAGGGATAACCCCGAATTTATTCATGGAATTAATTTAAATCATTTGCTTCTCCATCAACGTCAACAGAATCTTGAGGTTACTCAGGCCTATCCTTTAGTTTTGAGTGAGGAGTTAGGAGTAACTAATGTCCATGAATACGAAATACAGTTTACTGATCATATTCCTGTCCGATTACCTCCACATAGGTTATCTACTCCTAAACTTTTGTTTATACATCGTAAGATTAACGACATGTTGAACAAAGGCTTTATCCCTCCATCTACATCACCTTATTCCAGTCCCATTTTCTTAGTACCTAAAAAGGAAGATGATTTTCGTCCTGTGATTGGCTATAGGGCCGCCAACCAGAAAATAATCATTCACTCGATGCCTTTGCCGGTCATTCATTCGGCAGCTCACTGGTTTTCTGGGACTACGGTATTTCCAGCGTTAAACCTTAATAGCGCCTATAATCATATACCTTTGATAGAATCGTCTACAGATCGTCTCAGGCTTAAAAGACAGTACAGTTTTGATGCAGCGCAATGAAGCCAGATCTGCTCGCATATAAAGCTAGGCACATGGTGTATATAGGCGTGAGAACCTACAAATATTTTATATAATTGTTCGTTGTAATGTAAATTATGCCCTGTAGATCGAACGAGGGAACATTCATTCCTTCCCGTTTTTTCAACCCCCATGAGTGGTATTTCTCTATAAAAATCTAAATTTTGTTACCAATGTCTACAAAATTTTACACATGTACACTGTACACTCGGGTAAAGATTCTGTGACAGAATTATAATACTAAGAGAAACCACCACTTATGAAATTTCAAACCCCTATTATGTAATCCCTATACAAATCTACATTCTTTGAACTACGTTTAGTAAACTTTACACACTCTATAGGCCTAATGAAAAAGTTTTAAGGAACTTTAATTTTGGATTTAACCATCCCTAAACTCTTTCACCCTTATCGTATAACCTTTACTTAAATCTGCATTATTTCACCAATTTTTACCAAACTAAACACATAGACCCTATAGAACAAGGGGAAAATTTTAGGTAAAATTAATAGGAGAAAAACCGCCTCAAAATGGTTTAGCTCCTGTCAATTGAACTTTATTTAAATTTAAATAACACCCTTTTATCAGACTTTGCACACAGAACCTATAGGACCGAGAGAAAATTTTAGGCTAAACTAATTTTAGAACGAACCACCCCTAAAATATGTCAACCCTATTATATGACTTTTATTTAACTCCACACTCCTTCATAAATTTTCATCAGACTTTATACACTGGAAATATTTGAACTGGGAAAATTGTTAAATTAAAATTAGTATTGAAGAATCACAAAATGATTCAACCCTTATTTTATGGCTTTTATTTAAATCAACATTCTTTCACCAAGTTTTAGCAGACACGAATCATAGAGCCAATGTAACCAAGAGAAGCAAAACTATTTTTGAAAAAAAAGGTTTTAACCCCTATTATAAGACCTTTATTTAAATCTACAGACCTTTTGCTTGCTCGCTCTTTTTTTGCTGGCCAATTAAAAGTACACTTCGTTTGTTCATTTTTATTCTATGTAGAGCCTAAGTATACCTTATGAACACCCTAGTAGCTTTCTCTCTTACTGCCTGAGTTACGTTCATTTCGTTTAAGTAATAATTAAATATTATATTTAGTACTTTAATTCGATCTTTACTACGCAGTTTGCCAAAAACTACGATTTCTAGTTTCTCTATTCATAATTAATATAATATAATAAATATAAAAGTACTTTTTTGAAAACACAAGAACCACTTCAATATACAGTTAAACTTCACAATACTTCTAATATTATAACACTGAGCTCTAAAGAAAACTCAATAGTCTAAAATATCTGAGTACACAAAATCTTACGACTCATAACCGCAACTAGAATGCTGCGCTGGAAAAAATAGTGATAACCCATGAATTATATGTGATACCGAGCTCTAGTTTGTTTTAAAAACCATTTAAGGGATTTGTAAGCATATCTTCTCGCTCAGTCACTAGCGTAAAGTAAAAAAGAATGTAGGTTACTCACTACCTAACTTTTGTGTTATCATCCGAAGATTATCAAGCAGCACTTAATAAAAATATAGCTATCTTATGAATAATTTATTGCCCAGGAAAGACAATATTTTCTTTCTTTAATATCAGGCAATCCCAGAAAAATTTCTTTGTCCGTTTCGATTATTAGATTATCGCCAAAATGACCTGATTGTGAAAAATAGCTCATATTATTTATTTATGACTTCACATTGGCATTATAAGAAAGAGCGGACAATTCTCTACAAGACCACGCAATTACATTAATACATTTATCATTTTGCGTTTTCGGAAAATTGGTAACATTGGTGAGATAAAAAGGATGGTGCTAATTGCAGAACGTACGATTGCAAGTGAGATGCAAACAGTACATTTAACTCAATACTGTCTTTTACGGTTGAGACCATCTACAGTCTTCTAACAGCCTTCTCCACTGCCTGGAACCGTTTTGAGTTCTGCCGACGTCCTTTTGGTCTTGATACTGGAGCGGAAGTTCTCACTAGGCTTCTCGATAAAATCTTCTCTAACATAAAGTTTGATTTCTTCTACCTTTACCTTGACGAATCAAGAGGTTATCGTATGGATTTTCAGGTTCATGTTACCCACCTCAGGGAACATTTTCGTCGCCTTCAGGAGGCAGCTCCCACTGTTAAGTCCACTAAGGTGCAGTTTTCCAGACCGCAGCTCAGTTTCATCGGGTGGGGGCGATCATAAATTTTCCGCCCATCCAACGTGAAAGGCGTGAAAATCTTTGCAGAGTTTATCCCTAGGTTTTCGGCGCGTGCGGCCCCCATGAACCGTCTTCGGCTAAGGGTGTGCCATTTCTTTGGACTAATGAGCACCAGCTCGCTTTCCAGGATCTTAAGCGTGCCATCACCAACCCGCCCATCTTAGCCATGGCCGATTTTTCTAAGATTCTCGTTCTTCAATCTGACGCTTGCGCTGCCGGGTTAGGCACTGTCTTACTTCAAGGGTTTTCTGAAGGACGGAGGCCTGTGGCCTATGCTTCGCGCTCGTTGACATAACAGGAGCAACAATTTTCCAAGTCTGGCGGTCATCTTTGCTTTGGAGAAATTTATTGTGTATGTCGAGCACATCAATTTCACCTTGGAATGCTACAACGAAGCGTTATCTTGGGGTTTGGTGTTTGGCTTGCCCCGTAAAACAGGCCGACTTGCTCGTTGAGCCGTTGGGCTTTCTGCATTCAAGTTTTCTCCTTCACATCATATCTTCTGAAAACGTGTTAGCGGATTACCTTCCACGCCTGATGATGAAATCGAGTCCAGAGTTGAGGTTTTCTGCCCAGGAAGTTATTGCTCCTCTTTTGACTAATTTTTTTTTGGCTTATGTTGATGTTCCTCAACAGCAGTTGTTGGATCCTGATCTTGCGGTCATTATCAATGAACTTAAGATTGGAGTTCCTAAGCAAAGGTTAAAAATGCTCTTCAGATCCAAGTTGGGAGACTTAAACGTCATAAAATTGTGTGACCTGCTACATTAAGAGATATGTTTTTCCAGTATTTTCACGTTTCCCCTATTGGCGGTCATCTTGGCATTAAGGAAACTTTAGCCAAGATTCGGGTGTGTTTTTCGTGGAAAGCCATGTTCATTGATATTCGGGACCGTCTTCGCTCGTGCCCCTACTCTCAATTCTCGCATGGGTTTTCTGTCTTCTACAGTTGCCAACTCCTTTTGAGAAATTGTTCATGGACCTAGTGGGCAAAGTACCTTGATCGAGAAAAGGCAATACTTATGTCATTGTGGTTTTCAATGCTTTCTCAAAGTTTAATTGGTTATTGCCCTTGCGAGAATCTAGGACTGAAAAGGTTATATCTTGCATCTTTTCTGTATTTGAGACCTTTGAATTTCCACAATCTATTGTCTCTGACAATGGGCTTCAGTTTGTTTCTCGTCTTTTCAAGGATATCCGATTCAGGAGGGGAATTGACCATATGACCACTACCCCGTACTACCCTTATACATCACATGCTTAGCGCGTGATGCGGAATTTAAAGAATGCTCTTATTTTATACCACCACAGTGATCATTCACTTTGGGACGTGAATCTGCCGTGGTTGCAATTCGCCTTCAATACCCCAGTTCACGACAGTTATGAGTTTTCTTTATTTTTTCCTGTTGTGTACTTTCACCCCAAATTATCCCCTCAGTAAGATGTGGCGTAATGCGGACTTGCTGTCCGATACTCCATCACCTGACTATATTTCTCGTGCCTGGAAGGCTGCTAGAAGAGCTTAAGGTTGTCCCATGATAAAAGAGCATTGGACTATAACAAAGGTAGGGTTCCCTGCCCTTTTAAGCATCGTGACCTGGTTATGTGAAAGAAAATTACTCGAAGTAAGGCTATTTCCAAATTTTTCAAAAAGCTCGCTCCTACTTATATAGGTCCTTACCGAATAATAGAAGATGTCATATTTCTCAATTAAAAAGATCGAGATGAACGAGTTTTTGTAAATATGTTATGGTATTTTCTGCTTCCTTATCAATTCTTTGTTATTTTTGTAAATGTAAATTTTTTATGTTTACTTGTTATTTGCCTGCTTACTTTTGTCCAAGTGTTTGAAGTTGAGTATTCCCTGAGTAATTCACTTAATGAAGCTTCTGTATTGTTAGCAATTGTTTTAAATTTTCTGAGCTCACTTATACTTGAATCTCCATTCTCTCTTCTTGGTACTCAGCTTTCTAAGGTAAATAAATAAATTATACATCTTGAACCACACACAACAAAGAAAAGAAAATCACACGACTCTTGAAAGAAAGAAAGAATTAGCATGTTGTGCTGATATATATTTGCTCAACATAAACTAGTCAACTATATAACGAATACATTGCTGTAGCATAACATTATGACCAAAATAATGGGTTCCCATTCCATGTTACTCAATGCATTTTAATAATATTTTTTGGAAAGTGTTATAAAATAGTTAATATACAAGAAGAGAGTGAACTGTTTGATAGTCTCTCTCTCCCTCTCTAAATTTTTCGAGGAGTTACTAGTGCTCCATACCATTGCATGATGGTACTAGTTACCATTAGAAATGAATATGGCATGATGCGCCACATCTGCTTGAGTTCTAGCCACCAATGAACTTCGACTCATGGCGGGATACACATCTCGTAAGCCTCCCTTCTGAATGTGTTTGGACCTCGCCTCCTACTTATGTCTCATGTGGATATGTGAGTGCGCATCGCTTCCTGCGAGTATGCCACTGGACTCGTGGGCTGTACACACTACTTGTCTTGCCATGGATATTTTTTGACCGGAGTCTTGTATGGCCTTTTATATACAGTCTGCTACCTACAATTGCAGGACAATTCTACAGTAAACCTTCCAGACTCCTTCTTATAGTCTACATTTATCAGGTGATGCATATATCACAGTTACCTCTATGTTCTTGGTGGGTTCGTGTCAGTGTGGACTCGATCAAAAGACCTACTGACTGCTTCCCCTTCTGACAAGTTGATTGTAGCAGTGTGATCCAGAGGGAGTGTTTTCAAAGTTCTGTGTTGTTAGGCATCATATATGAGAGGCTGTCAAGCAAAATATAGTGGCGTATTGTCAGAAGTCCATATTCTAATATATCGAATATAATTCAATATAATATTCAATAATATATAATATTCAATAATTCAATTCAGTATTCAATATAATACTTTAAGATCAGGAGGATCCTAATCAAAACCAGAGTTAGTAAAGTTGCCATTTGAACATTAAATGATTTTGGGCAACTCTAATTACATCAAGGTACAGATTCGTCTATGTACTTAATTTCTGTAACAAAAAGCCTGTGGTTTTCTTATGAGAGGAAGGTATATCTTTTAACCAATTGTTAATATGGTGCTATTTTTAACTATATCTTGGAGAACAAAAATGTATAGAATTGGTATGTTTATCCCAAAATCTAAGACTTCCATATAATAATGTTATTTTTCTATTTTTAAGCTTTGAGAATTACTATATCATTGATGCATCATAAGAATATTTGCACGTCTCTGTGTACTTAAATTTTTTGTTATGTACATTGATTTTAGGTATTGGTATAAGGGTTATGATTGTGTGTTTCTATATCACATTTAGCTGATATTATTTGCTAAGGAGGTTACCATTGTCATTTATATTGAAAATTATATATATATATAGTTGGTATTTTTTCTAGTGAGTGGGGGAGCCTGTAGCCGGCTGTATTTTTCACGGCTACTTTCAATTAAAATATTTGAATTGGTTAGTGCTCTGCATGTCAGTTTCCGGTTGAGCGCTACAGTCGCGTCTGGTTTGGTATGAGCAGCTTGCCGGTTGACTCTTGCTGGCCGTTAGTTCGGTAATACTCAGTCTACGTCCGGATCTCCTACAGTACGGTCGGATTTGTTGTTCTCGCCTTCTGAGTAGAATTACAGAGTGGACTAATTGTACTGTGAAGTGAACTTGTGCGAGAGTGTATTTTTCTTTTTGATGTTCGCGGACCTATTACTTTCATTAGTTGGTTGGTATTTTACTACCTTTTGCGGTTACCCCGCGGGGGTGATTTAAAGTGTAATATTATCCAATCATAGCCATTATGTCGACAAATATAATATCCAATCAATTCACCGAGTGCTTTCCGCCCCAGGCGATGGAGCAAACAGAACATACCATACTTAACCTGACTACGGCAGGACTAATTACACCAACCGGCAATTCTGATGGTCAGCATTTACTTACGCCCCCATAATCTCAACCTGATACCAAAATAGAAAAAGTGACTGAAACAGTATCACCACACAAACTGACCTATACTCATACAGATGTTGGCCCATTCTTTGTGGCAATTCGTCAAAGTACTAGGGCTATTGGGACATTACATCCCATGCTACTTGGCAGGTGGCTTTTCCGTGCCCAATATGATGTGCGGTCGGTCGATAAGATCAGCCCGTATCTACTTGAGGTCCATTTCCATACATATCATGCGGCTAATACATTTTTGCACTCCGATTTGACAAAGAACATGAGGCAGACTCTTATATACCTGCTTACAACATTTACTCTTCCGGTGTGATTAAAGGGGTAGATACCATCACCATCACCATCACCACAGAAGACATTCTAAGGGACTCCATTATTACCGAACGCTACACCATCACACACGTTCACCGGTTCCATTCTCGAAAACCAGATGAGCAGGGCCACATCACGTACATACCTACCCAGACTACTAAACTAACATTTCGGAGCCAGCGGCTTCCACAAAATGTACTCCTATATTACCAAAACTGCCCAGTAGAGATGTATAAAGAACGCATTCCATTATGCTCCAATTGTGGCAAACTGAACCACAGAAGTAAGTTTTGCCGCTCCCAGGCTAAATGCCTGACGTGTGGTATCGACAAACATAAGGGTCCATGTGAAACTGCCACTCCCAAATGCATCAATTGCAAAAATCATCATGGAACACTGAAGACGGATCTCTGCCCAGCTTATAAGCTCGCGACAATGATCGAAGATACACTTCGTTCGCTCCCAGTTTCTAGACATGAGGCCACAATGATCACCCAAGGTAAAACTACAAACGCTTAAATAATACAGAGTCAAACGACAGATTTATTTGGCCTCACTGCCTCCTTTCCTCCACTACAAGAGAGTAACAGTGCAGGGCCATCACAATCACCATTTAGCTACCCCTAAAGCTAAACGCAAAGAACTAGACACTGTACCGGGCTTTGACAAGTCCAATTGGAAAAAAATCTTCTAATTACGCCGGATGGACGTCACCCAGAATCGGGGCGACAACCCGCCTAAAGCGGGGAACAACCTGGAAACAGCGTCCGACATACTGCAACAGGTACAAAAGATCCTGCCCCTCCCCCTCTCAAACGGATACCTTCTGGAGGGGGTCGCAGACACAACCATCGAAACAACAACAACTATCTCCTGTGTTCACTGCACTTAAGAAGCTAATCAGTGAAGCTTCAGATTCTCAGCGCAGTATTTTCCTCGGAATCAAAAAGGCTCTCAGAAAACATCTGGGCAATCAACAATAATTTCCATTCTACCAACTTCCCAGACAGGTCACTCGGGAAAATGACGGTAGAATATATTCAGTCGTCAGTTAATTTCACCTTCTCTGCGAATTTCTCTTTAATTTCCTATTTTTCTCTTTATAATTTTCTATTTCATTGATGTCACACTTCAAAATTCTCCAGTGGAACGCGCAAAAAGGTGGAACTGTGTCGATTGATCGACCAACATCATTTTGATGTGGTGGTAATAATCGAAACTTGGCTCAGGAAAAGTATGACACTCCAAGTACCCGGTTACATAACTCTCAGGAATGACCGGGAAAGTAGAGGGGGTGGGGTTGCTATCCTCATAAAAACACAGATTTCCATTCATAACTATAGGATAATAAATAATTTGAATTTTTCTTTTTAGGCCATTGACATTACAATCCAAAACTTAAAACTAACGGACATATATAATCTCAACTCCAACCATATTACCAGGACTTTCTGGAACACTACATTTAGTTGGGGTAAATCCTACCACTGCGCTTATTTGGGGGATTTTAACTTGGGCAAATCCATTGAAGAACTAGTTCAAACTAACACCATCCTCTTTCTGGTACACTTGAGAAGATTTAATATAAAGATCGTAAATTCTTCCATGCCCACTCGACTTGGCTATCGGGGACAATCCGATACTTCTCCCGACCTAACTCTTTTATCCAATACATTAACTGCTCGCTGACACTGGCACATTTTATCTGATACTTTAGACAGTGATCACTTTCCAATACTGATACATTTGGGCAATTCAACACCTATATCTATCCACCTTGTACCCAATTTTCATCGCCCTGAAATTAACTGGTCACACTTTCAGGACAGAATATGCACTGATCTCGACAAGGAGGTGCCCAGTGCTACTTCCATAGATTTCATCACGAATGCCATAACGGGTATTATAAAGAATCATTACACATACAGGACTCGACGACACACTCGTGCTTTTCGTAAACCACCATGGTGGACTATGGACATCAGTCGGGAATTAGCTAAGCGAAGATTATTACTCAATAAATTTCGGAGGTCATTAACATTAACCTCGTATATCCAACTTCGCCAGTAGTGCGCCAAGGTCATCCGACTTATTACTACCGCGAAACGATCAGCTTGGCAGACTTTTGCTCTAACATTTCATACTCCACCCTCCCCCAACAAATATGGAAACAGGTTCAGTGGATCACGGGTAAAAAACATTACGAGACACAACCTATTTTGTTCGATAAATAGCTTCAAGACGAATTTCTACAATAAACGGCTCCAGCTACGGTCTCGCAATGCTTGCAGAGATGTTGACTCCGTATCCCACTATGGTACACTCTCCATTTACTCGGCCGGAAATTATCTCCCGATTGCATCAACTGAGAAATTCCCACTCGACTCCTGGACCCGATCTTATCACCTATGAAATGCTGGGACAGCTAGAACAGGGGATAATGCCTCATTTAGAGGCTGGCTTTAACGCCATTCTCAGTGGGGAAACATAGCCAAGGTCCTGGAATCAGAAGACAGTATGTCCGATTTTAAAACCGAACAACACCGGTTTGGCAGCATCACACTATAGGCCCATCATCCTTAGCCAAACGCTACGAAAATTGTATGAAAAACTTGTCAATCAAAGAATTACCTTTCATATTGAGCAATATCGAATATTAAACCCTAAACAATTTGGTTTTCGCAAGGGCCATAACAGCTTACTTAGCATCCTCTTTTTACTGACGGAAATTTATACTGGTTGGTGTAAAGGATAAGACCTGATTGCGGTATCCTTAGATCTGAGAGCAGCTTATGATAAGGTTAATATTAATATATTACAAACCAAATTAGAGACAAACAAATTAGTTCCATTATACCAATACTATTACCAATTTAATGGATCAGAGATCGATTACCCTTCCAGTTCAATATAACAATTCTAATCAGAGAGTTTCATCATTGGGCTTTCCGCAGGGATCCTCCCTCAGCCCCACACTTTTAAATCTCTACACAAAACATTTATACAACTTCCCATTTCTACATAGTAAATTACTAGGCTTCGCGGATGACATTATTTTGTATTGCAGATTTCCCAAAGCGGAGGGGCCTTTGGGACCATACCTCGCCCATCTACGTGCGGACCTTGATACCCTCCTGCAGGAACTAACAGCACTAGGTATGGAGCTGACCATCAACAAAGGTGCTTATACCATCTTCTCTTGATCCATTATACCGCTGCAAAATCGGCCGGTAATACATCTTTCTCAGATTCAAATTCACTACACTCCTACCATTAAATATTTAGGAATACACTTAGATTATAAATTATCTGGCAAATCTCATTTTACTCATCTGGTCAAGCGCATCAAAAACAGGGGGAATTTATTTCGACCTATCACTGGTCGTTACTGGGGAAACCATCCGAAAGCTCTCAATATTCTTTTTAATAATTGCATCCGGTCGGCTTATGAATATGGGAATACCATTCTCATGTTGCCCAGTGGGACAAGTCAACGGACTTTCACATCTAAACTCTATGAAATTAGTAAGCGAATTTTAGGGACGGGGGAAAGCCCAGTAGATGTTTAGTTTTTCAAAAATTACATTGGGGAACTTTTCACGAGCGTGCAATTGGAGCATCCATCAAATTAATGAAATTTCTCTTTCAAAATTCATCTCATCCTTTGTTTATTAAAATTAGGTATTTACAGGACTTACGCCAAGATCCCTCTCTCGATTGCAATCGTATTGTTTTACCTCCAATAGGCCTATATGACATTTCTTCATCATTCTATAGAGACAATAATCTCCAGACGATTAGCCATTTCCGTTATATAATTATGATTATTTTACCGTCATTTTATCACCGGATACAGACCTGACCTCTTTCTCTAAATCCGACTGGAATACACCATCTTATTTCCTGGAATACATTTCATACCTCCCACCAAACGTATCCATCCTACTATTTACGGATGGCTCAACAACATCGATGGGATGTGGAGCAGCTTACTTTACCTCCCAGGAATATGGGCAATTTCAGTTATCTGCACAGAATAGTATCTTTACAGCCGAGCTTTCAGAGATCTATCAAGGACTGATTAGTGTGCGTAATAGTGTGGGAAAATTTATATACGTTTTCTCTGATTACCGGAGCTCACTTGATACCATCCTGGATACCAGTTGTGACGTCCAGATGCCTGAGATCGCCCTCCGTACCAAAGGGATCATACAGGCCCTGTCCAGTAACAATTCAGTCAAGTTTATTTGGATTCCCGGCCACAGTCAAATTCGGGGAAATGATCTAGCAGACTTATATGGCAAACAAGCAACAAACTTCGCAAACGGCAGCCCCTTAACTACAACCATCAAGGATTACATAGCCTATAGACTACGGCTTCATCGCAATTTACAGTCTCAGACCAACAAACCATGGTTTACCACCCATTCTGCTTCTCGATCAGAGATCTCAACATATTACAAGATAAACTTGGGAACCGCACTCACACCTGATTATTTATACAAAATACGCAAAGTGGACAACCCTTACTGTTCCTGTGGGGAACCAGGGTCCATCCGCCATATATTGTTTTCGTGCCCTGTGTATAATACGCAGGACCATGACTTCTACGACATGATTAGGACTTCATACGGATATAGTCCGTGGGTATTGGAAGCGTTGCTAGTGGATGAACCACAACTTGCAGCCAAACTGCTTAGACATTTCATGATTAAGTGCAAAATGAAAATTTAATGCCGGGATCTATATACGTATCTGATTAATAACACGCCCGATTTACAAGACTGGTTGGAGGACGTTGACACCGAATCTTTCGGTATGACGTCATAAAATAACACTGAAGGGAAGTGAAGTGAAGTTTGGAAATATCGTCCGTTCTGTGTGGTACGGGTGTCTGGGTCCAACTGGGGACGCAGAGTTCGAAGTATTTGGGAGACTCGGAAGATATAAAAAACTAATTATATCTAGTCGTATCCTTTTTCTATTATCTCTCCTTCACTTGGATGACTGTAAGTAGGCATTTCAATATTTTCTAATGAGGAATATTGAATACTCTTTAGCCGAGAGTTTTAAAGAATTCTCCACTATAATTGACTATACAGAATTGTCAGGATGATATGGAAATGTCTTTAGTGAATTGGAAGTGAATATGAAATAGCTTTTGCATAGTGTATGGCACTAGTAAATTTGCTGAATCACTCCTCGATACATGACCGCTCTATTGTTTCCGGTTGCTTTCAAACAAGGGTGGCATAAGTGTCAGTGTATCATGCTTAAAATTACATAGCATTTCATATCCATAATTTCGAGACAGTCTAAATTTATAAATTCCATTGTTCTCGTTCTTATCGTAAGCCCATAAATCTAATAATTGTATTAGTATGTTCTTTAATTTAAATACAGTCATTATGCTATTTTGTGATATACATTATTCTGAATCAGTATCCGCTTGATCAACATTACTGGTCAATCTAACTATGAAAGATGGAGGCATGTTATAGTCTTGCACATTCGAGGTCTGTCACTGTATACCCTTTTATATAAGTTTTCTTTTAAGTACTGTTCAAATTGTAAATAAGTATTGTGCCATTATTAAACTAAATAATGCCACGAGTTGCGTCTCTCATAACAACAACATGAAATGTGAAAACTTAATTTAAATATGTAGTGTATTTTTTTATTTGAATGCGCGGTCAAGTTCCCTTCCTAATCGTCTGCCAGTTCAAACAGTTGACTAGTTGCATGGCCTTCGCAGTTACAGAGAGTTCCCCTTTCATTCTCCTTCCCCTTCTTTCTACAAGCTTCAGCCAGCAGTAGTTCACCTAGCAGACAGCGATCTAGTCTGCAGTGGAATATTCCCCAGCTGTGTGTAAACTGCATCACTATTCGCGTTTCATTAACGTTTGCTTTTTGTTTTATTACGTTTACAAAAGAAGATTTTATTTGTGCATATTTGTCGCATTGCGATGAAACAAAAGAGCATCGGATGCAGCATCTATATTAGTGAAAGCGGAGTTAGATTCCCTCTCTTTCTTGATAGCTGTTTGGCCATGATGGTTGTTCTGTGTAAACATTGCCGTGAGGCAGTTGAAAAATCAATGGCCGACAGGCTTCGCAGTTTCCAGTTGCAGGGTGAGTGTTGATTATCAAACATCATCTTGTGATATATTAATTACTCGGTGTTTCTTTTCTGGTGTTATAAGAATTATTTGGCAATACCATGATTTGAAACACGTTTGATTTGTGTGGCCTGAAGGCTTCAATTATTTTAACTGGTAACATGTTGTAAACTTTAAAGATGGAATCATTATAGGCTTTGAGAGTTAAGGATAGTAATTTAATTTGGGATGGTTCTTCTTTTAATTTAAAGATTGTGATTTAATTTCATTTAGTTTGGGGGTTTCTTTTAATCAGATGTAAACTTTATTTCAATTCAACCTCAACTGGAAAATTATAGTTTTTATAGGCAAAAAGATTCAGCATCAAGGAAGAGGGCTTTTCTCGACGGCCCCGGGAAAAGGAAAATTTATTTTATCAGTAAGTATGTGGGCCCGAAATCAAAAGGTTAGTTTCATTTAAATATTTTATGTATATGTAAAAATTGCTAAAGGAAATACAATCTACACCATCATGAATATTAATGAGTTAAAGTTTTAGATTGTATTTCCTTAACAAACTTGTATAGCTTTAATCTTCAAGTTTTATCTAATGCATTGTTGTTAGGAAATAAAATTTGTTTAGTATATGAGATCGACTCCTTTCAAAGAATTATAATATATTTTATGTAGAATCGGTTTCTTGTCTTGTATTTTTTTTTATTTTAACATAACCTAATCAAATTATTTGTTGAGTGTATAATATTTTAAATAGAATTTTATATATTGTCAAAAGAGAAATATTGTTTAAAACAGAACCTAATTTTTTTTGTGATAATTTGGTTGTAGCATGTATAAATTATTTGTCTTGCATCTTGTTTGAGAGGCGAAGTAAGTTTAGTGGTAACTTGATTGTATAAATTAGGCTTTGTGATCTCTAGTCAATTTATTTTTTACTAATTCCATTGAGAATATTAATTAATGGTACCATGTATTAAATGCATGTCTTGCATCTTGTACAAAATATGAACTAAATGTAGTAACAAAGTGTAAACAATTTAGAATGTCTATCAAATTAAATGTTTGCCTAGGATTTCTTGTTTTAAAAGCATGAAATGGAATGTCTATTGAAAATTTAAATTGTAGTGTTTGTAAATAAGTTTATTATTAATATATTTATTCAAAGTTGAAAATAATTGCTTTGTTTGTTTCCACTTGGTCGAAGAGTCTGGAAAGAATTTCTAGGCTCTTCGAACTTTTTAATTTGTGCCATCCCCAGTACTTAATTCGTTTTCAGAACCTCTGCGGACCAGCAAACCTTCCACAAATCCTCACCTATTGTTGTACTGGAAGTGGTGGTGCAGTATCTATGGACCTAGATTTAGCTTGTTTTAAAATTTGGTGTCCACGGTTGCTTCAGTATTCGACCAAAGAGTTAGGTTCATTATAGAAAGTTTTTCCCGGATATAAGTTTTCAGTCTCTTACATAGCAGATTGGCTGATATAAAATATTGGCCTTCTTTTTCATTTAAAGTATATTCGTAACTAACTTTGCACATGGAGTGATAAAAAGTTATAATACATTATTCAGCGTTATGTTTCATAGTTATGTCTGATTTATTAAGGGCTAGATCAGTTGTAATATATTGTTAAACACAGAGTGGACCTTGTGTAGGCCATTTGCTAAATGAAAAAGAGTAGAGTGACCTATTGGGACCTTGGTAATTGTTCAGATTTTTATTGAGAGACGTAAGTATATTTGCTTTTTCTATATTAAAATTTTCCTGGGTACAGTGTAGTTTTTAAGGTTATACAGTTTAGTGTTGTCAAATTGGACATTAACTGTTAATAGACCATATATTCATATTGTTGAAAATCAGTGTTCAGAATTGTGTAAGATTCGGCGAGGCAGCGTTGAGAGTTATTATTTAGTCAGTGTTTGGGAATCCAACATTTTTGAAGCCTGGATTATTATTGTAATTATATTGGTTTTCTGGTTGTTTCGTATATTAGGGGCTTATAGATTATTCAGTTAATGTTATATTACTATTTGACCTTAAAGAAAATGTAAATTTGTATTTAAAATTTTGTAAAGGCTAATTTCCGCCATTTATTAAGATTCATAGTATTTGTCCACCCATTTTTGCCTTTTGAATTTAAAATAGTATACTGTATAGCATAATTTGATATCAGATTTTGCCTTGTGGCACTTAGTCAAAATTATAGCAGCCTAATTTTATAATGTTTATAATAAATGACTTTTCACTTAAATAAGTCTTAAACTTCTTTCTCCAATCATTTTGGCCTTTGAACCTTACATGGTAAACTACTTTGAATATTTTGGGAAACCAGATTTTGCCATTGTTGCAATTAGTAAATTTATAATAATTATATAATAATTGAATTTTTACTTAAATAAATCTTACAGTTCTTACCTAATCATTTTGGCATTTGAAAGTTACATAGTAAACTACTTTGAATATTTATGAAAATCAGATTTTGCCATTGTTGCATCTAGTCAAAATTACAATAATTCTGTGATAGTTATAATAATTGACCTTCCACTTAAATAAATCTTTCAGTCCTTTATATAATCATTTTGGTCTTTGCTCCTTACATAATAAACTACTTCGAATATTTTTTAAATCATATTTTGTTATTGTTGGGCTTAGTTAAAATATAATAATTACTTACTCCTATCTAGTTTTACTTAGCATATAGCAATTTTATTTGATATCTACTGAAATTATATTATTGGGTTTGGGACTTATCTATATCCCATAGTAGCAATTTAGATTGTTTAGCCTCTTTTACTTTAGCTATAGAATACCTATTCTATATTTTCCAAATTTTATTATATTTAAGGAGAGATATTGCACCTATTCAGATTATCGTTGCTTGACCAGTATTGTTATTGAACGTTCGCTTTTTAAAATGTGTTTTGAATTATTCAAAAATTTGATAGTGATTACTCGGTGTATAGAACTTTTCCCAGTCACTTGATTGAATATTTTCTACATAAGATTATTGACATCTTGGTCTTTAGGTTATCTAACCTCCCGAACTTATATAGAAAATTGCATTCAAGATCACATGCACAAATATTTCTACTTTTTGGAATTAATTAAAATCGATAGTTGTTCTTGTCGAGCTATGATTAGGGTTACCGTACATTTAAACATTCGAATTTTCTGGATAAAGGTTTTTTAAACCTCCTTTTAGTAATTAGGGGCTGTGAGTATAATTAATTTATTCTGGAACTCGAATGACCCCGTTTTCTGCCAGGTTTCGAGTGTTAGGGTATTTCCTATTAGTGCTCACATACTTAGGGACATTTTGTACGTAGTGATTCTTGGCTGAGTAACCTCACTCATGTATGTACTTGTACTTGTAATTTTCTCACTAGTGAGGAAGATAGGTAAAAAGTTTATATTTTATATTTATTACACTTAGATAATTGAGAGTCTTAACTATTTATACCATTGTCGATAAATGTTTATCTTTTAATGAAATTGTTGTAAATATAATATTATTGGCAGCGTCTAAGATATTAGATAATTGCTCTGGTTGCTAAAACTGTTAAAGGTATTATAAAATATCTCCGTACTAATGTTTTTGGAGTCGTGCGTGAGTTTTTGTGTTTAATTGAAATGAGGTTGACTTTTGGAAACTGATTTCTATTTAAAATTGCTTTTTCTTCACATCCTCTCCACGCCAATTAGTGACGACAGCCTCTGGATTATCTGCTTAAACATGATTCCTGACTCCTTTATTTTTCAGGTTAGATATTAGTGTGCCTTGCTAATTACATGCAAATTTCAGTCTTTTAGTTGTTCCTTGTAAGAAAGGATAATTCATAGAGAAGTATAACAAATATAACAGTAAAAAATATTACAGTCAAGATTAAATATTAGTTAATATTACATATATATATATAACTTATATAAACAATCAATATAACAGTATAGAGAGGTTAATATCAAGCGCTGCACAAGGAGACATGTGGTATTTAGTAGGCCTAGGCCTAAACAATAATGGCTGCCCTGTTGTGGGCCATTTATACGTAGCTGTGTTCTTGAAATAGTCAACCAATGTTTATTTAGAATGGAACCGTCTTTGGATCACACGTAATAAGGCTACAGTAACGAAACATTTGTTTTTCCCCACCGTTTAGGACAAATTAATTTGTAGACATATGACCTAAATTTTAGACTCGAACAATTTTTAACAGGTCAAAGGTAAATTTGGATACTATTTAGATAGGTTTCGAATTCAAATTTATGATGAATGTAGATATGAAGAAAACAGCCAAACAGTGTAACATGTATTATTTGACTGTAAATTCTATTGGCGATATAGACACCAACTCGTATTATCACTAAGTAGAGTATTACTATGCATTAGTGACTAAAATGAAACTTTCAAACAAAATACATATTCATTATTTTAATTCGTTTAAAAATAACTTTTATAAACGGCTTAAATATATATATTTTTTAAATTGTTTCCAACTTCAAAATTAGTGACACCATATTTATTATTCAATTTTACTGAATTAGACTCATGAAGAATAGTAATTAATAAACTTCATATTTTAAGGGAACAGATTGAAGTAAATTATGTATCGTATTTTAGCCTTACACCCTCAAACCAACTTCACCCATTTACCATTGCAATCAACGCATCGCTAATATAAAAATGAAAGCTTATGGACTGCTTACAAACACAGAAAGTTATATTCTTTAGTGAAATATTATATAAAAATTGAAGTAATTATAACTTTTCATATAGCCTAACGAAATAATAAAATAAGATAAAATGTAAGAAAGATACCACATAGTTTGTTTATGCCTCTTCAGATTGTGATACAAATTACTGAGTTATAACTACAAGATAGTTCCTGCAGAGACATTAATTTCACAATTGCGTGTTAACACAACTATAAAATTAATATTATTGTAATTTACGATATGTTATCAATTTTATTACCCAGTTACATACTTATAAAAGTACATTAACGAGTTTTCAGCTGAATAAAAACAATAAATGCCTATACAATTCGCACTAATAAGGTATAGCTGTTCCACAGAAATGTCTGAATCTAGCAAATTTTTTCTCCATATCATTTGTTCTATTAATATTCAAATTATACCCCAAATATTTAAATTCTCTTACTTGTTCAACTGTATGACCGACTATAACAATTTTGGCTCTTATAGGTTCCAAACCTTGAAATGCCATCACTTTTGTCATATCTTTCGATATTTTCATTCCATAGTTAATAGCAACTTGGCTCAACTTATGTACTGCAAGGTGGAATTCGTCTTCTTATTTCCCTATTATAAGCTGGTCATCAGCAAATAAAAATGTCATAAAATTAAAATTATCACTACTTATTGTCTTATTCAAAGCAAAGCATTGATTAGAGTAAATGTTCAAATATAATGACGAGAATATTATCGTAATTTCTACTAAACACCATCAGATAGCCATTTGCAAATAGAAGTGCCAACCATACCACTGTGGATGAAAGACGAAATCTGTTGAATACAAGTAACAAACATTCTACACTCTTCTGCTGTAATCGATCATAGGCATCGCTAACTTGGCAAAGACATAGCAGGAAGAAGTGTACTCAACAGTACAAACCAGGTCAGACAATCTGCGTAGATTCTGCAATCTTTGTAATCGATCACAAATATCGATATATCGATAAGTCTTCGACAGCCACAGAAACAGCAGAAAAAAAAGCATGCTGCTAAGAAATAAAAAATACAGTACACCAAAACACAATATTTTGATTTTAAGGCACATTTTCGTGCTCATTTCTCACTTTACGGACAGAAGGGGCATATTTCGCGATTATAGACACATTTCGCGGAATCGAGTAAATTTCGCGATATTTCGTGGATTCAATTTGGTTCATATTGGTATTCTAAGCATATAAAAGCTAAATATAGCTGAGAGAGGTTGTTTTATACAATTTCGCGCTTATCGTTGTTACAAAAAAATACGGCCCCTACTAATATATTTTTAGGAAAGAACAGCCAGAATTGAGAAAACTGATTAGCCGATAAGATAAAGGCTACCGAAATCAAGTAACATGTTATTTTACATAAGGACAAGGTAAGTTGACCAAGCTATTTAAAATATTGAATTTCCTGGGTAAGTCAAACAAAATGGCACAGCATTAATTCTTGTTTAAATGGTGCTTAAGGATAGAGAAGGAATCTTTAAGTTTCGAAGGAGAGAGGTAATGAACGAACAAACTTATCTGCTACACCAAAGTTCCTGCAAAGTATTATAAATGTAGCCTATTGGTACGGTGCCTTCCAGTTATGCATAAATACGGTCAACGATTCCTAAGTTACATATTATGCCCAGTACAAATCTAGTAGGTGTATACGTCAGTAAAAATCTCAGCTTACAAAGCAGGCAGAATGTAAAAAAAGGAAAAGAAATAGAAAAAAATAAAAATTAGAAAACTGTTCCCAAATCGGGGTAATGTGCCATTCTGTATAAAGAGTACTACTATTTTAATAACAAATGGGTAAGCATCCTGAAAATCAAGGGAAGAACTGCACTGAACATTGTAGCAAAATATGTAGAATAGGCCTATATCCTAATTGCGGCAATACGCTACAAACCGGACGGTCGCAGGTTCCAGCCACGATGAGGTCATTCGAATTTCTCGATCAGCCTTAATCCTTCTGTTGGCACTATAACTCTTGGATCGATTCACACTCTAGCAGAAATAAGCACTAAGAGCAATACCTGGACAACCTTAACCTTAACTGCCAATTTTTTTCTTGTTAATTACATATTATTTTGGCTTCCTTATTATGGTATGTAGACACCAGAAAAAATTACTTATTGCATTTTTTGTATTAAAATTTTTCGTGAAGAACAAAAAATAAACGATTTCCAATTGGAGATGATGGCAAATGCCACTTAAAATTTTCTTGGGTTTTATTTTTAGTTTATTTGTGCTGAACAACAAAATAATCAATATGCAAGCCTACTTTACATACACTACACTGTTTTCTACATTATTCTTGTAAACTGCACACCACCTTTGTTTCCCCGAGGCCATGTGTTCGATTCTATGTCCGGTCCCGGACGACCTAATCTTGACTGGAATAAGAACAGGCAGTCAGCTTTGGGAAAGATGACATGCACCCTTTTTTCGGCCCTAAAAGAAGAGATGATTGGGCAAGATATGCTCTTATCATCATTCTTCTAAACTGAAGCAATGAAATTCTTTCATTGGCAGGGCAGTACAAAACAAGAGCATCAACCAGTGCCATACCACTGCATTGGTCAGTAATAGAAACTACCAATTCTTCCCTCGAATATTCATACGAAATTTCTGGACATTCCAATCCCACCTTCCATGTGCTTGTTGTAATTCTGTCACCAGTTTAGGCCGAGGCACATGTATTTTGTTATGCTTCTATTCTAGCCCTTGACTTGTTTTATTCGCTCCAGCTGTGTTATGATTGGCTAACAGTTCTACGCCGCTATTATTCTTTCAAGATCTCGGTATTACTGTCAAATATGTAAACATATACGAGTTTTCTTTTTTTATTCACAATTTTCTCACTTTCTATGATACAGTTGTTCATTTTGTTCATGCGTACTGTGCTTGGAGCCATGACTCTCCCATTTTTCTCAGTATTTTAATTAGGTGAGGACTAGTGAAAGTTGGATAAAGTATTTTTGTGAAGTGGTGGAGTTCGTAGTATGAATACAACGAAGCACAGAGTTCAACCATACAACATCATCCTTATATTTTTCCTCATCAACAGACATCTTATAACAGATCCAATTTTGAGAACAACACAAGACTCACAGTTTGAATCCAAGCCTCACAGAATTTCTACGCATAAATTTCTTGAAATAACCGCGTCCATAATTTCCTCCCATTTGCTTGTCTTTGCTCAGGCTCTAAATTTTCTTACCTTCTTTCGTATAGGACCTTGAGTAACTACTGAAGTTTCTCTAAGTGTTCCTGGTTAAAATGTAGCTCCAAATTACTTCGTACCTCATGAAGAAGCATATATAAGTAAGATCAGTTTCGTCTAAACACTTGCAAACTGATTCTCATCAACAAACTTTGGGGGAGTTCAACGATGTCAATTTTTCATACTTCTCATCTCCATTATCAGAGGCGAAAAATTGGGATCATTTATCAGCTGCTCTATTTCCCTCTCACTAAGTTCTTTGTTGCGATATATGTGGGAATTGCAGATATAATAGAAAGAAACTTCTTTCTAGATGACATCTGTCATGAGCCGCAAATGGGAATCGATGTTGAAACAGCCCTAATAGAAAAGCTAGTACGTGGTAAAAAACAAATAACTTTATGTACAATCTAAATTAATTAGGAGTCAATATCCTAAGATGGAATTTAAAATTATACCCCTAATAATATGTAATATGTTTTATCACGTGTAAAATATAATGATGTGATGAAACGCACAAAATCTTGTACTTCCTGCCTAAATTACTCACTATAATGGATTTGTGTCTCATAGATTAACAATGATTTTGTGCAAATGCTTGAAGAAGGTCTAATCGACACTGTAAAGAAGGGAGCAATGTTGTCAACATGAAGATGGCTTCAAACTTTAGGCTCATATAGAAATCCCCAAATGGGGATCATAACAGTTGATGGGTTAACGTCCTCACATGCCGAATGTCTAATAATCTGGGAGCTATGTCCTCCTGAATCTCTAAGGACCTGAATGTATAGGGATCACTTTATTCTTTACGAGCATAAACAAGCGTTAATTACCTAAACCTAGAAGACCTCAAGATGGAAATCACTGTACATCCATTATTTATATCCTTGTAATGAGCCTCGAGTAGCAACCCTGAGGTTAAAGTACATTATGCATCTGCTGTGCATCCGTTGTACAGTAAACAATGCAGATATATGGCTTTTTTACCTGATACTCAGTCATGGCGCAAGTTGGCTGGAAGGCTCAGTGAGTGAAATACAGAAGAATGTAAGAAATATAACATAGCAATTGGGTGTAACAGAATAAAGATGGACGTTGAATCGTAGGAAACAGGCGAATTATTTCACAGCCACCACGACATGTTATCTATTCACCAAGTTGCATAATTCTGAGGTGGCAGAAGTCTTAAATCCTACAGAATTGGTTGGAGTGGCAGCAACAAGAAGAATTACGTCATGTTGACGGGGTGACCGACGTAGACTGGGTTAGACGATAAATGGGAAACAAACATCACATCTCTATGTTTACTTCTTCTAATATTAAGACTTGTCTTTCTGCATAATGCTTTTACAATTTTACAATATGTTGTTCGTTGATGGAGAAAGCTGAAGCAGTTTTTTTTTTTTTTTTTTTTTTTTTGTAATTCTGCTTACAATGTAGAAATACAAAATCGTCACGAAATCCACAGTCAAAATGGATAAATTTTTTTATGGAGCATAATGTCTATTATATAAGGTCTTATGCCATTTCGCCTAGGCCAAATGGTCTGAACCAATTACATATTACGTGTACTATGTCTAACGACTTTAATGTTGAATACCACCGTTATCTAATGATAAGAAGTCTAAGACAAAATGTATAATTTCTACTGTCGCCTAAAGAATTCACTTGCTAAGAGATTTCTTAAAAGGTCTTACTGATAAGTACAGAGTGTTATTTGTCCTTCAATTTCTTTCTTAATTTCACTAATATTATAATTGTAATATATTATTTTACCTTACGTAATATTATATTGTATTATATTTAACATACTATACTTATTATTGTACACATTTACACTATAATATATGTGCCCAATGGTCTTTATCGTATCTTTCCTCTTCAATCTGAATTGCGTTAAAAGTCTTTGGCCTTTATTTTAATGAAGAGTGTACATCATAAACATACTGTGGATTTTTAGTTACTGAAAATGAACTTACTACCATGGATACTTACTTAGTCAATGGCAACAGACAATACCTCAGCAAGTTAAAGCAATATTATCTATTTTATAGACCCCAGAGGTTCCCTTACTACCTAGGATACGTGCTTTAAGGTACCTGTTGTTCAACACCATGGTTTCACATGTTTTGTAATTTTTGACGTTAAGGTTCATTACACGGTATGTCTTTCACTCAAGACATTTTGGAGTTGGACTTCCTGTTCCTAAATCATTATTTATATTTAGACATTATTTACAGTATGTTTCTCCTCTGTAGACATTTTTAAGTTATTAGATCACATTTTGTCACTGGATTAAATTACATGGAACCAAGTTAGACTATAAGTTGATGGATTTCTTAAAGAACATAAATGATAGTTTAAATCCCGTGGACAGTCAATTTGAGCTGGGTTTTCTCGTGGTTTCCCTAGTCGTAAAGGCAAATGCCGACTTGGATATTTACATACCATGAATCGTCCTCGCCATTTCATCGTGTTTCATATCCATTTAAATTAATATCAGTTGAAATTTATACCATAAAATAAACTAACAATAGAAAATAATTGCCAATCAATAGTTCCATGGCCTAAGCTACTGTATAGGCACAGATCCCGATTTCGTGAAATGGCCTCGTAGCTGAAAGGAGTAGGCTTATAAATAAAGCTGAAATAAAAATTGGTATATTTCTTAGAAACAATTAAATAACTGTAAGGCCTTAGCTGTGACTCCAAAAGAAAGGAAAACGAAATGGGAAAAGTTTTTATTTCTCAGACCGAAGCTATTCCGGAATTTCCATGCAATGTTCCTTCCTAAAACGGAATTAATTCGTAAATGCGGCTGTTTTGGTGCAGCGTTTTCTTTGAGGCACGTAAAAGAGCAGAAACTGCTGCATCTTGCAGGACCAGCAATAAAACGAAGCGTGTTGCCCTGATCTTAACTTGTTCTATTTTTAGCGTTATTACTTCTGTACAGGTAGAGTCGAGATCTCCTTCGCTGTGCCCTGCCTGCCTGGTAAATTATTCAGCTTCAGTTTTATGGGGCACTGGCGGGACTTCCCTGGCTAAGACTGGGGCGCCTGTAAGTCTAGCCCTCACGTTTTCTTGTAAGCAATACAGCTGTAGAGGTGTTATGAAATGTTAACAGTTTTTACCGTCTCTCGCATCTACCGTCAAAAAAGTACTTGCAGTAAAGACATTAAGCTCACTAGGGTAAACAGCTCTCTTTCTATCGTTCACTTGACATAATTCACTCCTCTCTACACAAATGGAGAAATTAAGTGTTCACGAATGCTCTATGTTGCAGAAGGATAAATGTGACATTATACAATAACAGCGAAAATTCCCTAACAAAATCTCAAAATTAGTTTGCCTCACAGTACAGAACATGACGTGAAGGTCCTTCAGTGAGGAATATAATAATTAAGAATAATCATAGGAGAAAGATTCCATCTGGCGCCGCGAATCGAACTCTGGCTAGCTCAGTTGGAAGAGCATAGGAACGGAAGGCTGAAATAATGGGTTTGAGTCCTGGTGCCTTCTAAAATATTCTCATATTTGAAATCGGACCGTTGTTATGTTCACGTATTATGTGTATTAACAGTCGTGTAGTTCCAGAATTTTAACAGAGTATTAATAGGTCTACCGGTATTCTTATTTTCGGGAAACTTTTAGCGGAAATCATATTTTAGTTTTTGGCCTGCATAGAATCAGTTAATGTGAGACATTTGTTAGTAAAATTATTTACTACCGTAAATTTATGAAAATCTTCCGTTAATTTAAACGTGAAGCGATTACAACGAATTTATACACGTAATTTGGAATAACAGTGGCGTTTTGTGATGTTAAAATGTGAAATAATATGCATTTTAATGATCACGTTTGTACACAAGGACTAATACCTTCAAGTTTTTTGTTACTGCTGCCTATTCAGAAACACTCCACAGAACATCTTCTTGTTGAGCCACCTGAGCTTTTTGAACATATTTTATAATTGTTCTTTGAAGTCAATATCATAATTGGCAAATATATAAATAATTATTAAATAATTATATGCATAAATTACTAATTATTCTAGATATATTATATGATTAAGTAAATAGATAAATAGGAAACTAGAAAAATACGTAAGCCTAAATAGGTACCGGTGCATAGACGAACAGCCTAAGTAAACAAATCACCATCGAAACAGAAGGTCTATGCAAATAAGCATAAGGCATACACTAACAAGTAAACTTAAGCAGAGGATATAAGGCGTATACCCTCGACTACACCCCGGTGTACAATACCTGCTGTGTTTGTTTATATCCAGTTCATTCTTTCAGCGAATGGAGAACACAATAGTAGAGGAGCATTGATCACGAGTAAGCGGTGTAAAGAGTAACAGCACAGAAGGTGGTATGTTTTATTATAAATTTATCTAATGAAAAGAACTGAATATTATTTCATCATTATAGTCTTTTTTTGTTCATCCATTGTAAAGGATACCTCTATTACACATATACATATTAATTTTTGTAGTTCTGCTCCTACGCCAAGCAGTCTGCAAGAAAAATTCCAAGGCAGACTGTATACTTAGGCTACGGGCTACGTGTTCTATCTTAAGAAAGAGGGAGAGGAGGGGATTCCATCACCCCGAACAGCAGGCGGATGGACGGACATTTGTGACACCGACATCTGCATACAAATAGACCTTCCCCCAACCAGATGAAGTCCATGTCCCTTCCTTTCGTCCCTATGCCGCCACAATCGAAACTTAAAAAAAAAAAAAAAAAAAAAAAAAAAAAAAAAAAAAAAAAAAAAACATACAGTTACACATACAAGAAGAAGGAAAATATTACTGTACAGATGATATAATGCATTATCGCAAAACTGACAAAATATGAAAAAGATATGCCAAATTTCTTTCTTCTCATGTAACTTAGACATTTTAACACTGTATGCAATAGGGTGCATTATTAAAAACATGGTTTAACATAAACTTTCAGGCCCTATTTATTGCCGTCTCTTTCGAGGCGTAAAAGCGTCACATATAATTAGAGATCCGTAACGAGACAGTTATAAAAGGAAATTTATATATTTATTCTACCTAGGATAGGCTTCCACAGGAATGTGGCAAATGCGTAAATTCATGACATCAGGATCAGACATAGCAGTCAGTACGGTAGGGGGGATTTTCATATTCATATTCGTGTGCAATTATGTAGAATATTTACTACAGTGTGGATGTTTATAAATATAGTTTGTTTTTATGACAGATAATAAAGAAATAAGCATAAAAACGGGTATAATTGAAGCCTAAAAGTTGGCAATAGTCTCGTGTGATGGCAGAGGATTTAAATTACTTCTGCAAATGCAAGGTCCGTTAAAACACGGTCATGCAGGGACCAGAAGCCAAGTGCGTCGGCTACAGACGACACTGTTGCAGGCCAACTATAATTTTATAGCCGAGGATAAAAACGCAGCAGTAATAAGAATCAAGGTACAATAAACTATACTTGGTCCACGATGTGTACGGAGCAAATGTAAAAAATAGACTTACCTTGACCAACTGTGTCCTGTCGTTTCATTGGTTAATCGCACCAGCGCATACTTCACGATAGTGAGACAAGCTCAGTCAGATGTATACTTCCATTCCGCACACATCGTGAAATTATTTGTACGTTATGTGAGAACATCAGTTATGTTAAGTGAGTTGCTTGCTTTCGTAGTTTTCATAGGTTTGCATGTTTTACATCATATCTCTAGCAAACAAAATTGCATTTGTTTTTATCGTTCGTTGCCTTGGAAACTTTTTTTATTCTGAAAAAAGTGACAAGAGATACTGAATACGAGACAATTTTATAACATCATTAATTATTTCGTATTTTTCATTTACACCACAATATATTGTAAATGAAAGTGATAAGCATAGTCTCCAGTAATTCTGTATTATGGAAGAACATTGTGGGCCGGGTCCTTCAGGACTTAAGTTACATTATCAATAAAGAAACATGTGTGAGAATAAGTTTTGTTCAGCGGCGAGAAGACGCAGGTTGTAAATGTATACAAAACATTATTTAAAAAAAATTAAGTAACTGTGCGTGATGTAGGAGTGAAAGTAGCGTCATTCTTGGATATAGCGTCAGGTACGGTTTTCAAAATCTTAAAGAATACAGATCTACAGGAGGTGTCAAGTCACTGGCCAAAATTAAACCAAAATCAGAGACAATAGTGAATGACACAGAAGACTGGATTAAATGTGCTATCAGGAGAAAGGAGCATAGGCTACATTTTATTTCAATAATGAAATACCAGCTGTAAAAAAAAAGGGAAAAAAATAATATTAAGTCGCACTTTGGATGAATGTTCCCACCCACCGCTCCCTCGCGATGCACTTTCTTTTATACCACTTCTTCTGTCCTCATATTACATAGAAACTCGTGATTGGACGTTGGTAGTGTGACGTCATACCGGTAAACAAAAGATGAACAAAAGTTGACAGGCTTACTAACGTGTGGAAGATATAATATGCCACATTTTCGAAACCGACAAACAGTGTATCGTACATTATTCGAAAATGCAAGGGCGCTTCGCTTCGGCTGCCGCCTCCGCTCGCGCACTTAACTAAGTGGATAGTGTTATGCATTATTTAGATTATGTGAAGAGGTGATTGTGGTCTGGTCGGGATTGCCGAGTAAGCTAGAGGGTTGTCATTTTGGTGTATGGGTTGGTAGCTTGTATTTGGTACGATCGGGAGTTTTGTGCCGAGATAACAAGCGAACAGCAACGCATTGTTTGGAGCGTAAGGGGGCGACTTAATCTTCTCTTATGCCAAAAAAAATTCTGGCAAGTGTTAATGATGACTCTGATCTCCCTAACTATAAGAAATCAACATTTTACAAACTGATGCGAAATACTGGATTCAAATTTGACAACAGAGAAAGAAATAGTTATCTACTGGATAGAAAATATATTTTTCTATGGCGAAGAAGATATTTAAGAGATATTTACTGGATAGAAAAGATATTTTTCTATGGCGGAGAAGATATTTAAGAGAAATTTAGAAATACAGGGAAGAAGGAAAAACGACTTACTATCTGGACGAATCATGGGTGAACACTGGCAATACAAAAGAAATGATTTGGCAAGACAAAATGGTAACTTCGGTGAAATACGCTTTTCTGTCGACAGGTCTTAGACATCCAACAGGTAAAGGGAAATGTCTAATTGTCGTTCATATCGGCAGTGAGAAGGTTTTCGTAGATAACGCTCTTCGGATATTCGAGTCTCACTCAACAAAATAATGCCATGAAGAGATGACTGGTGAAGTTTTTCAATAATGCTTCCAAAAAATACTACCTCGTCTTGAACCTAACTCTGTGATTGTGATGGATAATGCGTCGTATCACACAGTTAAGAAAGAAAGGAAATTCCCGTAGAACACGATATGTTAAAACAATAAATGCTCAGTCTAGAAAATCAGTTTAAATCTAATTACGATAAGAATGTTGTAGATGAAATGGCTAAATACCAAGGAAAACGTGTGCTTCGTCTCCCGCCATATCATTGCGAGCTAAACCCGATAGAATTAATATGGGCGCAAGTGAAAGGCTGCATAGCAAGGGAGAATAAAACATTTAATATTAGGGATGTAAAATAGCTTCTTGTTGAAGCAGTGCAAAGCAAACTGTGGCAGGATTGTGTAAATCATGTTATTCGAAAAGAAGAACCAAAACTCTGGGATGTCGACAACAGGATGGAACAGGTTGCTGAAATGATAATTAATCTTGGGTCAGAAGATTCATCTGAAAGTGAATAGAGGTATGTTTGAGTGCATATGTTTATCGCTTTGAAAGATCTAGGAACAATTTTCTTACACAAAATTTCACTTGGCCGAGTTGGGAAATCAAATCCGGAACCCTTGGCGGGGTATCTAGCAATACTGACCACTTGAACTTAAAAAGAAGTGTGACACAAATTGACTTTACTGTATGTAATCAACTAATCAGTCTCAAAAACGAACACTTGTGAACACTGTGCTTTGTACTTTCACATTCAGTTCTTTTTACTTTTGCTCG
Organism: Ectobius pallidus; assembly: GCA_964059195.1. Classification (NCBI taxonomy): domain Eukaryota; kingdom Metazoa; phylum Arthropoda; class Insecta; order Blattodea; family Ectobiidae; genus Ectobius; species Ectobius pallidus. The sequence continues at coordinate 63,710,436 of CAXKWD010000001.1, forward strand.
TACTTATCTTGGATCAAATAAAGGAGAATTATTACGTTAGGAAGTTCCAAAAATTGTAATTAATAATTTAAGAAACAGATGGTATAATGTATGCATACTCTGATTTATTTTAATAAAAACTCCCGTTATCGCTTTCATTATGAAATCCATATTGAGATCAGTGTATCGGGTAGGTCTGAGTGCAATTCAAGCCAGACTGGAATGACAATTTCTTGTTTCTTCGTTGTTCCTGCGAAAAAAATCGTTAAGTTCTTCTGTCTATCAATTTTTTGATGCAACATTCTTCATGACCATGAGAAATGTCAATTTCCTAACCTCAAAGTATCCAGAGGTTACTTGTGAAAAGTTGCAATCAAAGTATTCAGATCTTTACAGCTCTTTTAAATTTTTATCCACAAAGAGCATGCACAGGAAGCCATGAATCCAGACATTTGGCCAAAGAATGCTTGTGTTAGGTATTTTTTAAATCTGAATCATCCAGTGAAAGAAGTAACATAAACACTATAACAATTGATGAACACAATAGTATTCACAATGAAATTAATGTGACAGACTTTTGTGACAAAGATAAGTTATCTAACCTTACAGCTCTTCATATAAATATTCAAAGTTTGTCAACCAAAGTGAATGAGATCGAAGCTTTTCTTCTGGAAAATGAATTCAAAGTAATTTGCTTCAGTGAACACTGGTGTTCCAAAGAAGAACTATATTCTATCAATTTAAGTGGCTTCACATTAGCTAACCAATTTTGTAGGACTAACTTTAAACACGGTGGTGTCTGTATTTTTGTATCCTCTGGTACTGAGTGGGTGAATATACCACTGGCTGATTTGTGTATAGAAAGAGAATTTGAAGTATCTGCTATTTTACTAACTGACCCACGCGTATGTGTTGTAGTGTTGTACAGAACACCAACAAGTGGTCTTAATGTTTTCTTAATAACATTGAAAAATTTATTTTGCTATTGGCTAATCTATACCCTAACTATAAAGTTATTGTGTGTGATGATATCAATATTAATGTTCTTAAAAGAGACAAGGCAGTATTGGAATTAGAAAATTTGCTGAGGAGCTTTAATTTTTATTGCACAATTTTTAACCCCACAAGGAAATTGAACTGCATTGACAACATGTCTTCCAAAAGACATGTATACAGCTGGTGTAATTGAACCAGGTCTGTCAGACCATGCAGCAGTCTAACAGATTTGACTCTGTTTAGAATGTGTTAACCCACTGAAATAAATATCCAGAGAAGATACATTAACTCCACTGGTATTCAATTATTTATTTCATTTCTACATAATGTCAATTGGATTTCATTATTTTATTATTATGACGTGTTAAAGTCATCTGACTGTCCTTACAACAATCCGTTTGATTATTTCCTTAACTGGTTTTATGTTGTGTTTAACACATTCTTTCCTTTAAAAACTGTAAAAAGTGAATATTGTGAACTCTGCAAAACGAATAGTGTGATACAATGATAACCTGAAAATAGTGAAGAATAGGATGATGTGTTATTTAATAATGTTTAAGAGTACTCATTTGGAAGCTTAAAATGTCTGTATAAGAACAGTAGGTACTTGTATAAAAAAGCCCTAATTGAAGCTAAGAAGGACGCCAATATGAACTACATAAATAACTCAACAAATAAATCCAAGGCAGCATGGACTTTAATAAAAACAATTAGTGGTGTAAGTAGAAGTAAACAAGACCCAAATAATGATCCAGATACTTTTAATGACCATTTTATTTAATCTCCAGATAACATAGTTAAAAGAATACCAAATGCCAATGATCAATTTAGTGAACTTATGAAAAAGGTTCCAAAAGATTTTACCACCATCAAGTGGAGAGTTATAACTTGCGAGGATGTGTTAAGGGTTGTAACCAACATGAAAAATTCTACAGTCGAGATTACTATGATGTATCTAATTACTTTATAAAAAAATAATCATTGCTATTGCAGAACCTGTTCGTTACGGCATTAATGAATGTATGCAAATAGGTATATTTCCAGATATCTCAATAATTTAGTTTCGAAATATAGGTTTATATGCTTAAGCAAAACTATACATTTTGTTTCCACTCACACGCGACATAATATTTGGACTGGATTTTAGCAATAACGAATTATTACTTTTCATTTCAATACATTACTCTGAACTAGCTAAGTTTTAAATTCATATGATAATGTGGATTTTGTCATATGTATAGACCTATGTGTTATGTTTGTTTGAAGTGATAAGCATGATGAGTAAAAAGAAAGGTGTACTGGTCAGATAACATTTTTGCATTAACAATATAATTAAATTCACGGTGTCCGCTATCAAAATTAATAAATTTGATTGGCGGATTTCAAACACGTTATAAAAATAAATCAAGAAAGTTAAATATCAAAAGTGTGTAGAGGATGTTTTTCCGCTTATACTCCCTTCCCAAAAAGTATAAAAGACCAAGCAAGGGAAATTAATTGGACATTCAAGAGTTGTAATTATTCGATATAAATTTCATGATTATGTGCTTACATGGACAGTCCTATATTTGCTGCTTTGGGTTAGATGTAAAATTTAATTCAATTTTTAATATTGTATTGTATTGTAGTATTTATAATTAGATGTATTGTATTGTATTTTTAATTAGATGTATTGTATTGTATTTATAATTAGATTGATACACTATGTTTACCAGGAATATAAATATCAATATATGTAAAGAAAAACGAATCAAGACACCCATACTTGCAAAAAGTAAAATACAACTAATAATGACCATGGTTTGTTTTTAAGAAAATTGGAATATTGGAATACTGCTCTATATAAGATATGTCTTTTTAATCACATTTAAATTGGTATTAAGCTAGGGTGTATATGACAGTCCGAAATGTTATCCTACTCGTATTCAATCTATATGGCTTAATATGTAAATTTATAAACAAACAGAACACTTTCTTAATTGCCAATTGATTTCCATGCAAATTATTCTTGGTCTTCTATATTCTACTTCTGGGGGAAAAGGCGAAAAAATCAATTTTCCATACCATTAGAACACCCTCAAATTTAATACCATGAAATTTATTAATATTGAAAATGTATTTAAAAGGCTCAAGAGCAACAAATTAATAAAAAGAGTGGCAAACCCTGTATATACGAATAGCAGTTGCCCTTATAGATTCATAGATTCATAGATTTATTAGACCATTCAGTGTGTACAATAGGTCAAGTCAGTGAATAAAATTGTTACATTAAACACAAGTTAACATGGTGGAGTGGTCTGCTTCAAGAAACTCCTTTGTCATATAAAATGGATTCATCAGTAGCCAAGTTTTTAGTGCTCTTGTAAACTTAGTAATGGATAAATTGTGCATTGGGGCAGGTAGCAAATTATAAAATGCAATACCAGTAGAAGGAAAACAATTTAAAGTTTTAGAAAGTCTTTGCCTATTCACATGTATATTCGTATTGCTTCTAGTTGCATAATCATGTACTTCAATGTTCATGAGAAAATTACCTTCTCTTTCCTTGATACACACCAGACATTGCAATATATATATATATATATATATATATATGTTGATAACAGTCAAGATTTGGTTAGCTATAAAAAGAGGTTTGCAATGTACAGTTGCATTAGCATTTGACAAAATACGCACCGCCTTCTTCTGCAGAAGTACCATGTGCACTTTGGTGGAGTGGCCCCACAACCTGGTGCCATATAGGATGTGGGATTGAAAGAACGCAAAGAAGGCCAACTTAACGAATTCATATGGGAACTCAAACTTCAATTTTCTTAACAAATATAGAACCCTGCTTAGTTTTGTGCAAAGTGCTGCGATATGATCATTCCAGCAGAGCTCGGAATCCAGATTAAAACCCAGCAGCTTAACTGAATGGGTTGATGCAGCGTCACTGGGAACGTGATTCCTATTTAAGGTGAATAGCATTTTTTGAGTTTTTGCCTCATTCAAGACAAGCCCATTATGTTCAAACCACTTAGTTGCTTCATTAACAAGATTGTTTGCAGAGGCCACTGCTAAAGCGGGGTCCTTATGACCCGCGAACACGGTAGTATCATCAGCATAGAGCAGTACACCCTTGTTTAGCTTAAAACCTAGATCATTCATAGCAACAATGAAGAAAAAAGGCCCCAGGATGGAGCCCTGCGGCACACCAAGTGTCACCCGTAGGGATACTGACTTCAAACCCTGCCAACTAACGATCTGTGTCCTGTCCACTAGGTAAGATTGTAACAATTTCAGAGCACATTCAGTTAAGCCATACTGGGCCAATTTCATCAAAAGAATATCATGAGGTATACACTCGAAGGCACGCGACAGATCACACAAAACTGCTGCAGTAGCACACTTTGCCTCGAAGGACTCAATGATAGTTTGGATTAGAGACTCAACTGGGAGAACTGTGGAGCAGCCCTTCCTGAAGCCATATTGGGCCGGCGTAAGCAGATGGTGTTGCTCGAAGTAGTTATATAATTGATTAAGTATTAATGCTTCAAACACTTTAGCAATTACCGGAATTATGGATATTGGTCTATAGCTGGCTACAGAGTAGTGCTGACCCTTTTTATACACTGGGACCGTTCTAGAGACTTTCAGCACATCAGGAAACACTCCTTCAGCAAAACAAAAGTTCATAAGATAGGCCAGAATAGGAGCGATTAAAACAATCAATCTTTTAAGAAGCACAGGGGACATATCATAAATATCCTTGGTGGTGCTATACTTGAAACTGTACACAGTCTTAATTACATTGTCCGAGTTAACTGGTTTCCACATGAAGGGGTCTTGAATTTGGAGAGGTATATGATCAACACACCTGTTGACAGAGTCATTATTATCAATATCACTCACTAAATTCATAACCGAATTCAGAAAATAATTATTGAACTCATCAGCCGTTGCGAAATCTGTATCTCTTGCAGAGGATTCAGGTATGGATTGCTTTATCAAGCCCCACGCTGTCTTACAGGGATTAGGAGAACTCATCACAGATCTAGCCACTGCCTCTTGTTTAGCCACTCTCACCTTGATGCGATACTGCTTTCTGAGAGTTCTCAAGAGAGGAGTGAGGTTAGGATTATTATTTGATAAGTCCCTTGTTAATAGTATGTGTTTCTTGAGCTCACTTAATTCAGGGGTGTACCAGAGTTTTATTGGGACTGAGGTCTTTATGTCCGACATTACTGGCGGAGCAGTCCGTTCTGTCAGTGGAAAACAGAAATCAAATGTTTCTTTGAAAGCATCAAAGAAGCTATTGAAGGCATCGTTAGCTGACAGTCCTTGTACATTTGCGAACCAAAGTTCAACCTGGCAAGCGACACATTCATAAAACATATCGAGTTTGGCCGCATTATACAAGCCGGTTCTTACAGTCACCGTTTTGTTCACTCGTGCGATATTTGGGTCACTGATTGTGTCAGAGGACATCAAGGTGAGCAACACATGATTATGGTCTGCTATTAGGTCCGGTGATACACTCACTTCATATTTCCAACAGTCAAGATTAGTGAAGAAAGTGTCCAAAGACGCCTTGCCCCTGGTGGGTTCCACGATGCTAGCATATAGATTAAAGCTACGCAGAATATTAAGAAAAGTGTGCATATCCCCAGAGGGATGAAGTAAGTCAATGTTGTGATCGGTTCCGATAATTATCAAAAGTCCTTTAGAGGTCAAATAATTTAAGCAAGATTCGAGAAGATTGAAAAATCTTTCAATTAGACCATTGGGTGAACGGTAGATTGCCACAACTATTATATTGAAGTCTGGCAACACTGCTGCAGTAAATTCACCATTCTTCTCCTCAGAATACATACTCAGGTCTAGGCGGGTGTGCCTGATTGAATTTTTAACATAGACAGCAACACCACCGCATGAATTTCTGCGACTAAAGGAAGCTGCAAGTTTATGATTGAATAAGTTGCTATAAAAACACATCTCTTCCTTGAGGAGCCAGTGTTCACATACACATAAAACATCCAACGTATTATTATCAATTAGTAATTCAAGTTCAGGAACTTTATTCCTTAATGATTGAACATTTACTGTGCAGAATTTTAGATAACCCGTGTCTTTTTTCTCACTATTTGATTCACTACTGCGCATTTCACGTTCACTCTGTAATCAGCTCTGTTCAGTTGTACTCTCCTGGATCTGATTGGGTCTTAATTTCCCGAAGAATTCAGTTAATATGCATCCTTCCGGCCAGATGTCAGCACTGAACGCATCTTTGAAATCCTGTTCATCTAATTCGATGTGGAAAGACGCATATGAGTCATGTTTAGTCTTCATTTTTATTACGCATATTGTAATATGGATACGCATAGAAAGTGAACACTTCACGCCGCTAGAGAATTTATATGGCTTTGTGATATAAGTGTAATATTTTACAATTTTTGCGTTGCGCTGAGGTATTAGCAGAAACTGTGGTAAGTAGGGGAGATATCACATACATGGAGGGAATGTGAGACGCTCCCAGTGGGAAATATTGGAAATCCTCAAACAACACAATATGAGGGGGTTTTCCACAAAGTTTGTTAATAGGATAACTTAGTGGCCGAGCCTTACTGTAAAGCGCATTACCATTGTATAGTCTGTCTCATAGCAATAATAGCCCAAGAATTGGAACAAATTCTTATATTCCAGGTATTGAAAAATCACTAATTGAATAACAATAAACTCTTTAAATAATATATATTAAATAAGTATTATCATATAATATAGCCATATTATTTATGATGTCAACATCTTTCTCAATATATCAAATAAAGCCTAGAGCAATGCATAGGTATGAGTGGAAAGGATTTTTAACGGACTTCTGACATCACAAACTCAGCTTAAGTTGAAGAAAATCATTAAGTTCGTTTAAAAAGTTGGTATACATATAATTTATCTTGTGAACCCATACCTGCAACATGGCAGTGTACAGAGCAGGCTTAGGAAATTGCGTGATATTGGGATTTGATGTAATCGATCAAATTATAGTGGCTATCGGTAGAATTTATTCCTTTAGATTAGTAACAGTGACAGAAATTTACATTAATAAACATCCCACACAACCATCTCTACCTGGGCATGGAGAATGTAATTTTCCATTTCACATTTTTCTATAGAATAATAAGCAGTTTTGGGGGCGTGATATTCAGTTGAATGAGCCTCAAGCAAAGGCAAGACTTGAAGCCTGAGTTTTTGCAAACGATGGGTAGTGAGCTTGCTATGTTAGATGTCGGCGAAGAAGTTCCTATTGACTGATTCTGACATCAAATATTGTATACAAAGAGGTTTGTGAATTGTAAATACGTTCACAATAATAAACCATTTTCGCAATTTTGTGTATACGATGTCGTGGGTAGAGCTAGAAAACCGGATAAATCTAGGTTTACGTGGGTTATGTGCGCTTTACCCGATCAGCTTGGGTAAAGCAAGAATTATAAACAATATTTCCGTCACTTTGGGCTTTGCAGATGGCGGAATTGGGATGCATGTAGTCAGCATGTCGACACCTAAGGCCGTTAATCTTTTATCAATTAGCCTTACCAAATATAATTTTAAGTGATTATAATTCCATTAAGAATAGGTAATAAGACACATTGAAAGTGTTGTTTATTTGACATTCATCTTTACCCAGTAGAGGTTAGGAAAATCTAAGGTTACCCTGGTAAACGTAGCAACGTATATTTTATTCCAACTTTACCCAGTGTGTTTTGATAATGCGCACTTTATCCGGGTAAAGCTAGGTTTACCCAATTCCAAGTTTTACCCATGACATAGGTATCCTACAACGTCTTACGATTAAGCACAATATTTTTAAATGTTTATAGGCGAGACTTTTAAATTTGTATTTGTATTATAGTCGTTCTAAGAATTTACTATAAGCAGAATCGTGTCCATTGCTTTTAGCATCAAACATAGTCTTACACAGAAATCATACCCCGATTTAGTATTAAATTTAGGAATATACCTCCCGTATTGCGCTCATTACAGTGGTAAGGAAAAAGTGGTGAAGAGTTCTCTGGTTCCTACCGATCGGATGTGACCCTATAGCCGCCCTGCCTTACACTCCACGCCAAGCCTGCCTTTCCAGACCATATTGTCATTTTAAAACCAGATGGGATGAGTTATTTTTTTATTGTGATTAATAGCCTAAATATAAATGGTAATTTTGTAAAATCCGCCTATATACCACTAAATATAACAATAAGCTGAAGTTTATATGAGAGAGAGGAAAAATAATTGAATAAACTATTAAATAATGTGTGTTTATTAAGTTATAAACCCACATTATTTCATAGTTTATTCAATTATGTTTCCTCTCTCTCATATAAACTTCAGCTTATTGTTATATTTAGTGGTATATGGGCGGATTTTACAAAATTACCATTTATTCAACTATACCACAGGAATAATGAAACTAATTAAGCCTAAATATAATAAAATTATTTCTAAGTTTGATTCACAATTTTAGGAAGATTTTAATTTTAACCCGCGTTTGACAGCATAAATCACAAATCCGGTTGAAGAGGCCTCGACCAGTTTCTACGCAAAAGCAATAATTTACAAACTTGCTGTGAGAACATGTCTAATGGCTACCACTCTGATTAAACTAAAGAGAATTACAAGGTTATGGGCAAGAAAATATAATCTCTTGCGAATTTTATGGGGTAGGCTTATAACTAGGGCCCGGATTTCTTGGTTTATATAATCAGTGTTCTTAGCTTTGCCCACATTAATAGACTAATTCATTCGCTAGATGTTTTAAATATGTTATTTGACATCAAAATAATTAATGCATTATACCGTATATATTAAAACTAATAATGTTTTTACATAAATTACATAATGTTATTTTTAGTTACATTGTTAAACCCCAAAAATAAATAATTAAGCTACTAAAATAAATCATGTGCTGCCATATGGGCATACAGATTCCAAATGAAACAATAAAAACGAACCATAGATTCATGAACCTTATTTTACATGAAAATGGTTCATAAAAAAATTTAAACGATTAATCACCAAGTGTCTAAATATCCATTTTCGATGTGCCCTTCACGATTAGTGTGCGCCGTGCAGCACGGGAAAGAAAAACGACCTTAGATTCGAGTTCTCTGGCCCCTCCCCCCCCCCCAAAAAAAAACCCACAGAGTGAGTTTCGTCAAAATCGACCATTTTTTCCATCTAAACCTACATGCATGCTCCATCTAAACCTACATGCATGCTCCATCTAAACCTACATGCATGTAAAAAATGTCAGTTCCCTGCATGGCATAACGTTATAAACAAATGAATCTAGCACAGCAAGCTAACAAATCAAAGCGATCGACAATTTGAAGCGTTATGTTGAAAATCTATTTAAGGGAGTATCTTCTTTTCCAGTTGCTATTTTAACAGAATAAGGCCACCTGCAATTTATCTCGCAAGGAAATCTTTCGAGTCACGTTTTCGCTCATAACTTCAGAACGGAAGCGAAAAATCAAAATTGGTTTTCTAGGTGCACTGTAACGCTCTTCAGTTAATCTATGTTAACAATTTCATATCTCTGCATGCCTTAGATTTGGATGGGCATCGCACATTGACAGACAGACAAACATCCTCTTATTAAAGCCTATAGAAGGATTGGGCTGATAATGAGGACGGAGTAAGGGAGAAGATTCGAGAAGTAGTATGTTATAATTTACTTCCTTTGTGCTAATAATTGGCGAAAGAACTTCCTCCCGATATGGAGAAAGTGTAACCCCTTCTCTGCAGCTTACACACCTATAGGACTGGACAATGTTATCCTGATTAGATGAGATGGGTGATTTATGAATGTGTGGTGACTAAGAGGGTCTTCAGACTTACTAAGCAAACCATGGTGGTCATGGGAACCTACCTATATCTATAGGTCTAAAAGAGAGATCGTGAATAGTTTTTGCTGGAATAGACACCAGGACCTCGCGAATATCTGGTCACTGGACCATGAGGCCCGTCATAATACAATAAAATCATTTCACGGATGACATTAGTAAGACATTAGCATTAATAACGGTTCCTATTAATAAATGTGATACAAATAATTCCTCAATATTGAATTAAATTTGCCAGTTGTGCATATTTTAAAAACAAATTCGAAGGAAAAATATTGAGATGGTATTTTTATTTTTTTATTTTTTAATTCCTATATTATTTTTCATTTAAAACAGATGAGATTTGAGCTATGACAGTGAGGATAGGTTATACCTTTCACATAGAATGTGGGCTGTTGTTTCCTTGAATGCATGCCCTACTGTATCAGAATTTGATAAATAGGCAATTGGAATGCTTTGTTGTGCACATGCCAGCGTGGGATGAATATGCAATGCATCAAAATGTCTGTCTCCTTTACAGATTCAGCGAGAAATGTTATACTACTAATCAAGTCGGACATTTCTCATTTCAGCAGTTTCAACTTTCATTAATCACGGACTATACATTCGTCCTAATTATTACTGCTTATTGTATTAACTTCGACAATAAAAAGGAACCTATTCTAATTCATGTTAATACGATGAGATTGTGGCTTTTGTAATTTATCGTGAAGCCGCACAGTGGCAGCACTGAATTATGTAAGCAGTTTGATCTTACAAGCAACAGTGAAGCGTTCAATACAGGAAGGAGAACAGTGGAAGTTTATACGGAATTTCTTCTTAATAAAATACATTCAATACGTCCATCAAATAACTTTAACTAGAGGATACGAAATTCTAAATTATACAAATTACTACATTTATTTTGCAGTCTTTCTGTGAAATATAAAGAACTTACTCTGGAATGAACTCCTTTCAGTAATGTTTAATCCAATACAATAAATTTCAGAGAGATTATTTTAGAAAGACAAATGGAATTGTCTGTACTTTCACCCTCATTATATTTTGAAATTACTAGTGATTAAGAGGCTTGAAACTTTCCCCGGTGTTGCAGTTGGTAATATTAAATGTCAAGGTTTCTCGGGATTTCAGCACTGTAATAATGTTAAAGCTCCCGAGCTTCTGGCTGCAGTTTGCTCTGCAGCCATTGCCGTTAAAGCCTTGATCTAGAGAGATGGGGCAAAGTCATGACAACTATATTTTATTTTGAAAATGTGGGAATATTTAAAATGTTGAAATATACAAATGAAAGGAACGGAATGTATGTATAATAGTGATTATGAAAATAGTGAACTTATGAAAAACAGTGAAGGAAACAAGACACCCCAATAAACATCCAAATGCTACAGCATCGTGCCACTCTAGTGTATTGCGGTAATTGGAAGCATGAAAGTACACGTACGCACTCCAAGATCTTTTAAAATTCGGCACGGATGGACATCATTCTCACAACTCCCTGTGGTATTCTCGGGCATTTCTCCCTCGGATAGTGACTATTTTGACCTAAGAATGCTATTCACATCTTGTCATATCCAATCTGTATGGCGGGTGGCTCACAACTAAATTACCATGCCCTCTATCCGTACAACCTATGCAATACTACCAAATGATGTATCAAGTAGCTCCTCAGTTGAATCACGAGGCTGAGTGCATCCCATTCCACACCTCCCAACCTCATAAATATCCGAAGACGTGCTGGGGATCGAACCAGGGCCTGCGGAACCCAAAGCAATCAACGCTAACCACGAGACCACATGGGCGATCAGGCGAAATAAACAGTTCTCCAAAATAAAGTAGCCAGGCAGAGTATAAAATTTGAATCAATAAAATAACCTTTACAAGCTTACTGTAAGTTGTGAATATGACTGTCTCAATTTAAACGATAATTGATCTGGAACCCCAAGAAATAAAGATATTCTTATTTTGCATTAACACCAGTTAATTAATGTTGTAATGTAAAAAGCATAAAGTATAAACGGTTTTAATTTTATTTTAAAGTAAGCCATTTGAACGGAAAAAATAGCGAGGCAACTATAATTTCATTAGCCTAATTTTAGGCCTATTAATAAAATCTGAAAACATCATTACTGATACATGAAGCATCACGTATACTAAGAACGCATATTAAGAACAACGCTACAGTCTAATTTCATATTCCACCTTAATCCCTTCAATACAAGTGCCTGTCATTTTTGGGGTTTGCCGTGCCTTTGATTGTAGTGGTTCTTTGAATGCAGTGATTAACAAAAAATTTTACGGAACTATAAAATCAGTGCCTTCTTAATGGTCAATATGTAAAATCGAGGATAGCAACAAGGATTGAAGATGGCAAAACTATTTACCGAAATGTATAGGCCTATCGATATGTAAAAAACAAGAACGGCAAAAAAATACTCTGCAGGTCATTAATAACAATTAGAATAAAAAAATATATCACCGATATGACGTTGAGGACTTCAGTATTCGCATTTGTCACTGAAATGATGAATTTGAATGTGTCCAATCTGTTATTTAAACCAAATTTTAAAAGCGCAACTTTTCCCACATAGGCCTGTACTATAATGCTGTGATTTATTCAGAAACATACAATACTTGATTTTACCAGGTACTGTAATAAATAATAGAAGTGATAAATACTATAGTCTACTAAATTCTGTTTGTTACTGTACAAACGGTTGACTAGAAATTTTGTACCTACTATTTTTCTATACCATTTGCCGCAATTTTATTTTACCTTTAACCCCTACACTGAAATGTTCGACACATGAATTGAGATGTGCAGCACTGCTCCAACAGGGAATGAAACAATAAATTATGACTTTCGAAACATATTTTCCTGTGAATTTACCGAAATTGTAACGGTTTTAGCGATGATAATAAATCGTTAATAAAACTAATTTAAGAATTCACAAGGGATGACGGCGTTCATAAATGGCAAATCACCTATATATTAAAACAGGTTAATCATTATTCAGGGTAATTTATAGCAGCGAACACAGACTGAGTTTCACATCTGGATTATGCGATTTATGGTCGCGGCTCCACATAACGTTAATGTGGACAAATGACGATTGATCCCGGTGGAAGTTAGCAGCATGTAGTTTCAGCTTGCAATTGCTTTATATTATTTTATATCTATTTAAATATTTTAAGCGTTTTAATAATTTTCAAATATAATGTAAGTTAAGGAATAATTGTAGTTTAGACAGTAAATTAATTTGTATTATAGATAATTGAGATTTTAACCGATTTCTTAATAGGGTAATGAATGCATTCTGGGCATACATCCAGATTAAGAACTGCTAGTTTTCAGGTATACATAAGTAATTACTTATATCTGTGAGAAGAAAAGTAATAGGCTACTAATCAAAATTACTTAAATTTAGTCGTCAGTATTGAAACAACTGATCTAATGATAAATGAAAAAAAAAGTAAGATTTACAGCAACAAACAGAAGCAAACTTGATATGAAATGCTAAACAAATATTAACTGTGTGAGACAAGATTAAAGAAAGAGATAGATACAAAATAACTGCTTTCATGAAAGATAATTCCGCTAGTGGTTAAAGACATTTCAATAAATGACAACCTTGATTATATAAGCTAGCAGCGAATATTATATCTAAAGATAAATACACCTGGCTCATTAACAGGAATAAATGTGGTATTACTGTGAGTAGGAAAGGATTATTTTATTAATAAAATTAAAATTCAAGAATATCCCAGCTATTAGAGGAATACCAATAAAATAATAATAAAGAAATTACGTTAGGAAAAAGTATTTAAGTAGACAATGTTATAAGAAATCTGAATAGGCCTGTAGTTTAAATAATCAATTTAGGTTATGTAAGCATTTCAATAAACATAGTGACAAGACGTCCCTATTCAGCCGGGACAGTTCCGATTTTCTGGGTCAAGTCCCCTTGTTCCCTTCGGGTTCTGCTGGGAAGCCTAAATGTTCCGCTTTTTATAAATCAAATCGACTTCCCGGTCATTTGAGGTTTCAACAATGTTTATTTTTCTGCCACCGTCAGAGACAAATTCAATTCAGTTGCTTCAAAACTCACACCATATTATGAATTAATTGCGCCATCTAGCCTATTATGAATTACGTCTACACAACGTACTTGATGATGCGCAATGCGTTCGAGTTCAAGATATTCAGAAATATTTACGCTGAAGTGGTATTACTAGGCTAGATTTGCTTAGCGCTAACCCGTACGTCTTCCAGTGGCTTGAGTGATCTAAGACTTAGACCTATAACATAGCTAATAGCTAATTCTTTATAATTTATTCAGTTTAATTAATTTAAATCTATACTGTAACCAAGTACCAATTTCCAAAATGACTGTTACAACCGTCTTAAAAACATGTTACCCAATTGAAAAATTGATGATAATGACTTGTTAGAAGAATGTGTTAATATGCAGCAGTTTGTTACACCTCAGGAAATGAAGTAATGGAGCAGAGATAGCTTGCAGTAATATGTTTCGAGTACAAATATGTTCCAGCACTTATCCACATATCCAAACAGATATTTTATGAAAATATTTATATGACTGTAGAATTTGTGTTATGCCTTCAAATACAGCACTCAAGCTTGATTTCTTTCTTGAACAACGTATGAAGAGCTAAGAAAACTCAAATGAAAGTAGACACTTTGAAAGAAATAAGTTACTGATGGCGACAGATAAATTGAAATACAATTTTTCAGAATGCAGTAACTTCTCCTAGGGAAGCAAATATCTCCCGAATGAAATTAATTCGTCACATAAGTATGGGAGCAGTAGTTGTATCCGGTGATGAAACCATTAAGCGTGTTGTTATAATACATTAACTAAGAATATGCCTAAGTTTGGATTATGCTAATGTTATATTATCATTTGGTGTTTTATTAGTCAGTTCGTCATGAGCTGTTATTAAATTGGTTCCAGCTTTTAATTCCAGAAATCTGGTCACCTTAATAAACATCCAATATGTATCAATGAATACATAATTCTATCAACTCCAGACCAGTCATTGACAATATTAAGGAAAAGGCAATAATTCCGCTTATGAAAGAAAACAGAACAAAGCTGACCAGTACTGTAAACGATCGGGCAAATTCTTCAATAATACAAGGAAAAAAATCAGGAAATTTACACTGGAATAACTAGGTCAGACAGCTGGTGAAGATCAAATTTTTGCCTCTTTTTATGGAAAGTGACAGGAGTTTTCCCTGGAATAGGTAATTCTATCATGCTCTTGTGGTTTTCGTTGAGTCAGATCATTTCTCTCCTCTTAAAAACAAAACCATAACGCAAAATTTATGAGTGAATCACAATAATTAGTCTTCCGGCAAACTATAGGTACATATCAGTTAAGGGGAATTTAAATATGTAACCAGTATGTAAAAGGAGTAGTCAGATGTAAAAGAAGTCAAAGAATCAATATTTCAGTCAAATCAAGTGTTTCCACTCTCCAAAGCAATTTTATTCAATAATTTTCATGTTAAAACAATATTTTCCCTAAAACTTGTTTGGGGGTCGTTTTTAATATAACTTGCTGCATCAGGACAAAATTTACCGCAATTTTTGTGGTATATTATTTTCATAGTAAAGGATATTTATTTATTGTTGCCTAAGTATGGAAATGGAGCAAATTGCGTGCAAGCCACTTAGGCCCACTGACAGAAAAAATGCCGCCGAATATTCGGGCTTATTTTGAGCTTATTATACGAGCCGAATTTCGGTCGCCGAACTTCAGCTATCGAAACGCGTGATATATGTTACAAGGGCAGAATGTTGATCGAAAAAACGAAAGCTAGAATTCTTTCGAGGGCAAAATGTATGAGGGTTGGAAGTTCCATAATGGCAACACAACTATAAAATCCTCCGCGCGCATTGTTTTCAGTTGTCCCAACGAGGCTAATTGCATCCCGTTACAGATTCCACTATCTTAGAAAAATCCGAGATGGTCCCGGGGTGGAACTTGGGCCACCAGAACCATAATCGGCAATATATTTTGGAAGAGGTCTCCAAAACATCAACTTTTTAAATGTTTCTGATAGTAGTTATTACTTATCAATTTTCCACAGATTATAAAATCGTACATATGAAAATAATATAAGAGCCACCTTTGGCATAGAATTACACGTCCAATCCCCTTTCTAAGCACATGAATAATTTTGAAAATGAATTGAATAATGTAACGTGCTTCAAGGGCTAAACACCCAAAGCCGTACAAAATACAACTAATGTTGATAGGTGGTAGCATTCAGTGAATAGGAATCAGGGGTTTCCACATCAAATATAAATATAATAATTTCAACAAAGCCAGTTTATTACAAATTTCCATGTTCCAATATAAGGGGTGGCTCTTCAAGGAGAGTGCTTATAAAATAGAATTGAAAAATACACATCCTGTGAAGCAGGCTTTATCAGAAGTCAGTTAAGTTTGGCAAGCATCCCTTCGAAGAAATAAACATAACACAATAAATATAAAAGCAACCGAAAATATAGAAAACTGGTGGGTAAAACAAAACGAAAGCTACATCAAATAAACTAAAACCCACCAGCAAGAAAAACAACTAAAAGAACATACCTGCAGAAAAAACGGAATTGAAGTTCAAAGCAAGTTACATGATGGAGGAATCCGACCGCAAAAGCTTTCACCAACCCTCACAGGAAAGGCCTCCAGCTCCGCGGTATCCTGGAGCTTCCACAATGCAAGGCGACGATGTCACCTGGTCACTTGCATGGAGACAGGAGAGCACTTCTTCGCCCGGAGATCGGTAGACTACTTGCTCGTACGAAGATCCAAAGTCATCTCACCACTGTTCCGCATTCGGAACCAGAAAAACCCCCCCGAGAAACGCCCCCTCAGTTAGTACCAGCTACTGCGTAAAGAGAGCGTTTAGCGGGCAAAGAGAAACAGAGAACAAAACCAAAGGCCAGAAGGGCTAAAAAGAAAACACACCCGGAAAACAACAGAAGGGAGACTTGAGCAAACAGAAAACGGCAAAATGTGTACGTAACATAATATAAACAGTAACCTAAAGATAGAAGAAAATAACCTCACGTGAGTAAAAAGCAATATAAATATACTAGAAAACACAGTGCCGGCAATAAGCGGCACAATAATTTATTCAATAAGGGATACATTGTCACCGTCGTTTGTATTTACATAATTATATCTTTCTGGATTAGATTTTCAAAATTGTTTCATTAAGGTATACATATTAATATGTTCGTTTATTTCATCTCCTGAGCATTAAAAATAAATAAGTAATTGAGAATCGAAGCCTTGGGTTTCCAGTTTGATGGAAATTGTGTCCCAAGTGAAAAATCAATACGTATTAGGAAAAATTATAAGATCTTGAAAATGTGACTATTAAGTTGCTGGCCAACTCGCCCGGAACAAAGTGGGCCATTTCTCCCATCTGTAAAGATGAGATGGCCATAGTCAGTAGTTAAAAATGGAGAGGTTTACAACATAACACGCAATACAAGTTAAATATATAAGGTTTGCTCACCTCACACAGTAAGTATCGTTTAACTGGTGAGTGACATTCTCGGACTTCTGCTTATTTCATTCAGCATACACAAAATAAAATGACCCGTTAGAAAAAATAATGTTAAAACAATCGCGGATTTGTAAATATAAACAGTGCAGGTGTTCAACAATCGACTCTTAGTACCAAAAGCTTGCCGCCTACAAAGTTACATTCAAATACGTATATCGGCCTTGAAATCAGAGCGATTGGTCATCTCCCCCGCGTGGCCGTCTCTCCTGGAATTACCGTATCTAGGAAAGTGCAAAGAACAATAATAGAGGTGCAGAGAGAGGTATTGTTGTAATTAATAATTAAAACACTAACAATGGTAAATTATTAATGAGAGACTTACTTCAAGGTAATGAAAAAAATCTTTCAGTACGTTTTATGCTGCTTCTCATATTCGTATCCTGAGTTGTTACTTTGCAAGGAACTAAATTCAAGAGTTCGTCGAAAGACCAACTGACATTCGATAATACTAAAAAAAGCTTGTTAGGTAGGCCTATTTCCCGTGGCCACAGAACATGATATGGAACTGTCCAGTTGTCAAACGATTTGATAATGATTGGTGGATCCCCCAACGATTTTTCTCCCTTTCAAGATATATCACTTCAAGGCAATTAAATAAAGGCCCTGCAACAGCACAACCTACTTCTATATCATCCATTTTGTAATGATTATAGTCCTCGAAAGAATTCCAGCTTGCGTTTTTTCGGTCAACATTCTGCCCGTGCAACATGCATCACGTGTTTCGATCGTTCATTCGGTCCGCATAATTTATAACATTACCTACCCATTGACCCAATGGATATGCGTTTCGGACGCTGACAATCGGCCGCGTTTTTTCGGTCCGTGTAACATGGGCTTTAGACTATAACGTCATCAATCTCAAATGTTATATCTTGAGCTTAGAAGGAAAAGGTATTAACTCCAAAAACGTTGTTTGGAGAAAAATCAATTTTATAGTTGGGATGTATATGAAAAATCAGGTTATGAATTAAATCATCTGTACATTTTGTAATTAAATAACACACATATTGGTTACATTTTGACACATTTTACACATGAGAATTATGTTTTCATATTTCTTTTAGGGCCTAATTTAATGAAATAGTACTGGGAAAAAAATCTGATGTGAAAGTCACATAACTTCCTCTGCCCAAATAATAGTTAGCAGTATTCACATAATCCTTGTACAGAAACGCAAGACACAATTTAACGCTAATTATAGGA
This sequence comes from Ectobius pallidus, assembly GCA_964059195.1. Taxonomy (NCBI): domain Eukaryota; kingdom Metazoa; phylum Arthropoda; class Insecta; order Blattodea; family Ectobiidae; genus Ectobius; species Ectobius pallidus. Next base: position 63,729,099 of record CAXKWD010000001.1, read on the forward strand.
CGATAAATATCTGATAACCTCTTCTTTGAAAATGATGCGACTAATAAAAATGCAGATTAAGTTATATAACAAACTAAACAAAAACAAGTGACTGCAGACATTTATTGAAACTTCCGTCGTTAAGAATAATTTCCGAACTTTATCGAATATTTCCCTCCAATACGTCTTTCTCACTTCATCTATATATATAAAAATGAATGTATATGTGTGTGTGTGTCCTTTATGCATTACTACACCATTCATCCGATCGCCATGAAACTTTGGGAAGTTGTTGAGTGCATTCCCGGGAAGGTTTCTGGCATATTACATTTTTAATTTTTCCTTTCGTTCGTGAGTTATGAGTGAAAAACGAGCAAAAAACGTGTATTTTTTGCGTTTTCGAAGCATCGTTTTCAGTAATACCATTCAATGTCAAATTAATTACAGTAGACTTTGGCTATTTTTATCATTCCTTGGACATAAAACTATTGCGATCGCTTGAATGTTGTAGCTCACGCTGGTCGATTCATTTGTTTATAATGTCAAGGCACGAAGACATATGAAATTTTCAACCTACACCGAAGAGGATTATTATTATTATTATTATTATTATAAAAGGGATAATCAATATAGGCCTCAATATGGTCAAACGTTGTTCGATTTGGACGAAACTCTCTATACAGGGGTTTTCTGGGCCAAGGACCTCGAATCTGAGGTCGCTTTTACCAGTCGACGCTATCTAATCGTGGTATGTAATTCACGTGATTTAGGTGTTAATAAATATAATGATTTAACTTTTATGCTCTTAATTTTTAATTTTTGGAATAATTATCGCGGGCAATCGCTTGATTTTGTAAGTCCATCCTTGACGATTCATTTGTTTAGTATATCAAGGCGCGCAAACGTATGAAATTTTCAACCTACACGGAAGAGGGATATTCAATATAGGCCTAAATATGGTCAAACATTGTTCGACTTGGACGAAACTCACTATGCAGGGGTTTTCTGGGCCAGGGAACTCTAATCTGAGGTCGCTTTTACCAGTCGATGCTATCTGATCGTGGTATGTAGTCCACGCGATTTAGGTGTTAATAAATATAATGATTTAACTATTATGCTCTTAATTTTTAATTTTTGAAATAATTATCGCGTGTGAAGCCGCGGGCACACGCTTGTTCTTATATACAATAAGAGGCCGTGAAAGAGCGCGTATTCAATTGTTCAACACAAACACAAACACAACACAAACGCAACACAAACTTTCTACAAACAGTGAGTGAACAGTGAGTGGCTTGTAACTGCCCTTCAGAGAATTTTATGAAAAAAAGTTTTAAATAAAAGTTTTAGCTCTCACTATAAGCTACACTTTTTCAAAATGTAAAGAAAATCGTTAGAGCCGTTTTCGAGAAAATCGCGAAAAACGAAAATTTCTTCATGTAAAGTCCCCTTAAAAATAAGAGAAAATATTCGCCAATCTTATCCTCACATCTTCGGAAGGTACCTGTCCCAAATACTAAATTTTGTTTTCATACGATTTTCCGTTTTGGAGCTAGAGTGTTCACAGACAGACACACAGACATGTTTCCAAAAATAGTATTTTTGGATTCAGGGGGCCTTGAAACGTGTATATATGCTAATAACTCAACTTCGAATTTTTGGGTCGAAAACAATACTTCCTCTACCTATAGTACCTATGGTACGGGCAGAGGAAGTAAAAAGGTAAGTACTGGTAGGAATTACAGAAAATTGTACAATATATAGATGGAAACAAACTTAGCACCTCTTCTTAAAGTGTGTAATTATTGTTTTATTTTTCAGAAGCTACATGAACACTGTCCAGTAACATACTAACAATCATCTTCACACTCATCACTTGCACTATCTTCCACAGCAGATTCTGGAATCAGTGCTTGATAATCAATATGATCAAAACTACTGAACTCTGTTGCGCTTCATTCCTGAAGGGACTAGGCCTACCACCAGGCCGATGCGTCATCTACCGTAGGCAGATGGCAGGATTGGGAGCATGTGGTCAGCACCCACACTCACGGTCGTTAATGGGGTTTCCGGGTCCGGAGCCGTTACTTCTCTATCAAGTAGCTCTTCCCTACCTCAGAAAAATTCGAGGAATACCAGGGATCGAACCCTGGCCTACGGATCTGTAGTCAGCGAACCTAACCACAAGACCACGCAGGTGGTCAATCAAGATGGTCAATCACCGAATTAAATCATTCTGCCTGTATAGATATGTTATATTTGACATTTAGGTATACAGGCAAAAGATATGAAGTGAACTTAATTCTTTCTCCCTGAAATCATTCTGTATGTAATGGAAGTTTGTGACAGTTTCATTGTTCAGGAAATATAAGGGGTTGGATTTGGTTCATTTCCCCTGTGCATAGTGCACAATCTGTTGTACTTATTACCAATAATAACTAATTTTGTTTACATTTTTTTAGTTAATATTTTTTTTCCTTGTAAGCCCACGATATGCACTATCAAATCTTTAAATATATAATGCATAATGAAGGAAACGAACACTACTAATAAGCACTATAAAAACTCAAATACAATGCATTTTCCATTGGCACAATATATGCCTACTACCAACAGCCTGTTAAATTTTCTATATTCAAGTTCTTGTCAAAAGGTTTTTGTACGCCCAAAATAACCTTTCTTTGTCACAATAAGTAGCAAGTGAAAATTTAAATTATGATAATGGAGAAAAAAAATGAGACGAAATTCTCTGCCTAAAACATTTTTGTCGTAAATAACTTTTTTATGGAAGGCATAAATTCAAATCAGGATTTCCATTGATAGCCTAAGTTTTTTTCCAGTTTATTTTTAGCTTCCATACCCAAGTCTCCACAGCCTATGCAGATCTTAGATGTGATATTTACTTAATTACTTTCTTAGGCCTACTTACACAATGCCAATAGACAATTTCTAACTAAAGGAATGTTATCTAACCGGAGGTCCATTGCTGCGCATATCTGAGCCCCCCATTCAACCCTATTCTGTGCTAACTCTATCCAACCATCCCTATCAAATCCTATTTTCCTTAAATCTATTTTAATATTATCCTCCCACCTACGTCTAGGTCTTCCAAGTGGTCTTTTCCCTTCGGGTCTTCCAGTCAATATTTTAAAATAGTTATGTCTTTTCTCCCCCATGTAAAATGTCCAGCCCATTTCATTCTCCGTTATTATATTTGGTGAGGAGTACAGGTTATGAAGCGCGTCATTATGTAGTTTTCTCCAGTTCCCATTTTAAGCTCTCTTAACTCCCAATATTTTCCTAAGCACCCTATTTTCGGTATTGGATGGTGTTATGCGATTTAATATAAAATTTACATCAAACTAGAGAGGAGAACGAAGTATCCGACATAAACTTCAAAATATGTTTTATTAAACCTAAAACACCAAAAACATGCAGAATGCATGAAATTGTCCATTAATATGCACAGAAAAGTATACCTATTTGAAAACAGTCAGCCATGAAATGGATATTTACTAAGTTGAAGAATTCTAACAAGTTTAATTGTATAAAAATACATTTGCATGGAAATGCTCTCGTCAGTTATAAGACTTATATGAAGAAGTTTATCTAGCAGGTTTATTCTTTTCATTGGAATTTATTTTGTGAACGAGTTTATGTTGAATTTCTATGAATTCAGTGTCACTTTATTTTTATTTTTTACTTTTTGTATTTATACGTTTATAAAAATTCGGACGCCGTTAATTTGTAGAACTACAATTGCGAGTATTGCCCGTTTTGAACATTCTTTGGTTCAATTTGTTTTCATATTAATCTGATAGGTTACCGAAAATACCATATTACAGTGCAGAAAGACTTCCTTTAAGTCTATACCTTGATAATTATAAGAGCAGCCAAGCTTATTCTGTTTCATAGCCAACTGTAGGAGGTGTATCAGCTGAATATGTCTAAATGAATTCATGTAAGCCTATATAAATTAATCGAATTCTATGAAAATGGCAGTAGGCCTACATTGTTTTTGTTGCTAGGATTCGGAAATGGATTGGGAAATGCATATTAAAATCCGACTCTGGAATCATCTTTCTTTGTGAAAATTCGCATTTAAATATGTCTGAAAAATGACGTGTAATCTATAAGAAAATCGACATTAATATCAAATACCTCAGACGCATAGAATATTGATCTTATCCAGCAGTTCAAATCATAAAAACTGTTCCAAGTTCGTAGAAATGGCAAGCAAAACTTGAGTTTGTATTGTATCTCATCAATACAATTTCCCAAGCTACATTTCAAATCGGGGAAATAAGTAGGCCTACCCAAGATCAATGCGATTAAGAATATCAGAAACAAATACATTCCATTATTTTCTAAGAAATTGTACGATATCAGCAATGTTTTAGGTTTTGCTTAAAATAGTGAAAACATACAAAATGATAGTAACATGTTAATAATATTATTAAACTCTAGATTCAATTTATTTCCAGTATAACAAGCAATAGATCTTGAATAATTTGGCAACCGATTCTCTGGACATCAGTGATGTAGATGAACACTATCAACAAAATTAAACATTGAATAAATGCTTTTCAAAAAGGCACGAAGAAAAGTGCTTAGTTTCAGATAAACGTTAAATTTAAAATATAAGTTAGGCCCATTATGTAGGACAAAGTATTTTAATTTGGTAAAATAATATATTTGTATTATTCAGTCAGATGAGATTTTCAGAATGACCGACTCAATTATAAATGCGTTTAATTTCTGATCAATATGTCAATATGTGACAATTAGATCTAATCATGTGGCAATTAACTTTGTTAGTTGTTTGACGTTGCAACTCAGCCCGAGAATTTGCATGTTTAGGCTATTCCATTTCGTTTCATACAAATTCTTCTTTAATAAGAGTTTCGGCTAGCACTGAATCATTAACCAATAATCAGTACACTACTTTGGATTATATGCGTTTGAGTGAGATAAGGGTTTGACAGAAACAAGGAGGGGGCAGAAAGCAGAGGAATACCAGAAGCGCAACCACTCACAAGGGAATTTGTAGGGATAGATTGCAAGAGAGTTTGGATAGTGTTAAGCCTGTTCCAAGCGATGGGTTTCCTTCAACCCCTTCTCAAACTCCAGATTCGCAATATGGCAAGTACAAGTTGCTACAAAACTTGAAGCGTAATTTGTAAGCGTCTGAAATTTTAAGTAAGTAAATAATAATAATAATAATAATAATAATAATAATAATAATAATCCAGGGTGATGCATTAAGCCCTTTGTGGTTCTGTCTTGCCATCAAACTACTAACGTCGATATTAAATAACTTAAAGAAGGGATATACTTTAGGAGGGTTTAATATAACACACTTGTGGTACATGGATGATCTCAAGCTGTTTTCCAATAGTGGACAAAGTTTGCAGGAAGCTTTGAAGACAGTGGGCGATTTCAGTTCTGACATTGGAATGCGATTTGGCCTAGATAAATGTAAGACCAGTAGTATGGTAAAAGGGAAGTGGCATAGAAACGACGGTTACCACATTGCACACCAGGGGCAGATAGTTGGAATGGAGAAATACGATACATACACTTATTTGGGATACCAACAAGCTCAAGGCATAGCGTACCAAGAATGCAAGGAACAAGTCACTAACATATACCTAACACGGCTGAAGTCCATTTTAAAGACAGAACTGACAGCAAGGAATACGGTGAAGACAGTTAATACTTATGCTGTACCAGTAATAGAATACAGCTTTGGTGTATTGACATGGACAGCAACTGAGTTGAAAGCATTGGACATCAAGACCAGGAAGGAATTTATGAAGCACAGAGCACATCACCCCCATAGTTCAATTGAACGTTTTCACCTGCCAAGAAAACTTGGGGGCAGAGGAATAGCCAGCTTCCCTGATAGACAAGCCAAGCAAATAAGCAACCTGCGGAAATATTTCTATGAGAAAGCAGACTGTAGCAGATTACTTGAGATGGTAGTGGAAAATGATAAAAAATTAACTCCATTGAAGCTGAGTGATAGAAATTATGAACCCGGAGAGAATGTAGCGACATCAGATAAACTAGTAAAGCTGTGGAGATCAAAATGCCTACATGGGAAGTATAGGGCTTGCATAGAGCAGCCACACATGGATAATGAAGCATCGCAAAAGTGGTTAATGAGTGGAAACTTATTCAAGGAAACGGAAGGTTTTGTAGCAGCCATACAAGATCAAGTAATACCAACGCGCAGCTACCAAAAGTGAATCATGAAGCAAGCGGTAGAAAACATCATCTGTCGTATGTGTGGGAAAGCAGAAGAATCTATAAGCCATATAATATCTGGATGTGAGACGATGGCACACAAGCAATACCTTGATCGTCATAATAAGGTAGCCAATATTATTCACCAAGAGCTGAAAAACATGTTCTTTGAAAAGGAACCTACGGTGCCCTGTTATAAATATGTTCCTATTCCTGTATGTGAGGATCAGAGGGCGAAATTGTACTGGAATAGGAAGATCATCACAGATAAGACCATACAAAATAATATTCCAGATATTGTACTTTCCTTGAAGGAAGAAAAACTCACCTACATCATCGACATTGCGGTTCCGCTAGCAGCCAATGTAGAAAAAGTTTATGGGGAAAAAATTAATAAATACTTACCACTTGATGATGAGATCAAGGCTATGTGGCATATGGACACTGTACAGATTGTGCCTATTGTGCTGGGATGTACTGGTGAGATTCCCTTCAAGCCTCATGACAGTTTAAAGCGATTAAAAGTACAGAAATATTTGTACTTATCTATGCAGCGGGCGGTAATCCTAGAAACGTGTAACATCGTCAGAAGAGTTCTTGGGAAATTAATGGTGCAAAAATACGTTGCACAAACTTTCTCGCATATACGTGTTAAAGGCTAGCACAGAAACAATTAAATTAAAGAGACAATTAAATTTTACGTATTACATTTTCATAAAACTAACAAGTATCTAGAACGGAAAGCATCAGGGTCGATCTTTATGCTCAATGCTTTTACTGTGAAATAATAATAAGAATAATAACAATAATAATAATCAATGACAGTAAAAATGCATATTATTAGTACTACTACTACGGGAAAATTCAAATATAAGTCGCACCTTGGGATGAGTCGGTCCCACCCAACCTATCCTCACCGATGCAGTTTCTTTTATAAAACGATCTAGCGAATTCTTCTGTCCTAGTATTATGAAGAAACTCGTGACTGGACGTTGGAGGTGTGACGTCTTACCGCTAGACGAGAGGTGGCAGGCTGACAAACCTTGCGGAGAGATAATATTCCACATTTTCGAAACCTACAAACAGTGTATCGTACATTATTCGAAAATGCAAGGGCGCTTCGCTACGGCTGCCGCCTCCGCTTCGCGCACTTAACTATGTGATTAGTGTTATGCATTATTTAGCTATGTGAAGAGGTGGATACAAGACACTTGCGACAATATACAAGGGCAGTTGGTCACTCTGCTTCGCTCAGAAACAAAATACATCACACAGTCCGTGCAAATGTGAATATCGAATGGGGGAGCTTAAGGGGCGACTTATATTTGAATTTCGCCACTACTACTACTACTACTACAACTACTACTACTACTTAGGTTATATTGCACGCTTTAACTGCATGTAGGTCATATCACGTGTTTAGTAGGCTATGTTTGCGTGAACCATTAGTCTATATCAGCATTTCTTAACCTTTTTGAACCCGAGGAAAACTTTACGGACCCTTAATTTTACATCCAATTTTTAAAAGTAGGCTATATGTATTCCTATATTCTTAATATTAGGGGTATTAAATTATAGGTCGTTATAACGAAATATATTTTTTTTAATCCGACGGAAACACAGTTATTGAATTGGAATGAAACTATTGACAGTAAAATTATATTTTGAACAGACTTTAATATGTATTACCATTTTGATAATAGGGTATACTGTAATTAGGAATTATGTTATTACTCACTTTTAATGAGACGGTTGAGCTTGTCGCCTCTTGCAGAGTTCCTGGATATTTGGCTCAATATTAGTCAAATTTAGTCGAAGATCAGCAGATACATTAAGTCGGTTTCTGTATTATGTTTTTAGTTAAACGAGCGATGAAAATCCCTTCTCATAAAGATAGGTTGTTGAAAACTGCATGGCGCCTCTAATAACAAAATTCCGACAAAGTCTTATTTTTTAGGGTTTTGAATGAAAGAGGGAACCATAGACGTCAGTGCATCAGGGGTTTGAAACTGTGGCCCGTAACTGCAAAAGTAAGGAAACTTGCAATATGACCTGTATTTTCGAAGATTTTAAAAACTTAGACATCTAGTGTCCATTTTATGTGAAAAATTTCTACTTCTTTACTTCCCACTTGCTTTATGATATTTTTTAATTAATTATGTCTGCGCACCATAGGTTGAGAAACGCTGGTCTATATTAACAACTCATTCGCGTCATGTTTCTATTGTTTAGTGATGTCTTCTTTTGTGATATTCAGTTTAAACGATTATAATATCCAGTGACATAGCGGCGATGAGTTATGGAAAATAAGCAAGTCCTACAAACCCGGCGTTCGCCTTTGCGAACGAGGAAACCATGAAATACCGAAGTCAATTTGGGCGGCCACGATGTTTGATTTGAACTCAGGACCTCTTTCCTGTTAGCCCATAGGCCTACCACCTCGCTGTAATTGGTTTTAGTGTGTTCATTGCGACTGAGATAAACTGATTGCATTTCACAACAATAAGTACATTAGGTCTATAGTTTTCTTGTTACTAGGGGCAACAAAATGTCATTCATATTTTAATTGACATGTTCTGAAATTCGCATTTAAGTTGTCCTTATTTCGTTTTTATTTTGATATCTATTACATGTACAAAGAAATGTTTTAAACAAAAAATGTTCATTTTAAATTTTTCTACAACTGTACTGTGGTAGGTTTTCATGTATCGCCTACTGTAATGGATATAATCTAGAAAAATTGAAAATGGATACGAGTAAAGTACCCCTTAAGTCATTTTTGCAGAAATACGGATATACCCATTTTATTAGTCATAGATAAGAGTTTCAAATTTTAAATTTTTATTAAAATCGTTAGAGCCATTTTTTCACAAATCAATTTTTTTTTAAAAGTTTTCATGAAAAGTCCCCTTAATATTTCAGTTATAAAACTAAATTTCTGGGCGGTTCGACAAAATTTTGAAAAAGTGCTTAATTCAAAAAATGAAGTAAATACAATGAACCGTTTACCCGCTGTGTTTGTCCACAGACGGACGGACAGACGGACAGACGGACAGACAGACGGACAGACGTCATTCCAAAAATACTTTTTTCGGTTTCTAGGCTTCATGAAACATGCTCTCCCGGTGTTATCACAACTTCGGTTTTTTGTCACGATCACAATACTTTCTCTATACTACTTATATGCGAGAAAGTAAAAAGTGGACCAGTAGAAGTTGTGTACAACAGAACAATTGTTGTTACTATATACATTTACAATGTACTTACCTGCGTGTAAAGCTGTATGTACATATATATATACCTGTTTAGTTAAACAGAGAAATAAATAAAGGAATAATAATAATAATAATAATAATAACAACAACATTAAGTTTGAAGAATTTGAAAGCTGGAATTTACTATTTCATTGTTTTTACTGGTATCAACTGTTCAAACTACGAACTAAGCAGCTAAATTAACACACACTCTGTGGGCCCATGTATCTTTTAAGCTGTAAATTTATGCTATTATTCGTGTTTTGACGCTTACCATAATAATAAGTTCCGATGAACTAAATAAATGAAATCAAATTGATAACAATACTAGTTTTCAAAGTATAACATCTCTTTTCACACTTAAATCTACATTAAGGAACGTTGCGTTCCCAAGTAAATATTTTTTCATTGTACACATTTGTTATTCAATTTCCACAGTAACATTTAATCTTGAAATTTGGAACATCTCTTTATACAAAATATCTATTTCTGAATAGGCTATTGCAAAAATTATGTTATGTTTGGGAAGGACGATCTCCAACATACATCTGGCGTTACTAGGAAATTAAAAAAGTAAGAAGTAATCTCTCAGGGCACCCTAATATGTATTGCCAAGAGTGGAAGGTAAGTTTCATGAACAAGCTAAAGACCTGTTAGAACGTATGCTGCGCTAGAAAAATAATTTTTGCAGAAATAAGTTAATAGAACGAAGGCCCCATCTCCCCCCCCCCCCCGTGGGAATTTCTGACTCAATTATTTTTGCTGGTATTGCCGTCCAGTTTATGTTTCTACTTGTTTGCCCCTTATCAATTACAGCATATACCCGAAAATCCGGAAAACCACGGAAATCCGGAGAAAATGAGTTTGTTTTAATTTTTCTTTGTTCTTTGCTCCTAATATGCCCAGGGAATTTCTGACTCACATAATTTTTGTTGGTATTGTCATCTAGTAAAAGGTTCACAGTTATTTTCCCTTACTAATTACAGTATGTCCCCGGGAAACGACGAAAATCCGGAGAAAATGACTTTGTTTTAATTTTTTTTTCTTTGTTCTTTACCTCTAATATTTCCATGAAATTTCTTATTCACATATTTTTGGAGGGCATTGCAATCTAGATATAGGTTTCAGTTGTTTTACCCTTACCAATTATGGCATATCCCCGGAAAACTTAGAAAATTGCATGAATACGCAGGAAAATACATTTTAACGTTTTTATATCTTTGTTCTTTGCTCCTAATATTCCCAATTCACTTCAGGTAAACTGTACCTATATTTCATGAAAAGCCTTTAAGATGGATCGTCAACAAGAGAAGTATAATCTATTTTAAAGAAAATAAATAAGACAATAATCTCCAATCATTTTCCGTCCAATGCTTTCAGAAAGTTCGTGAGTGTGTTAAAATCGGACTGAAGGAATTCACTGAAAATAATAGGCCTAGATCTGAAACTGTGTGCAGACAAGTGCCATCATGGATACAACCCAGACATCAGATAATGCACCTCTCGAATCTTCATCTTTCAGTTCACAAAACAATTTTTCATTCGCGTTTGTTTCTGCGGCTTGTATAATGGGACAATCCCGTTATTTCAGTAATACATTTGGTAGGCAACTCTTGCTGTCTTTCCGAAGAAATCCATTTTCGGTTCTTGTGGCAAAAAATGCAGTTATCACTTAAAAATAGATTTCCTTTAGAACCTGATCTGTGTCCTTGCTTGGATGTTGATGGGTCGATTTCGAAGAAAAATCTACCTATTGCAATCGATACCATGTCATGACTATCGAAAAATTCTTTCATATCTTTACGTTTCATGCCTCCCTAAGTACGAAACCACCGCCAGTTCATTTTTTTCTAATATATATATCTTTACACGCTAGTGACCGTAATTTTGAAGATATTTGAACCAAATGTTATTATGTTATTTCTAGGCCCAATAGTTCGGACAAGTTCGTTAATGAGCAAAATTGGCGCAAAAGGAGGGTCGGGGGACGGGGCTGAAATTTTGAAAAATTTAAATCTCGGCTCCTATGAGGTATAGAGGGAAACTTTGTTTGAATGCATTAGAGTACTCCCTATGGAGTTCACAGTGACACCAACGATTCGAGGGTTTCAGGGGTACCGGTACTAATGGGGGTGGGAAGATGGAAATCCGAAATTTTTGAAACCACGTCTTGTGGGATATCGTTGCAAAGCTCTTGATGAGTACTCTACAAATCAATAACTAGTTTCTCGATAGCTCATATAAGGCGAGATTTGAATGTTTGAAAAGTGCTCTTTCCTATTTTTTTGCAGTTATTATTGCGGGTTTGTCATGCCAAGGCTAAAGAAGAAGAGTGCTGCGCAGCGACAATAAATTAAACCAAAAGCACTTCGAAATCTACCTCAGCCTGTAGGCCTGCCATATATATATATATTCTTTCGACAGGACGTTGTCCTGTAAGTGCTGTGCGACTTGGGCTGCATAAATGTACCTACAACGAGAGAAGTTCAACTAAGAGAACGCGAGAGAGGAGAGAGAGTAATTTTAAATGACAGGTATCTGAGTAAATTAAATGCAATCAAATTGAAATATACAGTAAAACACAGCTATTGTGATATTACATTTTAAGAGTGCCCACACTGCAGTTAAGTTATAGAAGATCATTGGCTTGCGAGGATTAAGGATCGTCCAATGATATGAAATGACAGTGGAAAAATCTTTCTGGGTCAAGCAATAAGCACTCAGCTCAGAGGAAAAATAACATATTCAGTTTCGTCTCAATTCTATGGAACCTAGTGGTCCGAGATAGTTGCGTCTTAGACTCGTATTTGGAAGGTCCCGGGTTCAAACCCCATACACGGCCAATTTGTTTTGATTTCCTCTGTAGTAAAGGAAAATGCCGAATTGAATATTAGGCTCTACCATGTTTCATCGCCACTGTTTCATCCTGTACTATACTCATTAAAAATGAATATAGCTTGAAATTAACAAAAGCGATTAACAAATTAACAATAGGAAACAGATGCACATCGATAGTTAGGCCTACATGGCCTACTGGTATGCACACAGAGTCTTATTCGTGATATGACCATGATGTTAAACGAGGGTACGGTCTCTCTCACACTGCTGCATCTCACTACAGTTTTCCGTTGCGCGAGTGCAGCACCAGTCAAAACAGGAATGATTTTTATGTATTTAATTATTTACTTCTAAATTAGATTGTAACTTATTAAATTCACAAACACTGCTTTCACAACTCCAAGCTGTTGTTCCTATTCTCTACCTTGATAAATAAATTTACTATTTTCTCGCGTCTAATTCCTGCTCTTGGAACACTCACAACTTAATTTCCCTTTATCATTAAAATTAATATCTTCTCGCGTTTTATTTCACATCCCCCCGTGCTTATAAAAACGGTCAGTGTCGATGAGACAATAAAAGATACTCTAGGAAGGAGCTTCGGTAGTTTGTTGTTTTTATTTGTAGCAGGTTGTTATCGTTCCATATTTGTAATAGTTACAAAGTAAAGCAACCCAAAGTAAGTTATAAGAAATATTCATCTCTAGACAGTAGTAGGATGCAGCAGTGTGAGAGACACAGTAGGCCTATTACATTCGAACACTACCAAAACGAGAATAAACAAAGCTAAATTAAGATAAAATTATACGATTTTAAATAAATAAGAATATCATAACCAAACAATGGCAAACAGCATTGTAGGATGGATTATGAAGAACTGAACAACATGCATGGCATGTATGTGGAAATCTAAGTATTACACTGTTGGCGTTGTTGGCACCCCTGAGAAGGAAACAAATGCGCATCATTGACCGTTCTGGTGGGTCGGGGGTTGGAAAAGCTTGTGGTTCAGAGTTGAGAAGATTCTGAACGGATGCTGTGGCCAGACTCCAGGAAGCAGATTTACTCTTCGCTACTGAACACTGGATTTAGGTTCAAACAAACACCCGTGTCAAGTAGGGGAATTAGTACTGTAATGTCAAATTATACTCTCACCGATCTTTTAATCTCCACTTCAGTCACATGCGAAAAGTACAATATCGTGCAAGACCATTCCATCTGCCAACACAATCTTATTTTCGATGGCTGTGAACTTGGACAAGGAAATAAAATGAAAGAATAATGATTTTATTTAGCTTGATAGAGATAAGACTTCTAACCTATACTTTCCCTCACCCACGATTAAATACTACAACTTCAATAAAAAAAATATATAAGAACACAGTTAGCATCGAATCTAATATTAAGATATAAAAGTACAATAAAAACGGGATAACGTTGTTAGATTCACCTTATACAGTCATTAATGTTAAATAACAACTCCAAGAGAATTAATGAGTACCTTAAAGTTAAAGTTTACAGTTTGTCCAATACAATATATTTTCCGGAGTGTTAACAATCCGAGTAGCAACTGTTTAGGGAGCATATACTGAAAGTAATATAAACATCAATTTTATGTTTCCAACATTTTAAACAATGACATTGTTGTTTTTCATAATTAAACTGAAAGAAGTGGGTTAATAAGGCATCATAGCGTAATGCCATATTTATTTACACTTTTCGTGTGTCATTATAATTAGTTTTATGAATTGAACTGATTCTGCATTGTACAGTCTGGTCATTATGTCGAACTGATGAATGAGGTAATCACTGCAACGCATTAACACCATTTGTCACTAAAAACAGTCCTTTGTTTGTAGTAGTAACAACCCCATAGCTGTTAACAGCCAGGAGGATACTAATATTTTTGTGTGTATTGGTTGAACAAAATGACCTCATATTATCTGTTATCACGTGAAGGGAAATAAACAATACTGACTCTCATATCGTCAAGACGGGAATGATAGGTACATACGATCCATCCATGCAATCCATCCGGTCTAGTCTAGTCTATACAATGCGTCCAAAATGTCCAGGCACCTACATGTTCGTCTTAAACCCGTAGGTGACTGGATACAATTGGATGGAATCTATAAGTTGGACTAGAGAGAAGAAATATTGGACAGATGGATGGCTTGAGTAAATTAGAAGATAGAAAGTTAGATTAAACAGACACACACATAGTTTGGCGGGACTGAGGGTGGATTAGTCGGCAGGTACAGTTAGGCAAGCAGAAGGAAATACGGATACACTAAACAGACACAGGTCAATCCTACACACATGCATAGACAGGCTAAAAGATGCATGCAAGTTGCTTGTTAACAAATCAAATAACATCCATGTTTAGCCACAATGTAGCTATGGAATCTTCAAATCCAGAATGTACAAAATCATAGAAGATAATTAATTTGCATCCACTTTCAATTCGTTTGGGTTGCTATTGGTCTACTCCGTCTCCCTGTTACTAATACATGATAATAATTATTGTTTTTCTCATTGCTATAATAATAATTATACAGGGCAACAATGGAAAAACTTTTTGAATGCATTTGTCTTATTCTTGGGGATTTTAGTGTGCTGAATCCAAATATGATGATAAAAAAGATGTATCACATTTCAGAACTAAATATTTAAGAACATTAAATATGTAGCAAATTAAACGGTACTTGTACACTTTTTAAATAGGTAAAATGGGTTTAAATTAAGATAGCAGTGGTTGCACGACATTAGGGCACGGGATCAACATTGGTCCAGAAAAAACTTGCCTGCAAGAAAGAAGATCTGCACAAGAACCTCGTGGATCAGGAAAACATTCTGCTGCCACCTCTAAGCAGGACTATAGAAGCAGTTCTTGAAAGCCTGACCCAAAGATGGGTATTATTTCAAGTATCTCTGTTAGAACTTTCCTCCTTTAGCAGAAGCAAAATTAAAATATGGCATGTTTGTTGGACTTGATACCCGAAAAAATCACGTTCTCTTCCAACTTTTAATAAAATATGAAAGTCAATGAGAAGGAGGCTTGGTTTCACTCAAGCACGTCTTCACCACGTTCTTGGGTAACAAAAAGGACCCACATTATTTTCTATTCTTGTCAATGTGCTGGAGAAGATCAAAAGGTTAGGATGTTTGATGAGCCTAAAGATTCGGTTTTTGAACAGACACCTTGATTTTTTCCCACACAACTTAAAGGTGTGATTGAAGAGTAAGGTGAGCATTTCCATGAAAATAACAAAATGATGGAAAGAATGTATCAGGGCCGCTGGAATACCAGTATGATGGGAGAATACTGCTGGTCACTTCACCAAAAAGTTCAGCAAGCGTGTCATAGGAGAAAAAGCTATACCAAAAGCTTTAAGGAGGAGAGGGAAATGAAATGGACACATAATCTAGGTTTATCATGTTTATACTAAAAAAACCATTTCTTTACATTTTGTGACATTAATATAGTTTTCATCCCTATAGTAATTTCCGTTAATTTTTGTAGCGTGTAACGAAGTCACATTGTGACGAAATTGAGGGCGATAGAAAAAAAATTGAGGGCAGATATGGAATCAGCAACAAAAAGACCATAAGAATCACCTATTAACTTTTAAAAAAGTTTTTAAGAAGTGCTTTTGTTTTGGCCTGTGTTATTATTATTACTAGTATCACTTGTGTCGTGTCATGTCATTGCTTCCAGCCTTTGCCTTAGGCTATTGCGTACTATTAACTATATGCGCTTCATTAGTAAATAATATAAAATGTAATATTGAAACTCCTCCCGAGCACGAGCTTCTGCTCTTTCGGATTTCAGGACCAACTTACGTATCAGTTATATATCACACATAAGTATAAGGTTGGAAAATCATAACACGATAGACGCAAAGTATGATAAAATAAGCATATCCATAAGCAAGCCGAATAGGGCCCTCGATCTGAGTCTGTTCGGCCCGCGACAAAGCTAATAATAAAATTTTTAATATTTACAGTTTTATTGATGGTAATTCATAATGGATAGTTTCTTTCTTTACGCTTCTATATTCGAAACTACATTCTCTGGGTAAAGGATAGTAGGCCTAGTTAAATTTAAAATCTAAACTATCTCTCACAGATCATCTCATTCATGCAAAACTGAACTAGATACATGCTGTAAATTAGCGGGATATATGCATTCCAACAGCGATTTCCCATGCACATCTAGGATTGGAAATTGACTTTGGCGAAATTGTTACTTCCCACGATCATCCACAGTTCCCTCATTAAATGTACTGCATCTTAACAAAAATAAGTTTACTGCATCCAAAAAAGTGCTCTCATTAATGCGATAGGAATTTTCATAAATAATAATTTTACTGCAATTAAGACATTTACGAAATTAACTGAACACCTGTAATAATTAAAATTTTTTATAATAATTTTACCTGGTTGCATTAAAAAATGTGCGGCCAGTGACATCAATACACATCATATATTGGCATTCATACGTTAAGTAAAGAAGTTATACATCCTGTTATAACATGATCGAAGTCCATATCATATAATCAAACCCGTGGAAAAAAATATATACCCAAAAGAAACTATTTCCAAAACTTTGAATAAAATCCCACCAAAAAATGTATCACATGGAACAAAATTAACTTAGTTCAATAGATAAACATCTAGAAGGAAGGATGGATAATAGATAAATAAATAGAGAATCGGACGAAATTATGTATATACAAACAGACTATTGAGAAGTTATAGTAGCCCTACATAGTTTCTTCACAGCATTAGGCATTTTCTGTCGGCGACAGAGCCCAGTTTGATTACTTAACCCAGGTAAATCTTTCCATAGTAGTGGTATTTGTAGTGGTATTGGTAGTGGTATTTGTCGATATGCCGGGTGTACTCATATGAGCCCTCCAACTACACCGTCCAGGTGTTCGCTGTAACCAAATGTGTTTGCGTACCTTCGGACTGGTTCCAAGGATAATAAAATCTGGTAAACTGATGTAACAAAGTGCCAGTATGTTTTTGTTTAATCAGTTATGATTGCAATTATGATATGCAGAATACAAAAAAAAAGTCTAATTGACCGGTTTCGGGATTTGAACCATGGAAGTCCAGAATATGAGGCCAAGACGTTACCATCTCACCCACCTGGGTCAGTTTAACGGTCTAGTTGGATAAGCGCATCTAAAGCAATACTGTTATTATTTTGTCATAGCTAACTGAATTTTAATTGCCAAAGCCTTATAAAAGATTACAGTAAAAAATTGACTATGTTGTCATGATAACTGTTTTCCATTTCATGAATTCTTTCGAACACGTATATTACCATTAAATAGGCACTAAATTGAGCATTACTCCGAAACAGGTCAACCGATTTTATCCAATATCAACAGGCGTCTTCCCATGGACATTATAAATGTGTATACCAAGTTTTATAAAAATCCGGTGAAGCGTATTTGAGTAACCGCGTCTTTAAAATAGACCTAAATTGGGTTTTACTCCGGTACCGGTCTACAGATTTGGTCCAATATCAGTAGACGTCTTCCCATATACATTATAAATGGGTATACAAAGTTTCAGGAAAATCCAATAAAGCATATTTGAGTTATCGCGACTTTTTATATATTAACATAAAAGGCACTAAATTGGGCATTTTTCCGGCACTGGCCAACCGATTTAGTCGAGTATCAATAGACGTCTTCCCATGAACATTATAAATGCGTATACGAAGTTTCATAAAAATCCAATAAAGCGTATTAGAGTTATTGCGCCTTTAAAGTAGACACTAAATTGGGTTTTACTCCGGTACCGGTCAACATATTAGGTTCGAATTCAATAGGATACTTTTCATGGACGTCATAAATACGTATACCAAGTTTCATGGAAATCCGATACAGCGTATTTGAGTTATGGCGCCTTTCTATCAGAAAGGCGCCATCATCTATTAAAATAGGCACTAAATTGGGCATTACTACGGTACCGGTGAACCGAATTGGTTCAATATGAAATAGGGTTCTTCCCATGGACATTATAAATGTGTTTTCCAAGTTTCATGAAAATCCGAAAAAGCTTATTTGACTTACAGACACACGGACGGACGGACGGACGGACTGACGGACGGACGGACAGACGGACAGACATTATTCGTCCCCCACACAATCTCATAAAGTACCATACTGGCACTTAATAATGGAATCTCTCGTTCCCGAGGAAATGGGATAGCCGACATTTGAAATTTCAGCCTAGAACAGGTTTTCTGAATGTTTTTTGGGAACATCTATATTGACAGTTTTCAAAATTGCTTGCAGGTAAAGCAATAATTAATACTCCACACAAGATGGATCTAAGTTATTATCTTGAGAATGAAATGGGTTCGAGGAATCAGCAAGGTGAGAAGTGCCTCACCAGTAATTTTAACTTTAGTGAAAATTGTCCACTGCTATTGATTTATAAATGAATCACTTCGAAGAATTGTTTAAAGCAGATATATAAATCTAGAGCAAGCATAGAACAATGCTTTATTTAAAATGTGAGGATTTTATCTCGGTATTACTTCTATTATCTATAAAAGTCAGCTTTTCTACTGAATTTTTCTTCAGTGATTTCAAATTTAAAGCCCACTGATGGTTTTACTTGTTGGTTATTTATACCATAAAATTAAGTTCTGAAAAGATTCAAAATCAAAGGGTATGATTAAAAACGTAAATATGATTTGAATGAAATGGGAACAATCCAAGACACAACGCCACAAGAAAAAGAACTTCCAAATTTCGAAAACTAAGCTAACATTAGAGGTTTCACTCACAGTACAAGTAACCGAAGATAAACGCAAAACAAATTTTCGAATGCACAAAAGTTTATAACAAAATAATGACAAAAACCACACCACATCTCGAAAAAGCAATTTGCAAAAAAGACAACACCTTGCTTCTTCATTGCAAAACGAAATAACTTAGCTAAGATAAATGATGGTTTCACTGCTACTGACTTACAATCGCTTCACTGAAAAAAAAAAAAAATGCATAAAACCAGACATAAAATTTTAATAGTGTAATGCTTCGTGTTGAAATATGAGTACCTTTATCCGCGTGTTACAGTGTTGTCACTCATACAGACCAGCTATTCCATTAAAGTTATCACAATAGATTTCAACCTCAGAACCCACTAATAACTTCACATGGCGATTCCTTAGGCCTATATTATTATACAAATTTAGGTTTGAAAAGTTGAAAGGAATCTCAGCACAAGAAACATGCCTTGGCATGGTAACCTATCAACTTCTTACAAATTCCATTCATGATATGAAATGTTATTATGATCTGTCGCACGTTTCGCAAATGTCATAATCTGAAGAATCGTAGCCTCATTTTCCAAACGGTTGTGAACTATAGAGAAAGAGGATTTAAAAGCACGTCATACGAATTTGCCTTCTTAAAACTGTTCCCGAATTTGAGGTAATTCTACTCGATAATTTAATTTTACATTCTTAAACAGAAAATTAAATGTCTTACTTATTATTTCTGTATTGTAATAGAAACTTCAATTAGTAACAAGAAGAGAAACTATTTAAAATATACTGATGGGAGCAGTAATACTCAAATATTAAACTCCTACAGTATATAATTCCTTGTGAAATAAAGAAATTCTATCCTATTCCATACAAACTGTCTTCAGTTTACCTATTATCAGAAAATAAATAATACATTTTTTTTAAATTTTATTACAACGTTTAATAAGTAGATTTTACAGTCTTAAAATATGTTGCATTTCTGAATGCAAGGGTGGCTTTGTGTCAACAGCTCCGCGAAATATGCTTAACATTTCCCACTTACTTATTGTTGGGGCTGCATTCTGTGACGATTTCCAGTTCAGAATGTTGTTTTTATACTTTGTCTTCTACACAAAGTATGCTGATTAAATATCATATTGCTTGAAGAACACAAAAGTCATTTTAAATGTACTATTTACTTGCACTACAAAAACAAAAAATTAAAACCTTCAGATTCAAGGAGTGACTTTGTGCAGGAGTAGAGAAGTACAGTGTATGAGTTGCTGATCTGACAGAAAACCCATAAGCGCTCACCTCATCAAGATTGCCAGAAAACGCACAAATATTCACCTCGATAGGGATCACAGAAATCCCACAACATTCCACCGAGAAACGACGAACCCCCAAAATACATATTGTAATAATCTAGAAAACAACAGTACTGACAGTAATCTGGATGATGACCAAGAAATACGTAATGGTAGCGTTGGAGCTGATAAAGTGTCTAATCATTTTGATGTGGATACTGAGATCTTTGTGACGAGTGATGACATCCAGTGTTAAAGGAGATTTTTTTCTATCTCAAACAAAATTTCAAGTGAGGCATGTTTCTGGTTATTCAGTATGGTTTAGTTTATCACTCCGAGGTGTGACTTTGTTTTATCGGTATACATTTTCAATGCTTTTCTATTTGAAACTTCCAACTGTCATAAAGTCACCTCATGCACCGTTTGTAAAAGGGACCGCGAGCTCGTAGTGAAGGGGAAACATCGGAACATCTCACTCCAAATTCCGTTCATGTACACAACACGAAGTCACTTCCGTACTGCCACAAACTGCATCAGTGACGTAGCAATATATTCTAAAGATTTAAAGTATAATTTTAGTTAACAAAATGCAATTGGTAACATGATATCAATGTAATAATCCTTCTCCACTTACGGCCTTATATTAGACTATAACATACCTTGAGATTTAAGGGAATTTTCACTGGCTCTTGATACGATTAGTAGATCTTTGGCACCTCTTGTTTTCCACTAGTCTGTGTGTGTCTGGTTCTAAAGTATTGTTTTCCAAACGTAAAGTTGAAACTAAGAGGTAATCACTTACGTTGCATCGTGTGTTTGTTTTAATTTGATTCATCTTGGAGAATAACTGCTTGGGGAAGAATCATGGTTTCATATTTTGGCGAATTGTGAAGGTTTGGAAAATTGGAGGGAAAAATATTTACCATTATCTTTTATGGAATCAAATAGGGAGCAACGGAAATGTTTGGAGTTACTGACGGGAAAAAAACGTTGAGGAAGGCATTGGGAAGTTTTTATTGAAGGCGAGACAGCTCAGGTTTGAAAAAGCAAGAAATTGGAGAGCGGGTGTGGAGGATGATGAATATATTTAGTTTGATTGTGTTATTTTGTATTTATATTATTTGTTCTTTTTTTGTGTGTGTTTTTGCGTAAGCATGTACGGTCCATGCGGACCCATGCGATTGTTTGCATTGGAATTTGTAAAAAGTTAATTATTGTAATAAACACTTATATGATATATACGTTGAACGAAACATGGAAATCATAGGCCACGCCCTCAAAATGTATCAAGTTCGGGTCCATAGGTGATATTGAATACAGATCTCTGGCATTTTACCTGATGTTTTTATAGATGTGTAGTTTTGTAGGTCAATTAATTCTAATTGCAAATTAATTGGAGCTTCTATGGAACTGAAATACAATGGGTGGGAAAATATAACAATATCTCTATCTCTATCTCTATCCTTAAAGTTTGAAAATCTAGCTTCGAATTCCAAGTAGATGTTCTCCATTATTGAGATATAAGTTGGATATAAAAGTAACTGCTTATTTTCCAGTGAATTTAAATGGGGAAAATGATCTACAGTTTGCATTGCGAACTGCATGTTCCATTTACTCATAAATGGCCTAACAATGTCTATCAGGACGACAATTGTGTGACCTTTTCCTTGCAATTGAAGATTGTGATTGCTGAGATGTTGTGTTAGGCTATATCTGCTAAAAATGCAAGGTCACTAGTCCACTGTGGATCCAATAATTCATGGATACTCACAGTGGCGGATCGTGGGTGTAGGAACAGGGTGTTGCACTATTGTACGGTAATTATAATTCCTTTATTGCAACCAATGGCCATAGTATGATGAATAGAGCTTTGATGGAATATGTGGCAGGGGAAACAGAAGTACCCCGAGAAAACCTGCCTCGACCCCATTTTGTCCACCACAAATTCCACATGGATCCACCAAGATTCGATCCCGGGTCCCAGCGGTGGAAGGCGAGCAATGTAACCACTCAGTCATGGGGGGGGGGGGTGGTTTTACAGGAATTAAATACGTAACCTGATAATATATAAATAGTCGCTTTGCTCGTTCGGGGCTATACCTCCAAACTCCCAGTGGGGCTCTGCCTCTCTGTGTGGTTCTAAGAAAATGTTTTTTTTTTAACTGACACTTTATAGAAGAGATACATTAATTGCATTTAGACTGCCGTAGCCCATAATAACTACTTAACCAAACTAAACCTTAAAAAAACTGTGGAACGACTTTCAGATTTTTCTGGGGTAAACATTTAAAATTTAGAACATTCTGGAATTTTCTCGTCGGTTACACGCTAAAAGCTATATGTCTGTCAAATTTCAGATTTCTAGCTCATGGGTAAGTGGTTAAACATTAGGTTGGGTTCGTTCCCCGGTACTTAATCGAATTTTTCTGAAGTAGGGAGGTCTGGAATGGGGTGTACTCAGCCTCCTGATACAAATTGAGGAGATACTTGATTGAGAAGTAGGATGTCGGATAGTAGGCCTAGTCCCTCTAGGGATGTAGAGCCAGGGAGTTTAGTTTAGTGTCTAATAGATAGATGAAATTAGCAATATAGGTTTCGCCACAAAGTGACTGCATTGGCAATTAGCATCTCTGTGAGGGACTTCATAGTTCATAGCTCGCGCCCTAACTTGCTTGCAGACAGCAGCCGACGCGACGTACTCTAGCGGTTGTTCGCAGAGTGAAAGCGACGACGAAAACCTTTAAACCCCGGGCGGGTTACCACCAAGTCAAGCCTCTCGCACCCGTTACTAGCCGGCAAGAAGAGGCAGCAAGTCGTGGCTTTTCTAATGCGACAACCCCGCGCATTTAAATGTTTAAATGATTTAAACTTGTTAAATATCGCGTGAAGCGTGTTTATAGATAATAAAAACCTACCACAAGGACGATTTCGAAGTAGTTTAATAGTAGGCATATGCAGAACTATAATAAAAAAAAATCAAAATATTCTTTACATTAAAAACTGGTCGTTGTGCAACACTGCAACATGATCAGAGGCCGCCACTGGATACTCATTCCCTACAAAGATAAAAGAATTAATGAGTTTAATGACAATTGTAGGCCTATAAGAAAATTTCGATTTTTATACTAACACTTGATTCCAAGAAATTGCGTATGCCATTACGCAGTAGGAAAAATCTATTTAGCATTGTTCCTCTACAGAGCCATCGAACTTTGCAATAATAAGGCAAGTCTAAATATTCTGAACCAAGGTCATTAAAAAACTCGGAGAATTGCCGATAACGCAGGAATGCGATTTAATGGAATAGACAGTCTTCACAACTATGTCCATAACATGTTTCATATTTGCAGACGCTGCACATAGATTCTCTTGATGTACGAACTTAAAGTCTTTTGTATCCTTGCCTGTTTCGTTTAAAAAATACTTCAATAGTCCAGCAAAACCGTTCACATTTCCTATCATTGCAGGTGCCCCATCAGTGGCTACTGAGACTAATTTACCTCACGACAGTTAAAATTTTTCAGTAACATGCAAAACTGCATAAAATATATCAATGCCACCTGTGAGATCCTTAAGTGGCACCATATCTAGGAACTGTTGAGTCACATTCATGTGCTCATCAGCGCCCCTGATAATTATGGCTAATAGAGCAGTATCTTTATTATCTGTACCCTCATCCAGTGCTAAGAAATATAACTTCAGAGTTTGTAATCTATTCATTAAATGTAACCCTACATCAGAACTCAGTTCCACTGTTCTCTTCAGCAACTGTGTGAGGTGACAGACTGATGCATTTAAAATGATCGACTATGTTGGGGCAAACATCTTCTGCAGCTAAAACTAAACAGTCTTTAACATTCTCCCCCATTGAGAATGGTTCCATTTTTTCCGTAATATATTTGGAAATGCGGTAGCTGACACGAATTAATTTTTTTGCTCTGACTTGCTTATTGTTTGATTCTATCTGTGTTTTGTCTTTTTAGGCTTTCCAGAAATTGCTTCCTCTCGTCCCCTATAATACATAAATTTTTATGCTGATCGTTGCATTCCTTAGTAAAAAATCATTTTTCGCAGCAAAACATTAGTTAATTTCGTAAATTTTTTCATACAGCTTATAAGTAAACAATACCTGAAACAATACTTTTCCCATACTTCTTTGCATGCTTCGTATTGAAGTGTCGCCTTATGTTAAATGTACAATAAAGGGAATTGTTTCACAACAGATCAAACAAAACTCATTTTCATCTTGTTGAATACAAAAATAATGTAGTTCCCAATCCTTATGAAAAGATGAAAAGAAAAGCTCTTCTTAGGCTGCGCCATACTTCTTACCGGTTAGGAAAGAGGGAACATACGCCTTTGACTGCTTCCATGCTCCTCAGAGGTGCGCTAAGCGTGTTGAGTTAGAGACAGTGGTAGAAGGAGGAATGGAGCGGAATGCTTCAGGTATTCAATGAGTACCAGTTCTCAAACCCTGGTTTATGATTATGACAAGTATAAATCAAAATTATACATTTCCTGTTAATGGATAAATAAACAAATATAAATTGAAGCACTGGATCTTATTGGTTCCACCGCTGTGGCGTAGTGGATGCGTTCGCTCCTCTCACGCAGTGGGTCCGGGTTCAAATCCTGGTCGGGACAAGTTACCTAGGTGGGGTTGTTTCAGATTGTTTCCTCACCTGTGAGAGAAATGTCGGGTAACTTTAGACCCTTGTGGTCCCCGGATATCATCTGGCCGTCATTATCATCTCAATCCCATCCTCGCTTCGTTTGGAATGAGTGTGTGTGAATGGTGTGTCTCGTCCTATGTGTTCGTGTTATCTCGAAGGTGGCCCGGCATTGGGCTGATCATTCCTCCGGGGAGGCCCTCCATGTCCTTGTCTGGTAAAAAAAGTAAGTCTGTGATCCAAAGATAATCCCTCTTCCGACAGGTTGCGGCCCTGTAAGGTCCGGGCGGCTAGGGTCGCTTAAATGTCCCTAAAAGGGAGAGGTGAAACTCACGTAAAGATAGATAGATAGATAGATCTGACTGATGAAAACATAAAAATGCGTACAACAATAAAAAATCTAGTTGGATTTGTTATGAATATTACTTATCTAGAAGAAATTGCGATAGTACAGGGAGGCCAATGAACTATGATCCGGCTGCACGCTGGTTTTCCGATTTACGATGGCTGGTGGCACGATCATAGAGTGGCGCTGACGGAACCATACCGGCACAACAATTTTCTTGACTTTATTTAAGGCTCTAATTACCAACGTTATGAAAGGAGGGATTGGAACTGGTCACCGTAGTTGTCCATACATGCTTGACACCTCTTTAATAAACCATACATCACTGGCCCTAGTTCACGTTGCGAAATGTTTTAATTCCTCCTGGGTTTGTGGGTTTGTCTTGTATAATTTGTGTTTTTATTTACCCCAGAGATACCTCTGGTTTGAAGTTTATTATACAGATAATGGATTTTTGCATGGTGCAAGCAACATGTCTCTTTAGTTATTATATTCAAATATCCGCCAAGGCATTTCCCGCTCGTGAGTCAGCAATTCTTGTGCGCGCCTTTATGATGCAATATTAGCAGGTGCAGAGCTAGAGCCTCTCGTGCCTAGCCTCGGCGTCGCTTCAGTTCAGTCTGCAACTAGTATCCACATGAAGTAGATGTGCGATAGCAATCTCCTATTCGCGCGCTTTTAAGACAAAGCAACAGTCGCATTTGCTCTTAAACCGCGAATCTATACACAAAACTTTAAGCAACAAGTTTTGTCGTGTTTGGTTAATTATTTGACAATAATTAACACAGTGTTCCAATTTTAAAGCTAGTAAGATCCGTCTTCTCAGCTCATTAATAGGTCGCTTGCATTGTGCAATCAGTGTCCACAGTAAAGTGCCTATATCATTGCGATTATTCTTAAGATTAATAATTTAACATTGAATCTACTAATTACAGCAAGAATTACAAGTGTTTTCATATATAACTCATCACTGATGTAAATTCAGTACATTTACAACCACGTGTCATCAGATTTCGCGCCAATTCAGTATATTGGTTATAACAGTGCACAAGTTATATGTTATTTATTATTTTATTCATTCAGTTCTCTTAATGCATATATTTCATTCACTTTTATTACATCCCGTGAATAAAGTTGACATAGTTCATTACATGTATAAGGTTTCACTCCAATTACATCCGTGGCTCTCTGACCAGTGACCTCGATAAGTCCATTTTGCTCTCACCTTTCTAGGGAGTGGTCCTCCAACTACCAGAATGTTTTTTACTCCTTTTATTCCTATATGTTTTGTTCCTATCGAATCAGACATAACCTTACATTTGCTCCTCTACGGATTTATATCGTTCTTACCCCAACACATGGCCTGGAAACTTTTCAACCGGGAATCATTCCGCAAATCGTATTTGGACTTAAGCTGACTGAGTGAACACGTACGAATCGTACATAAATACATGCTGCGCTATGTTAAACATATACTAATCCATAATTTTTACTAAATACAGAGCACAATAATAAATTGCTCCTAACAACAGAGTAAAGTCAGCGTGGAAACACGTTTCCACACGTCCAGTTGATAATCACCGTGCGGTTCATAGTTCATTGGGTCACTCTGTACAATAATTTATTGTTAATTCTGAAGTAATGAAGTAATATCTCTTATCACTGTAAAACATTAACGGATTCAAAATTAAAGTAATAATAAAAGTCCGTGTAAAAGAGATGAGTCAACATACAGTAAAACCTGAAGACCCCGTAGTTAATATAATACATCGTATTCTAGATTTCAGTGGAAATGTGAAGGCAGTAATTTTCGCACCTGCAGTCAAAATGAACTAATGTTTTAAATAGTTTTAGATTAAGAAGGAGTAATTGAACGTAATTAAAAGATATTACATCAATTACATTTTCTTAGCGGCCAAGTTCACTTCCCTATAGGCCTCCAATGGACAGTGTTACCAAGACAATGCTCCGGCTTGTAATAAATTATTATTATTGAATGTGGCTCTGATCCTGAAATACTATCACAGAATACAATTCACAGCTACCTGTCACTTGGATTACTGTGGGGAACGTGGGAGAAGAGAAGCCTCAGACGAGGTTCATCATCGTCTTACAAAGAATACTAATTGATAGGTCTTATGTCCTATGCCTATTCGATATTACGAATACAGCGTTAAAGTTATTAGTTAACCTTGGTGCAGTAATAATTTATTTACACCATGCTCGGTTTCGATTCCTACAGCTATAAATGAATAACGCTCGTGAAGGCCCGGTAAAGAGAGAAAACATTGGTTTTGGAAAATGGAGGTCAGGAATTATTACCTATGTAATAGTTCATATCTTCGATAACTGCAGCTAATTTAACATAATGAATTACGAGTGACAGGTGGGATCTTCTTGAAGAACTGAACGATGCGTCCTGTTTCCAAATACTGTACTATAATTATTGGAATGGTCTTATTATACGAACTAGACCAGGTCCATTTTGTAAAAAGCTCAAAACATTTGGTATAGTATCAATGGTGTTCGACTTTAAAGTCATAAATATTTTATCATAGGTAATCCCACGAGACTTACGAGTTTATCAATATATTTGCAAGAACAAATTTCGAGAAAATTTATCTGATGAAACTCGTAATCTCGAGTATTAAGGCTATTCCATGAATAAAATGTAAGAGATTTTGTAAATAATAATTTTCTTACTTTGTTTTTAATATTCTCTCAACTGTGAGATGACGGCACACTAAATGAATGGACAATCAAATATATTCGGCGAATCGATTGGAGTTACCAATACTATCAATAGTGCGCACCACAAAATAGAGAGCGTCGTCGAAGGTTGCTAACATAAGGACGAAATAAAACCACACAGACTGTCTTGTACCGAATCGAAAATGTGTTTTTATTCAATGGACATTTATTATATTATTTCAATTTCTAAACAAGTTTTCATTCCGTTCACTCACAGCATGTAACGTATTAATCACTGCACGTTGATATCTTAAGTTTCCAGTAACGAGCTTACGTTTTATCAGATAAAATTGCATCTTTGCGACCCTAGGAAGCATATTATAAGATAAACGGTTATGATAGGTTTACATTCGAGGAATAGGTAAACGTTATTGGTCAATGTCAAACATGGGGCGTATGAATGGAGTAATACAATAGCTAGTATTAATGTATACTATCCTTATGAAAATTCATTACTAAATAGCAAATCAACGAAGTTATAAGTACGCAGTAGGCCTAGGTCTAAATTAAAGTTGTTGAAATTGACGGCCGTATGTATCATGATATAGCCTAGATACATAGATGTATGTAATCAAATATCACACTGGCATATACACGAACAGAATTGTATTCGCGTGATACAGCCCTTTTACGGTATGTGTATGACTAGCGCCAAAATTGCCACTAGCCGAACGGGAATAAAAACGAGGTTATGTTCAACTCAGAACGAGGCGCTCTGTGTACTGGTTGCCTTCGATTGCTCACATGTGAGAATAATATAAATTGTTATTTTATTTAAATGTGCAGACTACTAGAGAGATTACGTTAATACAAATAATGAAGAGTACCGGTACCCATTTATTCATATAAACATTACATATTATTGATGCTGAGAGTCAAGCATGAAGAGCGAGAAACGAGCGACCATGGAAGAATAAACATAAACTACCCCATGGGAATAGCGTCTTACTCCGGTTTCGAAACGGTTGAGAAAAAAGGAAAATGGTACACGCCTGCACTAGTGTAATTCGAAAATCTTTGTGACAGTAATTGTGCCCGTCTCTTTATTACCTGGAATAATCACCACAACGACGAAACATTTTCAACTCTGCTACGCTGAGCCTTTCTCCAGAGGAACTGAAAGGTGGCTCTAAGGGAGACCAGGAAGAGAGATACATATTTAACGAAGCGCATGGAAGCAAGTTTCAATGCGCTTCGCATAAGATATATTTTCTATGAAATCAGAAAACATAAAATGGAACCAAAATTCAAGGGCTTATTTCAGAAATTTAATTAGGCAGAAGGCCAATATAACATACAGTTTTATGACATAAATTCCTCTTTAAATTTTAGAGAACAAACCCTTTTAAGTCTACATGAAGAACACACGGTCCATGTCTATTGCACGAATAAGAGTGAGAGCGAGTCACCATATTTCTCAAGCTTTTATAGTTGAATCTTCTTTGTTACGTATTCTGACTGTTTCGCAACACAATATGATAGCAAGCTAGAATTCAAAGGTCTACATATGCCTCTGACGCAATAAGCCTATATGACATAACAGAGCCGGAAACCATTTTTAAGTTCAGGGCTGTACAAGATATGCTCCATTTATTATAAGAGGGATGAACAAGATCTTCAACATAAAAATTTCTTCCCCAAATTTAATATTAATAAAATCCCGTGTGCCAATTGTGATCCAAAACAATAGAGAAATAAAATATTGGCATATAATGAAGAGTCATAATGTTTTGTAAATTTAATCAGGTTACAATTAGATGAATGCAATGGATTTACAGGGTGATATGCCATTGGATCGCACATAAATATTATTTTATTTGGCCCTTTACGAATATGAATAAATTCTAAAGCTCCCCATTCCAATAACGTTAAAATATGTGGATAAGCATGTTGTTTCAGCTGAATCAATCACCAGCATTGTGGTCATTCAGTTCGTCGTAAACTGTACAGGATGTCTGTTGTGCGTTGGATTGGAAATGGTGAACCTCAGTCATGACAGACCTCACTCCATTTGGTTTGTTCTATGGATGTATGTTCAACAATATGTTTTTCAGACATGACCTGATTACTCTTGCTATTCAGCATATCCCACTAGGAACACTTTTGAAATAAAGTAATAATATCAGGATTGAGTGAGAGACTATATTTAAGAAATTGTAAGATTAATAGAACATCTTCGACAGTATCCAGAAGAGTTTTTATAAGAACACTTATTTCAAGGATCTTAATTTTGTGTTCAAAGGAGTGTAATTTATGAATAAATAACTAATAAAATAAACAAACACATACATATTATATTTTTTGACAAAATTTGATTTTATGTAAAAAATAATTATTGCAAGTTAGTAGTGTGGTTTTGCCGATGACGTCATTGGCAGGACCATTGGCGGGACGATGACGTCATCAATGATGGCGGCGCTTCACGTGATCCTGACGCCATAGGTGGGCGTGGCTTATGATTCACGGAAGCAGATTGGCTGGAATGGGTAACGTGACAAGAGGGTCCGGATGGACCGCATTCTGATTGGCTGGATTGACAGGAGGGTCCGCTGGGGAAGTGATGACGTCTGGGCTATGACGTCACGACCTACGTCAGTGGCGGGTCCACTTCCCTTTCATGACGTCACGACCTACGTCATTGGTGGGCGTGGCTATGACACCACGTCATTCAAATAGGCGTCGTTTCCAGTTCCTATTGCAAAGGTGGACCCAAGCGTGAAATTCGAAATCAAAATGGTGGTAAATTTGAAAATTGTATATTGGGAATTCAAAATGGTGTCATTTCCGTTTCCTATTGCAAATGGTGGATCAAGCGCGAAATACAAAATCAAAATGTCGGTAAATTTGCAAACTGTGTATTACAAAATCAATATGTAGTGTTTCCGGTTCATATTGCAAATGGTGGACGAAGCGATCAGTTTATAATTGTATATTGGAAGATGGCGGTAATTTTGAAAATTCAAAATGGCGGACCAAGCGCACGATTGAAAATGATGGTAGGTGGGAATTTTGAAAATGTTTATTTTAAAATGGCGAAATTTTGGAGGAAATTCAAGTTGTCGACTAGCGTAAGATTTTATAATTTGGGAATCCGATTTCACATTGTATAAGACTTCCATTTAGATGTTATGTTACAGGAGTAAACTGTTTGCATCATATCCGTAACAGGAAGCGTTCAAGGTCAAACGTCCGCATATTTCGCTCGCTCGCGTGTGGAGTTACATCCTGTGTGTTGTATCCAAAACTTTGTTTTGCATGACATTACAACGCACTTACGTGGTCACATGGTTCAATATGTCGAATGGCGCCCAATTTAAAAATTAAAAATGTTGGAAGGTGTGGGAAATTTAAAAATCACAAATGGTAGATGGAAGGTGATTTGAAAATTCAAGATGGTTGAATGCGTACGATATTACAATTAAAAATGGCGTAAGGTGATAAATTTAAAATTTGTATATTGGTAGAAGGTGGGATGATTACATCATTGGTGGGATGATTACATCATTGGTGGGATGCTTCTTCATATGTCAATATGGCGGATTGCTACAACCTATCTCAATGGTGGATTGTGTTGAATAACATGTGGATTGCTTACGTCATAATTCAATATGCGGATTGGCATAACCTACCTCAATGATGGAATGGGAGTGGCAGGTGGGATGATTACGTCATTGGTGGCGCTGTTGGTGGCGCGGCTATGACGTAACGACCTACGTTATAGGTGGGATGCTGACGTCATAATTCAATATGCATTGCTGTAACCTACCTCAATGGTGGGATGGAGGGGAAAGTGGGATTATTACGTCATCAGAGTGGATGGGAAGGCTTACGTCACGGAGGGGAAGGTGGGTTGGCTGACGTCACTACCTACGTCATTGGTGGGCGTTGCTATGACACCACGTGATTCGATATGGCGGAAAGCGCCCAATTTCAAAATTACAAGTAGTGAAGGTGTGGGAAATTTAAAATTATATTTCGACTTCGGGGTGGACTACTTTTATCTGGGGGTATGGCTAACTTCATAACGTTTGTACAGTTCAAATTTTTATTACAGATGTCAGAAAAACAGAATGGTGGCTAGCGCAAGATTTAAATTTGTTCATTATGAATTTGTTCGTAAGAACAAAAGACTTCTGGCGGGAGATTTGAAATTGCTAACATGTTAATATTCTTACGAGATAGTTCTTCACATTTTGAAAATTTATTCAGCGAGATGTTTGAGACCGGATGTACATCTCACATGACACAATGGCAACAGTTTTTTTTTTCGAGTCGTAACTTCAATCAAAAGTTCAATTTTACAATGTTGTACTCTATTCAATGCAAGAAATGAAATGTCTGCGGCTAATGCTCAATCAGCAAATTCTTTATTTATGACGTCATCACTACATACTTTTCCCAACTGGCATTAGTAGACGTGATCGTAATTGTTTCAAGGTTACACGTCTTATATTACAGCTGAGTTATAAATTCTTTATTTATGACGTCACAACCTACTTAATGGTCACATGGTTTAAGATGGCTGACCACGTGAACGATATGAAATTGCAAAATGGTGGATGGCGGGAGATTTGAAATGTATATTTCGATGTAATGCGAAATCCTAATTATAGATTTCAGAAAAAAACAAAATGGCATCTGGCGCTAGATTTGTAAATGATATATTTAGAATTGATGCGTACGTTTTATTATAGATGTCAGAAAAACTAAATGGCGTCTAATGCAAGATGTGAATTAGTGAACAAAAGACATTATGGTGGATTTTAAATAGCTAATACGGTAATATTCGTACGAGAGAGTTCTATACATTTAAAATTTATTCTGTGAGAGGTTTGAGGCCGGATGTACTTCTCATATTATCGATCAACTCTGTACACGTTCTAGCCGGAAGTTAAGTAGGACACAAGTGTCAAATTACAGAACAAGCCTGTGCATGTCTCGTCAGCGAGGCTAACTCATAGCGTTACGATACATCTTCATCATAATTTTTTAAACTTCCTCTAACCTCAATGGTGGAGTAATTTTATCCCGTGGTGAGGCTAACACTATTTTAGCGATAAAGTCGCGGCATGATGCAAGGGTCACATGATACAATATGAAGAACCAAGCGCGCGATTCAAATTTGTAAACTCAAAATCAAGATGGTAACATTGCGCACGATTTTAAAAATGGTATATTATAATTTCAAGGTGGTCTGTGTTAGGGCTTGTTCCGTGAATATTTCACTTATACCTCCGTTCGTATATATTTTCATTGTATAATCCACATGTGCTTCTCCTTTGCTAATTACTGTTAAATCCACTGGATGAAGCCAGGTTTGTAATGTCATCGTCAGATCAAGTGATTCGTTTAACATTTCTCCTTGTTTTACTGCTATGTATAATATGACTGCTTCCTCTATCTTAATGATAATTGTACTTATTCCTGTCATCATGCACATTGCTTCATTTGACATAGTTCGGAAAGTTCTGGCAATTAGTATATTCATAAGTCTTTACACCCTCTTGTACATTGTCCGATTGTACTATCTTGTCGAAGCATTTATTCAAACTGGAGCACCATACCCATATTGATTGTCATTCATACGTCCATTTGAAAATACGTGGTATGATATCCTGTTAACTAGTAGTTGTTCGATAACTTTTCCTACGATATTTAGCAAGCTTATTGATCGAATTTTGAGACTTCGATGCTGCTTTCATTTCCTGGTTTTAATATTGGGAATATTTTTGCTTTTTCCGTAGCTTTAGGGAATTTTCCATTCGTTAAGTATCCGTTGTACATCGGTCTTACAGATTTTGGTAAGATTTCCAAAGCGCATAGTAGTATCTTGCTTGTTATGCCGTCTTCTCCAAGAGCTTTTGTGTGCTCATTATGTTCTAAAACATTCATAATTTTTGAATGTGTAAATATCTTATCTCCGGTGTTTATTGGTATCTTTGTTTCTTCTCTTAATCTTTTTTGATACTGACTATCTTCTTCTTTATTATCTGCCGGTGTGAAGTAGTTCAAAAGGTGCGTCATTGTATCTTCTATACTAGTTTACTCGTTCCAACGATAGGGTCGTTAACACTATACTTTTCCTTACTTTGTCAGATGTCAGTTTGTATATTTCATTCCATGGATTGCTTGATGTGGTTATGTTACAATATTCTCTCCATTAGTTAAATTTCTGTCTTCGTATTGTTTCTTCGTAATTCCTTTTCGCTTCAAAGTATTGTTCTTTATGCATTTCTCGCACTAAATCATTATCTTTGTATTCTGGTACCTTCTCCTTAGTGTACCAAAGTCAAATATTTTTTATCTAATTTACATCATCATGTAGGAATTAGTTTCTTAGTTTTCCACTATTTTCCATCAATTTGTTCTTGTTATCATACCATCTACCTAATTAACATCACACTATAGGTTTATTACCAAAGGAGGTAATCTGTACATACATTTTTTCTATAAAACATCACAAGCTTCGTGGTTAAAATAATATGCTTATTGTTTTTCTAATTTCTATAACAGGATACTACACCAAACCTCACAATGCCATTGAACTCGACCTGTTCAGCATTCCAGTCTTAGACCCATATTTTATAAGCACATGACACAAGTAACGATTTTTACGAGATCTTTATCGTAATTTACAGAGCCCCTTAGCGTATATACCAGTTGTAATAATAGTTATTGGTAATATTGTTTTAAATTCAAAGTCCTTGCATGCGTTAATCTTCACTTTAATACTATTTCATTTTACTTCTTCGGTTATGTTCGCTCTATAAATTCCATTTCTACTTCAGTTCTACTTATGAAGCTTCTTTGACCAAGGCAATTATTCACTTCGTGTCATTATAACATCTACTAAGTAACCTTAGGAAAAGGATTATTTAAATGTATTTCTGATATCTAAATTTCCTTCTTTACCCATGACTAGGTTTCAACTTGTCATCTGCAAGCTGGATAATTTTTTTTTAGAAACTCGATGATCACAGATCTAGCATCCAAGCTGAGGGATGAAACAATTATCATTATTATTACTATTGCTTTTATTATTACATTCGGGCCTTATAGACTTAAAATGACATGTCCTACTACACATCAACTGCTTATTTTTCACTATTTCATTTCGGTATCAGGTGGCAATATTATAGTCTAAGTTTTAAACACAACTGTTTTCCAAATGCGAGCTACCATTTCTTTATACGAGGGTCATTTCGAAAGTTCTGCACATTTTAAGATAGAATGGATGAAAATAATGTATTTTGAAAAATACTTTTACAGGCCTTCAATATAACTTTCATTCCAGCTTATGACAGCTACCCAACGCTTTGGCAAATTTTGTATTCCGGATAGAGCACCTTCATTGTTGAGCTGTCTGATTACTCAGGTCACCTCACTGGAAGCTTCTTCAGTTGTATCATAACGTTTTCAACGGAGTGGTTCCTTCAATTTGGGAAACAAATCGAAGTCTGATGGCTTCAAATTAGAACTGTATGGTGGGTTTAATCTAGAAACAAGTATGATCAAGTCTACCGATGCATATTGGGGCAAGTCTGTAGTGATGACGTCATAAATAAAGAAATCGATTATTGAGCATTAGCCGCTGGTATTTCATTCCTTGCATTGAATAGAGTACAACATTGTAAAATTAACCTTTTGTTGAAGATACGTTTTAAAAAAATACAGTTGTCATTGTGTCATATGAGACGTACATCCGGTCTCCATCCTCTCGATGAATAAATTTTAAAAATGGAAAGAACTTTCTCGTAAGAATATTAACATGTTAGCAATTTCAAATCTTCCACCAGAAGTCTTTTGTTCTTACGAACAAATTCACAATAAACAAATTTAAATCTTACGCTAGACACCATTTTGTTTTTCTGACATCTGTAATAAAAATTTGAACTGTACAAACGTTATGAAGTTAGCCATGCCCCTGGATAAAAGTAGTTCACCCCGAATCGAAATATAATTTTAAATTTCCCACACCTTCCCCATTTGTAATTTTAAAATTGGGTGCCATCCGCCATAAAGATTCACGTGGTGTCATAGCCACGCCCACCAATGACGCAACTAGTGACGTCATCCAAACCACCTTCCCCTCCGTGACGTAAGCCTTCCCCTCCACTCTAATGACGTAATCATCCCACCTTCCCCTCCACCCCACCATTGAGGTAGGTTAAAGCAATCCATATTGAATTATGACGTCAGCATCCCACCTATGACGTAGGTCGTGACGTGATAGCCGCGCCACCAACAGCGCCACCAATGACATAATCATCCCACCTTCCCCTCCCATTCCACCATTGAGGTAGGTTATGCCAATCCGCCATATTGAATTATGACGTAAGCAATCCACATGTTACATGACCCAATCCTCCATTGAGGTAGGTTATAGCAATCCGCCATATTGACTTATGATGTAAGCTTCCCACCAATGATGTAATCATCCCACCTTCTACCAATATACATTTTAAATTTATCACCTTACGCCATTTGTAATTGTAATATCGTACGCATTCAACCATCTTGAATTTTCAAATCACCTACCATCCACCATTTGTAATTTTTAAATTTCCCACACCTTCTAACATTTTTAATTTTTAAATTGGGTGCCATTCGACATATTGAACCATGTGACCACGTAAGTGTGTTGCAATTTCATGCAAAACAAAGTGTTGGATATAACACACCGGATGTAACTCCACACGCGATTGTGCGAAATATGCTGACGCTTGACCTTGAACGCTTCCTGGTACGGATATGATGCAAACAGTTTACTCCTGTAACATAACATCTAAATGGATGTCTTACACAATGTGAAATCGGGTTTAGAAATTATAAAATCTTACGCTAGCCGACAACTTGAATTTCCTCCACAATTTCGCCATTTTAAAATAAACATTTTCCAAATTTCCACCTACCATCATTTTCAATCGTGCGTTAGGTCCGCTATTTTGAATTTACAAAATTACCGCCTTCTACCAATATACAATTATAAACTGAACCACCATTTGAAATTGGAACCAGAAACACAACCATTTTGATTTTGTAATATACAGTTTGCAAATTTACCGCCACTTTGATTTTGAATTTCGCGCTTGGTCCACCATTTGCAATAGGAAACGGAAACGACACCATTTTGAATTCCCAATATATAATTTTCAAACTTTCCGCCATTATGATTTTGAATTTCGCGCTTAGTCCGTCATTTGCAATATTGCAAAGTCCAATTGGAACTGGAAACGACGCCATTTATATTTCCAATATACATTTTTCAAATTTACAACCATTTTGATTTCGAATTTCGTGCTTGGTCCGCCTTTGCAATAGGAACTGGAAACGACTCCATTTTGAATGACGTGGTGTCATAGCCACGCCCACCAATGACGTAGGTCGTGACGTCATGAAGGGGAAGTGGTCCCGCCACTGATGTAGGTCGTGACGTCATAGCCCAGACGTCATCACTTCTCCGGAT
This sequence comes from Ectobius pallidus, assembly GCA_964059195.1. Lineage (NCBI taxonomy): Eukaryota > Metazoa > Arthropoda > Insecta > Blattodea > Ectobiidae > Ectobius > Ectobius pallidus. The sequence continues at coordinate 63,766,734 of CAXKWD010000001.1, forward strand.
CCTCTCTCCTTCGCTTACGTCATCACTTCCCCTGCGGACCCTCCAGTCAATCCAGGAAATCAGAATGGGGTCCCTCCGGACCCTTTTGTCACGTGACCCAATCCAGCCAATCAGCTTCCGTAACGTCATAAACCACGCCCACCTGTGAAGTCAGAATCACGTGACCGGAAACGTCGCCACCTTTGATGATGTCATCGTCCCGCCAATGGTCCCGCTAATGACGTCATCGACAAAACAACACTACTCAAGTAGTATACAAATACTGTAATTTTTTTCAGAGGGTTACTTTTAATAGTTTATTGACTTTTGTACCAATTTACGCAGGTTTTACTGCAAGGATAGAATTTTTAAATTTATCTTAGCACTTCTTACTAACGAATGATTGGCAGGCTAAATAAATTCAGGTAATCTGATGTAACAAAGTGCCAGAATGCTTTGGTTGAATCAATACAATTGCAATTATGATACGCAGAAAATATATATTTTTGTCAGATTAAAATCGTCCAGCATCAGCAGAACTACAGATTTGTAATGTCTTGAGAATCGCACTCACATAAAAATAAAATGAAAAATAAAAAAATCAATCCCAAACTGGCCGGCTTCGGGGTTTGAACCAAGAACCTTCAGAATACGAATCCATGACGTTACCATATCCGCAATCTGGTCTAGTTTGATAACCATATGTGAAGGAATTTGTCAACTTGAAATTCTTAAAATATGTCAACATTTCACAAAATTCAGTAGCAAAGAACTCCGCTAGTTATTTTACAGCAATATACCTTCTGTAAATAACAGTAGGTCATGTAGTACTCAATTTAAACTTGATCAACTGACTGCATTGGTGTCAAAGCTCTCATGATTAGAAATGTAGTATTGTAGTATGGCCATGATTTTATTAAAAATGTGAACTTTATTTAGTCATTACTCTGGTTACCGGTCAAACAATTTGGTCCAAAATAAACTGGCTTCTTGCCATGGACATTATAAATTCGTATACCAAGTTTTATGAAAATCCGATAAAGCGTATTTGAGTTATCGTGCCTTTGTGATATATTACCATAAAAAGGCACTAAATTGGGCATTATTCCGGTACCGGGTAACCGATTTGATCCAGTATCAATAGACGTCTTTCCATGGACATTATAAATGAGTATAACAATTTCATGAAAATCCGATAAAGCATATTTGAGTTATCGCGTCTTTAACATAGACACTAAATTGGGTTTTACTCCGGTACCGGTCAACCGAGTTTGTCTAATATCAAAAGGCTTCTTCCCATGAACATTATAAATGCGTGTACCAAGTTTCATTCAAATCCGATAAAGCGTATTTGAGTTATCGTGCGTACAGACACACAGACAAACGCATGGACGGACAGACGTTTTTTCCTCTCCCACACAATCTCATAAAGTACCATACTGACACTTAATAAATTCGAAATACAGCTGCAGTTGAAATTATTGAACTTCCTGCAGCTAGAAGTTGACCAACATGATAAAAGTAATAATGTAATGTAATGTAATGTAAGTGTTTATTACAGTAATTAACTTTTTACGAATTCCAATGCAAAAAATCGCATGAGCCAGCATGGACCGTACATGCTTTCGCAAAAACACACACAAAAAAAGAACAAATAACATAAATACAAAATATCACAAACAAACTAAATTGATTCCTCACCCTCCACCCCCGTTTGTCGATTTTTCATACCTGAGCTGTATCGCCTTCATTAAAAACTTCCCAATGCCTTCCTCAACGTTTTTCCCCGTCAGTAACTCCAAACATTTTCGTTGCTCCTTATTTGATTCTATAAAAGATAATGGTAAATATTTTTCCCTCCAATTTTCTAAACATTCACAATTCACCAAAATATGAAACCATGATTCTTCCCCCTTACATAATGGACAAACTCTCATTCCGTTTTCATCTGTGATCTTAATCATTCTCCACGCACCGAGTCTAATCCAAGCGAGCCCCAGTTTACTGACTTTAGATCCTTTTCCTATGTATTGCTTCTTCCCCCTCTCTAATTTTAACCGCGATTGTAATTCAAGTGAAACCATAGTCTGACATTGCGCATTTGTCTGTTGTCTATCAATAGCCTTCAAACGGTTCTTAACCTTCCTCCACCACACTTCTCCTATTTCCCTGCCCATCCATCCAATCGTATCCCATCCCAATTGTTTCTAATCCCTTTCTTAATTTGGAAGCCCACGTATTTCCTCCTATTCTTAGCTGTTCTTGATAACATATTGCTCTAATTGGACACTGATCCCCCAGCATAAGTTGTAACCAATATTTACCGCCCTAATTTTACACTCTATATCTCACTATGCGCTCCAAACTCTCTCATAATGCCACATTTTGCAGTGCCCCTCCCTATCCCCCAAAATCCCTTTCAGAAAACGCGTCCTGACCTGATCTAGATTCCCTGTTTCTTCCCAATCCCATATCTCAGCCCCATAAGTCGTCGTAGATCTCACTTAGGCCTATTCACTGAGAAACATTTGTTGTAAGAATAGTCCCGAAAGAATATATGCTGGATATTTCAGTTATAACAGTTTTAACACTATTTGATCGATAGGGGAATCAGTGCAACATTTTTGGAACTAACATATTGTAATCCGAGATGCACATTTTGTATTCCAATCCCAAATCCAATTCCAATCTTTATTGCCATTGATCTACATTAATACATAGAAATAAGCATAGTCAGTGTTATAATAAAACTTAAAATATATTTACATTTAGATAAGATCCTATTTACATTTAAATATAAAAGTGTTATAATCTACTATTATACAATTCAACGGCACTAAATAGCGTGCTCACTCGCTCGCCCACTTCGTGAAACATCGGCTATACTCGGTGATGTTTGTCTCCTGCAGTCTAAACTTTCACAAAGAGTTCAAAATTAGGAAAACTGTTTCTTTATTATAGAAAACCTAAGTGCAATGAACACAATGAACAAATATTTTAATTTTATTTTTACTTACAATTTTCATAGCACTGAACCACAAACATTTTTAACCCTTTATCTGGCAGACGAAATGAAAATTTATGCCCATTGGATAGGCAATGTTGCTCTCAGGAAACATTGTATATCACAAGTCTAATGGTTATAACCCAGCAATTATACTTCCTAATTGGCAATGGTGCCTACAGGCAACAGCTACAATATCCCAGGTAACATCTATGAACAATTTAGTTCATTCCAACAGTTAGATCGCCGTTGGAAGTGTTTTTTGTGGTCCGATTGCAAAAGAGGCTTGCCAGGTTCAGGGAGGTATTCATAGGTGTTGCCTGAGAGCAACACTGCCATATAACGGGTTAATATACTGCCAGTGTAAATTTCTTAAAAATCCTGGAGTGAATTAATAATGGCGGGCGAAGCCGCGGGCAGTATCGCGGACAATAAAAATCCGAACAAAATAACTCCTTCCCTTGAACAATTATATAATTTCTGAAAATTACACTGAATTTATCAAATCAAATTAACATCATATTCATCTGTCAACAAACAGTTGAGAAACAATACGTATTATCAGTGTTAACAGGTCGCTTTGGAACTGCATAATCGAATCTGAGATCGTTTTCCCAGGCGGCGCATTCATATCGTGGAATGTACTCTAAAGCAGGAATTTTAGCTGTTTCATTAATTATTAATGGCATAGTTTATGAATGATTCGCGTGTATTCAATATAATGTTTTAATAATTATTATACTATTATTTTTTAATTTTTCAATTCATCATCGTGGGCGAAGCCGCAGGCACCTGCTAGTAATATACATTACATGCCAAATATAGTTAACAGCATTTAAAACTCTATATCCATTTAATTGTCAAGAAACTCTTGTATGGAGTAAAAATGATGCTTAATGAGCCAGGTACTGACAGTTAATTTGAAATTCTTAAAAGTAGTTAATTTTGCTGTGTTAGGTGGCCTATTAAACATTTTGACACAGTTGATTTTAAAAGAATTACCAGTTTTGGCTAACCTATGATGAGGTATCTTGATATTACTTTTCCCTCTAGTATTGTACATATGAAAGTCTTTTCTGCAGCTAAATTCTGTAATATGTGATTTAGTACATGTTTGAATGCGATAGATATAAAGATTAATCACCGTCATTAATTTAAGTTTGATAAAAAGGGGTTTACAATGTTCAAGATACCTACTTCTAGTTATCGTTCTTACAATTTTTTTCTGGATTATTAATTATTGTGATTACAGCCGTAATAGTTATGACATCGACAGCTTTCACGATGCCTCCACTCCCCGCTACTCTGTCGCCATACAGATTTAGTAGATAAAACTCACCTCTTCCACTCTTCCATTCAAGTTTCACTGTTTAATATAGGCCTAAGGATTAAAAAAATATCCAATTTTTGTTCAATCATGCTATAAATCGCTTATTACATATGATGTAACCGTATCGTAATGATATCCATTGCGATATTGATTTTCATTATAATAAAGGTGTGATATCGATCAATATCATAGAACGATCAGTTATTTCGTGTGTTTTAACCTGCTTTGTTTAACAATAAAGCACGAAGAGAAGCCATGCGGTTTGCATGCCTTGTAGCCTGGCATCTATAGGAATAGACGAAAACTACTAAGAGCTATTATCCTCGAGTAGTTTGCTTCATCAATTATGAGGTATTCTAAAAACCCAAAACTTACAATTTTAAATATGTTCGAACAGAAACAGTCGTATGCAACTCGCAAACTGTAAATTGTTCGCTATGCAAATGTCACATCCGAGAATAGCATTTTAATAACTTACTAACCTATATGATTTCATCTATTAGCTCGCGTTATAGCAATTATTGACTAATGGTTAAAAAGAAACCGAAAGGCGCAGCTAAAATTAAAGGCTGAATTATAGATAATTACAGAAATAAAACATTTAATAAGGTATGTTACTTATTACTTTAGGTTTAGTAATTTTTATAATTAAAAAGAAATGTTATTCGTTGATCTTTAAGTTCCATTCTAACTTAATGCAAACAGTTCCGCTTTTTAATAGAGTCTTCAAGGAGCTAAGTCTTACTGCTAGCACAAAAAATAGCCTATTTCATCTCCATATAAAAGTACTAAATAACAAACAGCAGAATCTCAAGGACATTACAGGTTCCAAGGATATAAAGACAGGATATGATATATTAACACTCCAGCGGGCAGGACTTGTCGAGACAACTAAATATCCATTATAACCAGGGCCCGGATTCTAATGACATGTCACCTTTTTATTGATGCTGCATAGACATTGGCAACTTGTGGATAAATCCTATTCATGGCCTCTAGATTATAGAAATGCATTTTTATTAGGTCATTTCTTTGTCATTTTCTACTATTTTGTATTTTTAGGGCATTTATTTCAATTTTGGGTCATTATTTTGTAATTTTTGTGTCATTTGTTTCCTTATTTTGTCATTTTCATGTGTTTACATTGAGTGTATTAACTTTTTTTCGTCGCTAGCGGTGCTGTCTTTGAAGTGTTGTTTGTTAAATGCAAGGAGGAAAAATTCGGCGTTAAAGTGTCGACATGTCAGTCGGAAATGAGAATCAAAGAAACGCAAAAATTTTGTAATGTTATTAGATTGACTCGGCACCAGAATCTGCCAGCTGCTTGAATTTGAGAGTGCAAACTACTGTTTACCCTCAATAAACAACAATATAATCCGGCTGACCACAAAAGGATGTGCCGAATTTTGACTCACCAGCGTCTCAGTGCCAGTATAAATTTCCGTGAGAAAAGAACATTCACAACATTACAGTTATTTACAGTTTTTATAATTATGTACAAACTAGTCTATAACTTTAATTTTTTATAAATAAAATGTTTTTAGGTCATATTTTATAATTCTTAAGTCATTTTTCAAACAATATAGGTCATCAGAATCCGGGCCCTGAATATGATTAACATTAAATGAATACCTTTATGTGAAGCAAGAATCTAAGATTACTACTTTTTGAAAACATGTCAAGGGTATAAATGTAAAAATGGTTTTACAAGACTGGAGGCCTCCTATTATTGTATATTTCCACCCGGTAGTCAAACCGGGGTCTAGCCAGTGTAAACCCACACGCAAAGCTTTTAACTGCTGTTTCTCGTGACTATCACTGCTTACTGCCAGTAGCGCAATCACTACTTTGAAGGTTTCAGTTAATGGCTTGCAACTATATGACCTTATTTCCTCTACTAATTTTATGATTCCACCATCAAGTTCGGGGTAAGCATCACAAAATAGGACATTAGGAAATCCTTCGTGACATAGTCTTTTATTTTCATGTTTATGGCTTACTTGTTAAAAGTAGCGTGTAACATCGAAAGGTCTTTGTTCCAAAACACGGGAGCATATGACAGAATAGGCGCAATCATTCAGAATTTATGGTAACAAAAACACACACTGCAAGAAGTTTGGATGCACTTAAATTTATACTGTTATTTACGCTCCCAATTCTTCAGTGCTCGCGATTAATTTGAGAATATTACTCTGAGAGTAAAATCGTATTAAAAAGTGTTACCTTATGTAAACATTATGTTAAAATATTCTCACTTTACATTACATGCTATGTATTGATAGGATGTAGTCCATTGGAAGACAGTTTAGTCCAGTGATGACGTTTGTGAAGGAAGTGCAGGACAAGTCACTGTGTGTGACGTCAGGCCAGAGCAGTTCCCTGGCGCTACACTAACGCCTCTCTCTTTCCCCTATTCAATGTTGCCTACATTTCACAAACTCCTCGCAGAAGTCTTACCGCATAATAGAAGGGCAGGCTGCAATGACGTCACAGGACAACCTTCTGTCCTCCCCTGATGTAGTCAATAGTTAAAAATTATGCATTTAGGAAACGAATTCAATATAACAATGACTAAAATTAAGGAATAACTTAAAAATAATATAGAATAAAAGTTTGCAGATTTAAATATGCTGATCCTTAGTTTATTCTTTGCAGGTCTTTTTACTTTTCGGAAGAATATGGTAAACGTTTCAAGGGCCGAGGATGACGTAAGTGAATGCATGTAAGGTGAAGTTAGAATATTTAAACTTCTTAATCGTGTAAAATAACACTTTCAGAGGGTATAAGGCTTTAACTGAAATATAATTTAATATTACCTAGCCTCTACGGATGTGAAATTCTTTAATAACAGGAAAATTAGTCTCAAATGCATTGCGATATCACGTTAATGGTGCTAGGTAATATATAGTTTTGTAAAATAGCCTAAACTGGTATGTAGTGATCTTATAGGTTTATTACTTATAACTAGACCAAGGATTTATATGCAACAGCTAAGATATGCATGCTACCATGCACTAAAATTATGCAATATGCTCTTAAATATGCACTCAATATTTAAAAATAATCTTGCTATAAAGACTTCCAGAAATTCATGTAAATTTTAAGTATAATTTCAAAAAGTTTTTACTATAATCATAATTAATACCAAATTACTTTCAGCTGTTCTCTGTAATTTAAACGGAAGGTACAGTAAGTTTTTCCAGGTATCCTGTTGTGAAGGAATGTTTTATTCTAGCTTATACACGCCTGTATGCTGAAAATGAAAGGATGTAATTGAAGTAAACTTAAAAAGAGGACCCTTGTAAATTCTCCAGTACTTAACCCTTTCCCCCGCATCTTCAACTACCGATAAGGAATAAAGGAGAGGTAGCCACCTGGTCTCTTAAGTTTTCAATATCCTTACACAGGAACGAATGGTATATTGCTAGAAATGCACACGAAGTTCTCCTATCCGTACCATAACAACAATAAAAAATAAACTAACTCTAGGGCGCTACATCCTTCGAGGATTAGGCAGATGGCTGGTGGCAGAATTTGGGGCACGTGGTCAGCATGCCGACTCCCAATGCCGTTATTGATGGCTACTGAATCGGAGCAGCCACTTCTTTATCAAAAATCTTCTCAGTTTGTGTCACGAGGCTGCGTCCCGTTCCAGACCTCCTTACTTCAGAAAAATCAGAAGAGGTACCGGGCATTGAATCCAGATCTGTGAACCCGTAGTCACCAAAGCTAACCACTGGTTCATGCAGGCTACTATAGGTAGAGGAAATATTATGTTCTCCCTTGAAATAGTCTTCGCATTGCTATGTTTATTGTTTTATTGCAATAATATTCCTACGTTAATTTCCTATAAGTTATATTGTTTCTTTTTACACCATAGTTAACTCACTGGTTCGGTGCAAAATTTTACATAAAAGAAATGTGGCATATCAAATCTCATTTTGAAAGTATTTGGATACTAACAAAATTGCTTAACATAATATTTTTGGAACAACAAATTGCAGCAGTGAGTTTCATAACTCTGAACGATGGGAATGTTTTTACTGAAATAAGCATGCATTATCCTAGTCTTGTACTGAAGAAATAATAATCAATGTTCGAAACACGCATGGAACTCCATGGAAAAAATGCGAACGAACTATATTACCGGCAACTTAAAATTCATCCTTTAATTTCTTGCTTGATTATGTGGCAGCAAGAATTTTATGATAAAATGAAAAGTGAACCGTATTTTTGCATGAAAGCTTCACTAAAACTAATGAGGTATAGAATATAGTACGGAATAGCAAGACCAGAATCTTAATAAGTTATTTTTAAACAAATATTAGATCTTATAATTTTCTCATTTCATGTAACTGGATAGCTATGCATTTAGAGTATGTACGAACTTTTTTCTCTTCCCATTTCATGGTTCTTACAAGCCCATGCCCGAAAGGGAGGATCAAATCTATAGATCGCACTAATGATATGTGACTTTGAGGTATCCTATGGTGAGGTATCAACATAATCTAGGGTCTAATCGAATATGAACTTAAGAGATACAATAGCCAACAGCCAGGAAACATACTGGAAACGTGATGAGTAAATTTCAATCCGGCATTCGCTTCATTGAACTTGTAACAGAATGTGAGTAATCGATATCACAAACCTTTATTCATTGTCGGTTTCATTCAGTGAAGATTAAAAACATGAGCAAGTAGAAACACCTGCAACTGGAACCATGGTTCTGTTGAACACTGGTATGCTATAATTGAAGCACATAATATTCTGTTTCCACTTAAAAATCTAAGAAATTTACTCGCATTGCGTGACCACTTCAGATTTGTTAATTTAATGAAAAGAGATGACTTTTTACGATAACTTTGACACTGTATTTTCGTGTACCATTCCCCATTGGTAGTAATATTTCAGAGTATAGAAGGGAAGGTTCACCTCAGTAACCACAAGCTAACAGAGGAATCTCCAGAATTTACTTTCAGCTGAGTTCACTTCTGATTTAACACGGTCACTAGGCTACCCAATTTCTAGCTGGCCGATTTTGAAATGGCTTCTGATCGCTTTAGACTACCTATCTTTCTAAATTTTATTATTATTATGATTTTAATAGTTAGTACAGCTTTCGACCCACTAATTTTTTTATCTGTTAATTGATCCGTTGATGGCCTTTAATCGGTTAATCAGTCAATAATAGTATTTTAGTATATTAAAGCAGTATTTACGGGTATATCAGCTGCGCACATTTTTTATTTAAGAGTAGCCTATATAGCATTTAATTAATAAAAAGCAACCCAATAATGATTTAAAGATGCGAAAGGCTGAAAACAGTTTAAATCTGACGAACTGTTACAGTATCTGTCGTCACTTCGTTTGGTATAAATTCGAAACCTCCTCCAAATTTCCTCGCAAGGTTCATAAGTGACATTTGTAAGTGAATATATATATATATATATATATATATATATATATATATATATATATACCTATGATACGGACAGAGGAAATAACTAGAAAATAAGTAAGCGTAAGTTTTGCCGATCTAGTACATCTAGTGGATACATGTGGATTAATGTGGATTCAGTGTGGATTCAATGTAGATTCATGTGGATTAATGTGGATGCAAGTAAATTAATGTGGATTCATGTGGATTAATGTGGATGCAAGTAAATTAATGTGGATTCAATATGACATAAATTTACCTGAACAATAAACTAATAATGTTATGCTCGACGCTAAACTCAAACTTTTACGTTAAACTTAACACTGAACTGTGATTTTAAACTAAACACTTACTGCTGAATTTAAAAACACTATACCGTAAAAATGAAAAATGAACTCAACAATGTGATTTTTGCTTGGTATCTGGAGCGATTTCGTTTTAAATCATCCATGGTTATTTTACGTCAATTTCCTAAAGGTTATCATGATTGTTGTATTGTTTAGTAGGTGGACTTTCCTCGTCTACTATGTTAATTTCTCTATACAGGGCCAAGTACTTTCATGTCCTTCTGTTGCAACGACGGTCACAGTCGGCAACCCTCGATAAAATGCCCTTCTTTACAGTGCCACCCTCGCATTGCGCCAATAAATACAAGTGAATGGATCTTCTCCCATATAAAGTACATAAAAAACCTCGTTACAGTGCCAATTCGTTTAGTGCTAGTGAATACAAGACAAGATTTCTTACAAAGATAGCTTGCAGTGACTTTTTCAGTTGCAGAATTCTTTTAAAACTGGCGTGAGTGTCAGAAAGACTATATAAAAACATGCTGTACTGTATTTATAAGAAGTGAGTGTAAATGTAGTGCAAAGGAATGAGGGAGCTTTGTTAAGAAGTCGGGCAGACAGCTTGTGTGAGGGTGGATTTTAGTAGTGTCCATTCATTTGTTAAACACTACACTACAGTTCCTCATTTACAGTTAATCACTTGCGTGGGCCTACATGATTTTAAACCCATTTTGTGTAGTGCAGCACTAGACATACACTGTAATAAATTGAGTTACTGTACAGTATCTTATTTTGTGCTAAAGTTCTTTATTTGCCTTTTACTTAATTGTGCTTTCACAATACAGTAGACCTACAGTAAATTAATACATCACTGTATTATGCCATTTTTATTTAAAAAAATTAAATTTCGTTTCAGTGTCACCCTCGCTTTGTGCCACTAAAAGTTAGAGAATGGATGGTGGCATTATATCGAGGGTTCTCTAACTTGTTCATGGAGGAGAAGAATAATTTCAAGAGCATCAAATTAGTTAGAGGCCTTGCACGTAGGCCTAAGCTTTGCATTCACGAGTCGCTACAAGGACATTTAAAGTTAAAACGTCGCTCTAGTTATATCTGCTCTCGCAAACCAATGCACAAAAGTGAGTGTGGTAATGAACTTGTACATGGTATTGATAGTTCGATGGAAAGAGTTCAATCTATAGACGATGATTTACGATTTCCCATATTATCAAGTCAAAAGGACCATGTTCCTGAAGTCAGATGTCTGAAATCAATTTTTGGGTAATTATTTCAACATACCATCAAATTGGATGATATGGCATCGACGGCTGTCATTAGAACAGCTATCCTAAGTACTGAGCAGTCTGGTTTGGAGCTTGCCTGCTCAGTAAATAAACGTCATGGGAACAACGGAAAGAGGAACAAAGGATACAATTTTGATGTCATTCAAACTCTCCCTCAGCGCAATGGCGGGTCAGGTTCAATTCAAACCAATTTGTATCACAAAATTACTCCTGTGCAGTTACAGGAACCGCCACCGAGTTGAATAACCGGACTACTAGTCAGCTTTCCTTGTGGTAGACGTTAGCGGGAGTCGAACAGGTAAAGACGGCTCCCTAGATCTGCGTACTGACGAGGAGTGCATAAGATCACAGTTTCATCATTATATTTTCCATCCAGTTTTATTGACTATAACATTTCTATTTTCTATCACAAAATAGGAAACCAACCAATGATCGTTATTCTCTCCCCTTGTGACTCGCGTGACATAGAAACTTGGCAGCTTCATGTGAATAGCTGCGCTATGATCATAAGAATATTTACCAAAAAATCAAATGAAAAACTGTTGTCAGGAAGTTTAACAGCGCTAAGACAGACTTGCAATTTACGATATTACAGTAGCATACACAGATCTAGATGGATGTTGGGGAGTTCCATGGGGGCTCGCGGTGGAATATGCTTCGGGGGGCTTTTGGGCATGCCAATCATCCCATTCCCAAGGGTTGGCACAAAGGGCCCGCAAATGTGGCCTACGTGCTTAGGGTCGTTCCCAACCCGCCTCTGCCCCTACGTGGGGAGAAAATAGATAGATAGATAGCATACACAGAGATTTGCTCTGGAAAATATTACAATAGCCGAACAGGGATAGTTTTCCCGGTCGATTGATTTTACTTTGGGGCGACTCAAATTACATTAGCCTATATTGAGTCAAAGCGTACTTTCTTCTGCACAGCCAGAATTAATTGCATTGATGATATTTTATACAACTTTTTGAATTAAAAACTTGTGTTTTGGGGCAACGGTTTAGTTAGAATTCGAAACACCTTCAATCGCCATTCCGACAAGAACAGTCATTGTAAAGTCATATATTCCTTGTTTTTGCCTACGTCTGTTAGCATTCTATTCACACCCCTGTTATCTCACATGAAGCGTTCTCATATGTAATT